>WAAF01009324.1:0-262950 GCA_013400475.1 Tricholaema leucomelas | reverse complement strand
ATGATCCTTGAGGTCCCTTCCAAATTAAACCGTTCGATGATTCTATTCTATGATTCTATGATAAGAGGAAAGAGAGAAGAAAGGCGAAAGAAGGCAAATCACACAATTAGAGACTGTTAGGGTATGGAAGGGACCACCAGAGATCATCCAGACAAGCCCTCTACCAGAGCAAAATCATGCAGGAACACATCCAGGTGGGTCTGGAAACTCCTCAAACTGCACAACCTCTCTGGGCAGGTGTGGTCTCATCAAGGCAGAGTAGAAGGGCAAGAGAAGCAGCAAAAAGCTTGAAGCTGAGCTGGGCTCTGTGAGTTGGGTGTCTTTTTGCCTGTGCAAACAATGACTCTGAGACATTTTGCCAGGGGAATGTCTTCCAGAGTACAAAAGGAAGGTGAAAAGTGCTCCTGTTTTGAACTTGGGGCACTTGTTTCTGGAGAAGCCAAAAGTCTCTTCACTGCTAACATCAAGTGTCAGATCCTGTGATGTACTGGAAAGCTTTCTACAGGCTGAGTCTTTCCAAGGTGTTCCAATGTGTGCTGCTATTTTTTTCTAACTAAGTGGGTCCAATTTAACTGTCAAAAGAGCATTTATGTTCCCATTTCTCTTACAGAGCATTAGGCTTGGTACATAGTAGGAGATCCCTTTAGTTTAGGAGCTTTCTTCTCTAGTAGAGAAGTTTTCTGTCTGTTAAAAATAGATACTTAAATATTGGTGCCTTTTTGTTCTATCAATTACTCCACTCCAGGAGTATGTGTTTGGATAAAGGTCCAGTGGTTTTTGCATTCCAAAGCAGGCAATGTCCTGTTCTGCACTTCAGGACGTTTAAGCAGCAGAAACTTAAACTGATGATTACAACTGCAGCCTTATTAATGAGAAGCAGAAGTGTCTGGTTCATCACTGTGCATTGCTTGTGGCTGTTTCTTAGGGTCAGTGGGTTAAAGTCATGAGCTGCAGCTATGGGTGGGTAACATTTACTGACTTTACATTGTTCTGCTCTAGAGCTCTGCGCTCCTGCTCACCGCTTGCTTTGCTTAGCTGTGTCAGGTTTGCAGCTCTGAGATGTGTTCCTGATGGGAGCTGACGTACACTGATCTCCTGGTTCAGAGTGGGCTGAGCATTCCCAACCTCAGTTTTCAGGACAGGGCTTCCTGCTTATTAAAACTGAGATTGCTCGTGGAGATTTAATAGTTTGTGATTGCTTCAACTTTCCACGTTAAATTTTTATTGATGTAAGCATTTGCTGATGCAAATTTATACAGCAGCAGCTGGGGCTTAGTTGCATAAATCCCGAAGTTTATTTGGTGAGTTGGGGAACATCTCTTGACGTTTATCCTTGTCCTCTCTGCTATTCTCAAGAGCAATGCAGTAAATGCTATTCCAGAGGTATTCAAAGTGAGGCTGGACAAGACTCTGAGCGACCTGCTCTAGTGGAAGATGTCTCTGCTGACTGCAGAGGAGTTGGGCTGGATGAGCTTTGGAGGATTGTTCCAGCTCAAAGCATTCTATGAGTAGATATTTTTGAGAGCCTACCCATAAAGCATAAAAGATAATGTGGGCTCTTATTAGCAAAAAAATCTCCTCCCTGAGAATGGTGAAGATTCTTTAAAGCCCAGTAAAGTAATTCCATCTTCATATGTTAGCTTTCCCTCCTGAAACTCTTTCTGTTGGTAGAGCTTCTTTTCTCTGGGTACTTTATTTTGAAGCTATGATGTGGTAAGAGTTGTTTACAAGGAATCACCTCTTGAACTGTCCTGGAGGGGTTACAGTTTGCAGTATGGGTTGATGAGCTCCCCATGTTTTGTGATGTATGTGATGGCTCAGTACTGCTGTGCTACAGCAGTCCCCGCTGCCCTTAAGACACTCCCTAAACCTAGTCAAGGACTAAGTTGCATTCAGGGTAATAAAGGACAGAATATTGCAGATTTTCATCCTATTGATGTGGTTCTCTTCAGTGAGCTGTCAGGGAGCAGCTGTGGAAGGGGATGCCCATTGGCAGGAAAACAGGTAACTGGGGGTAAATGGAGATTTCCTCATAGGAAGCCATTGGTTATTTCCCTCCTCTCCCCCCTGCCCCCATGATAAAATGGCTCATCTTTATCTAGAGAATGATTGATGTGGTCCACAGGAATGTACAGACAGAAATGCATGAACATTGTGTTTAAGAGCACAGCCCAGGCTCGGCTTTTAAAAGCTGATGCCCAGGGCACAGTCTGCTGTGGCCTGACTAAAACCTTTGGTCAAGTGCTGCCAGCTGCTGCCTCTCCCAAAAGAAAACCAGTGCTGATGCCTAGAGAAGCACAGCTTACTCTGTTGAAAGGCATAAATCATTGAATTGCAGAATCATGGAACCATTCAGGTTGGAAGAGACCTTCAAGATGACTGAGTCCATCCACAGCCCAACTACCATGACCACTAAACTGTACTCCAGAGCTCCACAGAACATGGTCCCTTGCCAAGGGGCGAAGGGCACAAAGTGGAGCACAGGAAATTCCCCCCTGACATCAGGAAAAGAGTATTTCCTGTGAAGGTGTCGGAGTGCTGCAGTAGACTGCCCAGAGAGGCTGCAAGTCTCCTTTGCTGTGGACCTTCCAGAATGTTGCTGTGTTCTAGGAGAACTTTAGCATTGGGCTGGATGATCTCCAGAGGTCCCTTCAGCCCCCTACCATTCCGTGCCTGTAGCTATCCTGCCACTTAGGCATCTGCCTGTCTTTCACACTGCACTTACCTCGCAGGTACAGCAATTGCATCCCACATCTGATCTATCCTCACTGATGTGGACTACAGCAAGGTCGTGAATCCAGAAAAGTCTTTACCTGCTAGAGGGTTTCTTTGGTTCTGAGTGCCTTAGAGGTGTTTCTTGGGTTTTCATTTGTATCTGGTTGCAGACTGGATTTTCTTTTGTCACTAGGAATACCCCAAAGAGCTCTGTGGATGTGAGGTCTCAGCATTATGCTTTCTCTAGAAAATACAAGTGTTGTTTGGTTCTGGTGGTTTGGGTTTGGTTTTTGAAGGAATAATGAGCTTACTCCCGTGTTTATAGTGTCTTTACTTGAGGTAGTTGTTGCCTTGAAGAGCCCAAACCCTTTGCTTATGCTCATAGCATGTAGGATGGCTTTATAGTTTGGAGAGACTGAGAAATTATGTTTGCTGGTTTCTGGTAGAATTTTAGCAAACTGTAAATGTACCCTAGAAGAACCTCCTCTGTTGGCACTGACTGGCACAGGGAAGGAATTGGTTGCTACAGCTGGCAGTGGTTTGTGCCATTTGGATGCTTAGGGTGGTGGTTGCAATAGAACAGCTGATGGCCTTGCTTTACCTGTGACTAACAGAGGCAAGGAAATTGAAGCACGCTCAAATATTTGAATACTGGAATGGCTCAGGTGGGAAGGGACCTCAGAGCTCATCTGCTCCAACCTCCGCACCATGCCCAGGGACACCTCTCAGCTACACTCAGCTGTCGAAGGCCTCATCCAGCCTGGCCTGCAACACTCCCAGGTAGGAGGCAGCCACAGCCTCCCTGGGCAGCCTGGGCCAGACTCTCACCACCCTCACATTGAGAAAATTCCTCCTCAGCTCCTGTCTAATTTTTGAGAAAAATGGAACTCTTCTTCCTTTTTTTTTTTTTTACTGCAACTGCTTCTTTCTTTATAGTACTTGAAGAGCAAAGCAGAAGAGTAAAGAACTACCTCAGGCTGGAATTGTGCAGTCACTTAGCTATGTGAACATAAAGCCTCTTCTCCAGGGATTTTATTGCTTGTGAGACCTCAGATCAAATGGTGAGCACCTGTCACCTATCACCAGAAGCTTACCTGAGCAGACTGGCAGAGAGCAGTGTCCTCTCCTGTGCCCAGTCTGCTGTAATGGCTGAGGGTCTGTATCCTGACAGGAAAATTGTGAAACCACTTCAGAGACTAAGTAAAGATGGAGCAGGTCTTTAATATGAAGTACTGAACATTAAAGCCTTCTCCAAAGTGCTGATACCAAAGTGCTGTTTATGCTCCATTTTATTACTTTGATGGCTTTTCAGTGAGAAAAAATTACGATGTTGACAGTTGTTCTTCCCTTACCACTTAAAGAAAAGGAGCTGGTAAAAAGAGAGAATTAAAAGCAAGGGCTAATTGAAGTGGTGCAACTGGAAATGTTTTGACTGCAAACTTTCCAGGGAATTTCCAAGATGATAGGAAATAAAAGTCTAGGAAAGTGAGAAGCAGCATCTCGCTCACCCAAGCCACAGCAACAGCTGCTGCGTCGTAGCAGCTGCATGCCCTACGGCGCCTCTGTTTTCTCTGTGCCATGACGAGGGAGCTCCGATCTGCGTTCTTCAGTTATTGATTTGTTGCTCGTCTGTTCCCTGGGAAAGTCAGCTGAAGATCAGGGTGACAATATTTATGGCTGCATCTCGCGTGGGGGATGCAATCCATCTTCGTTAAGCTCAGTAGAAGTGATAGATAACGTTTGGCAAGGCGATGATGCGACCGCTCTGCCGTCGCCGTGCTAAATCATAAGCTGTTGCCTTCTCTCGTGTAGATATTTCATCAGTTACACACCCCATTACTGATTTAATTCAGAATGTCAGTGGCAGGTGAATAATGTGGGTATTTGTATATTAATATCATATTGTATTAATGCTCCTTTCATTTAAGTATTCTATTCATGTGAAAATCATAAACTGTTGCTTCATGGCTAGAATAAATTTAATCAGTGCTGTAGGCATCTAATGCCATCAGAGTTTTAATTCAATATGTCAGGGAAACAAATGTGCTGCTTTTCACTTCCACTTTCTTTATGCTTTACTAATTCAGAATATTATAGGATGCTCTGAAAATATGGAGCTGAGGGTAAACAAATTGCCAATTTTCCTCTTGTCAGTGGATTTTGGGACTGAATCCCTCAGCGGCAGCACTGGAGAGGATGGGTACCTATTTCAGCCATGTTTTAAGGTAGCTAAATATCTAATGAGAAGCTAACCCAGAACAAATTAAAAGTGCACTAGACTATTTTTTAAGGAAGTGGGAAGTCTAGAGGAGAGCCACCAAGATGCTCAGAGGGCTGCAGCAGCTCTGCTCTGAGGACAGGCTGAGAGAGTTGGGGCTCTGCAGCCTGGAGAAGAGAAGGCTTCCAGAAGACCTTGGAGTGGCCTTCCAGTGTCTGAAGGGAGCTACAGGAGGTCTAGGGAGGGACTATGGACAAGGTCTTGTAACGATATGAGCAGGAAGAATGGGTTTGAACTGGCAGAGAGGAGATTGAAACTGGATGTTAGGAAAGGGTTCTTGGCAGTGAGAGTGGTGAGACACTGGCACAGGCTGCCCAGGGAGGTTGTGGAGCACAGAAGCACAGAATGTGATCAAAGATCACATTTGGTGATTCTGTCGTCCACAACCTCCCTGGAGGTGTTCAGGGCCAGGTTGGATGGGGGCTTGAGCAACTTGTTCTAGTGGGACGTGTCCCTGCCCGTGGCAGAGGTTTGGAACTGGATGATCTTTGAGGTCCCTTCCAACCTAAACCATTCTATGATTCTCTGAAGTGTAAAATCATCACTGCCAATGCTCTAACACTCAAGGTCTTGGGATCATCTTCAGGGTCCAGCCTTCGGCTTTCTGCCATTGCTAAAATGTTTTCTTTTTAAGGAGCCACTTGAAAGTGGCTACAGGACCATTCCCAGGACGATTTCTGTCCTCGGTTACCGTCTGCTTTTCCATGAGTAATGATTTTATGTCTATTTTGGGGTTCTTCACTAACTTCCAGCACGACCTGCAAGCAATATAAAGGAACAGAACCTGTTGTATGAGTGCTGATAACTTACACTGCAGAGCTGCCTGCACTGTACAGATGCTACTTCACCCAGCTCATGGTACATGTCAACAGCAACAACTAGTCATTGCCTTTCAAGGCATTGAACTCTTGTATCCTTTCAGTGCCTACGCCATGGACTGGGAAACAAACTTACCTATAGACTTCTAGAAATACTAAATAATTCTCTTCTTGAAGGTTATTTCCAACCACAACAATCCTATGATTCATAGAATGGTTTAGGTTGGAAGAGATCTCAAAGTTCCAACCTCCCTGCCATAGGCAGGGACACCTCCCACTGGAACAGGTTGCTCAAGGACTCATCCATTCTGGTCTTGAACACCTCCCTGGGCAACCTGTGCCAGTGTCTCACCACCCTCACTGCAAAGAACTTCTTCCTACATCCAGTTTCAGTCTCCCCTCTGCCAGTACAAAACCATTCCTTCTTGTCCTCTCATTACAAGACCTTGTCCGTAGTCCCTCCTAAGCCCTCCTGTAGTCCCCTTCAGATCCTGGAAGGCCACTCCAAAGCAAAGCACCTAAGTGCAGCATTCAAAGACTGAGTACGTGGAACCTGCTCACCTTTTTGAGGTGCTATCCAGAGGGTCACCTTGCCATGCTCAGAAGGGATTTGTGTCATTTTCAGGTTGCCTCAATGCCATTTTTAAACAGTAAACTCACTTTAATATCACTTTATTTCCTTGTAAGTGAGCTATAGATTCTTTTCTCCAGAAATTATCCCTCCTTAGTTGGAAAAAACCTTTTGCATATTCACTTCCCTTTAAGGAGTATCCTTTGGTTTTTCTCTGCTCTTTAAGACAAGTCACTGAAGCTTCTTTACAGATAGGCCATGGCAATGTACAGATCTTCACAAAAGGACGCAGAAGTGTTTGCTTTGGTTCTAGGGGGAGGTGTCCCTGCCTATGGCAGGGAGTTGGAGCTGGATGATGGCTAAGAAAAAAAACCAGAGTCATTCCGAACTCAAATCTTAAGGCAGAAATAAGCTTTATCAGTCCCCAAAACTCCCTGCTACCTCTGCTGCATTTTAACTGGAATAGGTATTTGATCTCATTTTGACATCTCCACAACCCCTATGTCAGAAACATGCACCAGTGCTCATTTGGGTCAGGCTACTTAGCTCCCCATGAGGGGAGTTGGCACATTACCGTCAGCCACCTATAGCTCCCTTGTAGCGCTTTAGGCAAGTCCGTGGCTTGTGTGCCAGGAGGCGTTTCAGAACTGCAGTACAAGTTGCCAGCTCAGAAGCTGAAGGTAGGACTAGGCTAAGATTAAAAGCTTTTTTTATGCAAAACAATAATAAACCCAAGCAGACAATGAACTAAATCCATCTCTTCATTTCCCACCTCTTCTTTTCTCTGTACAGTCTGTCCACAGTTTGATCCTTGCGGTCCCTTCCAACCTGAGCCATTCTGTGATTTGCCCCTCGCAGTTCTGGTTTAGCGTTGACACTTTCAGTCTCACCCAACTCATTTTGGGACCTTTTGCTCTGTGAATTGCATGGCACAATCCCATCTTCCAGCAAGCTGAGTGTGAGTTGTGATAACCAGTGTAATCCCCATTAGATTTCTAGCTTTGTGCCTTCTGCAGCCCATTAATAAGCCGCTTGAACCTTGTGGTCTGAAATGAGTTGTTTCTAACAAAACAATCAGCATACACAGCTCTGCTAATTCAGAAATAATGGTAGGAAGTAATTACTCCTATTGCTCACGCCCTGTCCCTTTTATGTATTGGCAGCAGATACAATTTCTCTTCCTTGGACATTAAATATATGCTTTAGCTGCTTATTAATGTTTGCTTTTGTTTCTAGCTCTCCATTTTTTCTGTAGAAGGGGAGGCTGCGGTGCTGTGGCTGATTAAAATGGTGTGGGGATGAGGAGGCCTTCAGAGCTGGCCTCTTCTCGGTGGTTTTCAGCCTTTAAAAGCCCTGTACAGTTAATCACAGCAGGACACTTTGATCCTTATTCATGTATCTGTGTTAGAAAATGTATTGAAAGGTAATGCTAAATAATAGAAGTAATTAGTCAAAACATGCCCAAGACCTGACTTAAAGGATGTTTGAAGCAGTGAATAATTATTGCTGTCTGGAATAAATGCTTATTATTTCTAATATGTTATCTGGGGACACTGCAGTAAAAAAGTATTAATTTAATGAGTGTCAGACTTGACAAATGTAGTGCAGGATATTATTAATAATCTGCATGGTTAATATTAATGGATGACCAGATAATAAGTTTGATTCCAATGATAGGTGGGATGATAAGACTCGACAGTCAAGCGGCTGGCAGAGCTGAACTCTGATTCTGGCAGGATTGGTTTTGAGGGAAAAAAACCAACATGTTAGAAGGAGTTTTGCTCACTCTGTCTGTGTAACCCTGTGTTCCAGATGTCGGCTCAGTGGAGGGCCTTGCTTATCACAGAGCTTGGGACACTCTGTATTGGACCAGCTCAACCACATCCTCAATCATGAGGCACACTGTTGACCAGAGACGACGAGGAGCCTTCAACCGGGAAGCAGTAATAACCATGTCTGAAGATGATCACCCACACGTGTTAGCTCTAGATGAATGTCAGAAGTATGTATTATATCTCCCTCACCAGCTTCTAGCTCTAAATGAACACCAGGAGTATGTATTATCTCTTCCTGACCAGCCTCTAGCTCTAGATGAACACTAGTAGGATGTGTTGTATCTTCCTTACCAGCTTCTAGCTCTAGATGAACACCAGGAGGATGTGTTGTATCTTCCTTACCAGGTTTTACTTCTTGCCTGATGCCAAGGACACAGCAGCACTTCTTTATTCCGCAGTCAGCTAATGCTGATGAACCCCATGGAGGTTAAGTAGATTTCTTTGTTTAGGATGCAAATGTTAGGTTGTTGTTTGGGGTTTTTTAGAAGCAATTGCAGAGTTAAGAGCCAAGGTTGTGTGTTTTTATATTTCAGATCAAATAATCATTACGGTATCAATGAATGTTAGGAGGTTCCAGCTGGTTTAACGACAACTGAGCTCAATGAGACATTCTAAGGCTTTCTTTTGTCAGACCTCTTACACAATGATTAAGTAAAACCAAAGTCAATGTAGGCATCTGCAAGAAGGAATCCAAGTTTCTTATGGGGCAAATTGATAGGGCCATGTCTTGTGTAAAATCATGTAACAGCTACATCCTGGAATGAAGCCTACTTCTCTCAAGAAGACTCTTTCCTAGTAAGACAGGAGGGTTCCTGTTTTTACTTCAGCCTATTGCTAGTGAGTGTCTTACAAATCTGAGTGAGGTGAGTCTGTTAAGGTGGAAGCAAGGCACTTTGCCTTGGTGCATTTGCTTTGCTCTCTGGGGAGGCGAGGCCACGTTTCTGCCTTACTAAGTCCTGGTTTTAACTTGTGCTAGTGGAACGTGCAGTGGGGCGTGGGGAGTCGAGATTATTGACACCCGTGGCTTCACTTGCAGCTTATGCAGTGCTGTAAAGTAAGCTTTAGCTAGATATCATCAATGAACCGCGGGGAGATGGGCAGGGATGGCAGTGAGAGGCCAGGCAGGTTCTGCTCGGGGCATGCTTCTGCACCGATTGCATCCGCGGCTCGTTCCGTAACATTTCACCTGCCGCTGCAGCGGCAGCACGGGGCTGATTGCCCCTCCTGTGGAGCATGTTAGAACCACTTCACTCCCCATCAGCGGCCTTCTGCTTGCCAGTCCTTTGGTCTGTACCACAGTTGTAATGTGGGAGACGCTGCAGATTAATTTCCCTGTTAGAAATTACCACCAGGCAGGTTAGGAGAATTAAGCTGCTATCATTGCGACACTCACTGTAACGGTGCAGTAGTGTGGAGACAGGAGCAGAGCTGAACAGACCTGTGGAGATAAAAACCTGTGCTCCTGTACAAATTAATGAACTGGGAAACCACTGTAATTTATAGCCTGCTGGCTATAACATTTTGTTATTCAGCACTGATTATCAGAGCTCCTTAGAGGTGCCGTTCGTGACTGTTTGGTCTGGGCTTTACTTCTGCTGCTCGTTTCGTAGAGAATTGCATTATAAAATGTGTCTTACGGTTTTGTTTGTTATTGTGATTTTAATACAGCTTAATGTTTTGGACTAACTGGAACGAGCAGCTTCCCAGCATCATGAGATCTACCCTTTCAGGCAGAAACGCCCAGGTTATCGTTAGCACAGACATCCTGACGCCGAACGGGCTCACCATCGACCACAGGGCAGAGAAGCTTTACTTTTCAGATGGCAGCCTGGGGAAGATCGAGAGGAGCGAATATGATGGATCACAAAGATACGTGAGTGCAACGCAGGGCCCAGACCTGTCCCCTGCAAGCCGCCTGCTTGCGTGTGTTAGCGTCTCTGGGAGGAGGAGAGCCATGCACGAAGCTCTCCGAGCTTCTCCCAATCATACTTACATGTAGGATTGAAAACTGAAAGCGTGTCTGAGCCGCAGGTGATGCTCTGCCTGCTCAGCACGTTCTGGTTTGTGAGTCACCTTGTGGAGATGAAGACAGCACCAAATCTCTTTGCACCAGTATTGGCCTGAGGCATCATGGAATCATAAAATCGTTTAGGTTGGAAGTGACTTCAAGGATCATCCACTTCCAACCCCCTGCCATGGGCAGCAACACCTCCCGCTACAACAGGTCACTCAAGGCCTCGTCCAGCCTGGCCTTGAACACCTCCAGGGAGGGAGCAGCCACAGCCTCCCTGGGCAACCTGTGCCAGTCTCTCACCACCCTCACTGCAAAGTTTCAATCTCCCCTCTGCCAGTTCAAACCCATTCCTTCTCATCCTGGCATCACAAGACCTTGTCAATAGTCCCTCCCCAGACCTCCCATAGCTCCCTTCAGACACGGGAAGGCCACTCCAAGGTCCAACTCTCTCCGCCTGTCCTCAGAGCAGAGCTGCTGCAGCCCTCTGAGCGTCTTGGTGGCCTCCTATGGACTGGCTTCAACAGTTTCATGTCCTCCTTGTATTGGGGGCCCCAGGTGGAGTCTCAGGAGAGCAGAGCAAAGGGGCAGAATCATGGTCCTAGATGGTCTGTATCAGCTTGAAAAAAAAAGCTTAGCACTAACTTCAGTGGCAGAGGTAGAAAGCTGTTCTCCTTTACAGAGGAGGATTATAATTCTCCTGCTTTTGGATTCCTACATGCTGTGAGCTTTCATAGAGTCAGAGCCAGGCTCAGGTTGGAAAGGACCTCAGAGCTTATCCCCTCCACCCTCCCCAGGGACACCCCTCAGCTACACTCAGATGCTCAAGGCCTCATCCAGCCTGGCCTGCAACACCCCCAGGCAGGAGGCAGCCACAGCCACCCTGGGCAGCCTGGGACGGACTCTCACCACTCTCACACTCAACAACTTCTTCCTCAGCTTCACTCTAACCCTGCTCTGCCTCAGCTCCAAACCATTCCCCCTTGGCCTGTCTCAGACCTCCTCAGCACAAGGCCCTCTGCAGCCTTCCTGCAGGATGCCTTCAGGCACTGGCAGGCAGCTGTGAGGTGTCCCTGCAGCCTTTTCCAGCTCCCTGTGCCTTCTCTAGGTTCTGAAGGCACCTTTGCTGCATTAGGCAGATGTAGATTTTCATTCCAGAAAAGCAACCATCAGGCTGTTCCATTCAAATCTGTGCTTAAACTGCCCTGGCCTCTGCAGCAGCCCTTCAGCTGCATTGCTCATCGTGGTGTAGATGCATTCTTACTGATACCAGAATCCAGAATGCAGCCAGGAACTTGTCTTACTGATCTACGGAAAGTAATACTTTCTGGGCAGCTGTTTTTCACCACACACTTCAAGAGCTCTCTGGTTCCACTGGGGTGTTTCTGCAAGGTTCTACCATCAACTCACCCTCAGAAATAAACAGAACACAGTTTTCCTCCTCACCATCTCTGCTTCACTGCTGTCTAGTTTCGGTTAGCTCAACAGAGGTAGAAATGGTGTCCTAGAACATGAAATGCCAGTGGTGCTGTGATGGATTTTCTTGCAGATAGCAGCAGCTTCTGTCTTCCTTGCTACAGTCCCCTTGTACAGTGAAGGGGCAGAAGAGCATTCAGCAGTAAGGAATGGGCTTTTGGAATGGGTTGTAAGAGCATATTGATTTTCTGCTAAGGTGATATTTTAATGGTAGTGTTTGGTTGCTGGAGGAGTCTTTCAAGTTTGGAAGATTATTTTGTTGGTTACTTTTCATCCCTTTCCTTCCTAGAAGGGAGGTGTTTGTGTGTGTGTGTGTTAACATTTCTTGTCCTACTCTGCCACATCTTCCTGTTGGAAAAAAAAAACCCAAAGTAGCAATTATCTTCCTCATAATCCCTTACCCTTTTTCATCCCTTTTTTTTTCTCCTGCCCTTAGTGGGATTTAATTCTGTGGCCACAGCTGCTTTCGACTGCTAAGTGCTTTAATTATAATGTTTTGTTCATAAAGCCAGAAACTGAGCCAGCAGCAAATAAAGCTGATTTTCTGCTCTGGACTTATTTTCCCAATAAATCAGGAGCTAGTTTAATTTGATTTCTTTTTCCCCCCCTTCTTACGTGTTGAGTATTCTATGAAATGTGACAGATCAAGAATCTGGAAATAGAGCTGATTTCCTGCGAATGGGAGTCTGATTCTTTTCTAACACCCAGGCTGGAATCCTTGGTCTCAGTTCTGCTTTAGTGGGCCTACAGGTGTGTGCCTGTTAAAGTCACTGTGGCTTTACAGGTGTGTCCAGCAACTCTGCCCTTTGTGGAAGCACAGCCTTGCTGTCATTAACACTGCTCCTCTGGAGTATCTCTTTTCATGGAATCACAGAGTTAACCAGGTTGGAAAAGACAGGCTGAGAGAGTTGGGGCTTTGCAGCCTAGAGAAGAGAAGGCTTCCAGGGGACCTTGGAGTGCCCTTCCAGGATCTGAAGGGGGCTACAGGAGGGCTGGGGAGGGACTATTGACAAGGTCTTGTAATGACATGACAAGGAGGATTGGGTTTGAAGTGGCAGAGGGGAGATTGAAACTGGTTGTGTGGAAAGGGTTCTTTGCAGTGAGGGTGGTGAGACACTGGCACAGGCTGCCCAGGGAGGCTGTGAAGCACCAGGTTCTACTGGGAGGTGTCCCTGCCTATGGCAGGGGGCTGGAACTGGCTGAGCTTTGAGGTCCTTTGCAACCTAAACCATTCTGTAATAAGAACTGCACATAAAAATTGATGTTGTTAGCACCACAGCCACAGTTTGCCACCAACATGCTGAAGTTCCTCATGTTCTGCCTCGCTTGTTCCCTCTGACATGACAGTTTGTTGTTAGCTTCCAGGCTGTTTGATCAGTTTAGTCTTTCTGGGTTTGGAGTGCAACTGGAATGATGTGGATAGTCATGGACATGAATGGTACCAGAAGTGAGGTCATGGTGGTTGCTTTTAATTTTCCCTCTGTAGCAATGTCACCAAATGGGGTTGGTCTCTGCTCCCAGGCACCCAGGAGCAGAACAAGGGGACACAGTCTCAAGCTGTGCCAGGGCAGGTTCAGGCTGGATGCTAGGAGGAAGTTGTTGGCAGAGAGAGTGATTGGCATTGGAATGGGCTGCCCAGGGAGGTGGTGGAGTCACCGTGCCTGGAGGTGTTGAAGCAAAGCCCGGCTGGGGCACCTAGTGCCATGGTCTGGTTGACTGGATAGGGCTGAGTGCTAGGTTGGGCTGGCTGAGCTTGGAGCTCTCTTCCAACCTGCTTGGTTCTATGAGTTGTAGCAGGAAAGTTCTCTTCTTAATTCTGCTCTCTGGCGAATCTGATCAGCAAGAATCTTTGTTTCTCAAGGTTCCACTTGTCCTTCCTTTCCCTTTTGACAATTGTCCAGAGGAGCCCAGCACCAATAGGAAGAGTGAAATATCCTCCCTAATTAATTGTTTTTCTGGAGAGTTCGCTTGTTGACATTGATGAGTTGCTTTGAGTAGCTCTGTGAAGTAGTGCTTAGATCAAACCTAATGAGAGCAATTCCCTAAGCAAAGGCAATAAAAGCCTCTAATCCATGCGATCTAAGGAGCTGGTTGGCAGATCCACCACTTAGTTTGAGACTGTTTCCTGATCTCTCTTCATGTCCACTGTTGGTAGCCTGTTAGAAATTAACTGAAAAAGGGAATTAATGAGAAGATAAACATAATCCCTACGGCGATGGAGAAAAAGGTTATTGTAATACCTCAGCACACCACAAAGTTCTGCGAGCTGGAAATAAGAGTAGATGAGGTCTGCCATTTATGAAGATGAAAGTGAAAGTTGTGTAATTGGTATGGAGGTAGTGGCACAGAAGTTGTTCATACAGCTGTAACTCGCAGTGGTGTGCAGCATCATCGGCATCAGCAAGCGCAGGCCTGCTAGAAAGGGTTGCTTAATACTCAGCTGGACTGCAAAGCAAAGTAGCAGGTGGAACACTGTGGGTTGGTTGTCAGGGGCCTACATTTTCGTTTCTACCATGGAGAAACAAAAATTCTTTGTTGGAGAGGAAGCACTTCTGAATGCGTTAGGTTGCACTTGGGCAATCCTCTGCAAGCAGGGTGTGGCTGTCCTAACTGTGGTGTGCTCCTGTGTCTGCTCTGTCCTGGGCTAGCTACTTGCAATTCCAGGTATTCTGAAGGTGTTTTGGGAGGATGCACTAAATGGAAAGGAAATCCATGCCTTGAGGATGTGGCGGTGAGGAGAACGTGGTCTTCTTGCCATTGGGATGGGCTGCCCAGGGAGGTGGTGGAGTCACCGTCCCTGGAGGTGTTCAGGAAAAGACTGGATGAGGCACTTAGTGCCATGGTGTAGTTGACTGGATAGGGCTGGGTGCTAGGTTGGGCTGGGTGAGCTTGGAGGTCTTTTCCAACCTAGTTGATTCTATTCTATTCAGTCAGTCCAGCCAACAAGTATGGATTATTCTGAGTAGGGTATAGCTGTGGCTGGCACTGTTCTTCCACAAACCCCAGCACAAACCTAGGCTGCAAATTCTGCCTTCGTGTTGGCATCAGGTGTGAGGAATTGGTGATCTCCTCAGGACCAGGCTTCTCTCCACTGTTGTCACCTCACCCTTTGCAATTGCTGGGGTTTTGTATCCCTGCTTAAGGGAAGGTTTCTGTCCTAATAGCATCGGAGTGTTGGAAAGGCAGACTTCAGCTCCTCCAAATCAAAGCTGACAGAGTTAGTGTATCCAGTGAGCTTTTTGGGTTTTCGTACATCACCCACACCAGTAAGAAGCCAAAGAGTGAGCCTCAGCTAAGTGCATCCCTCTTTCAGGTGGCTAAGTCAAGTCTCTAGAAGCTGTGACTTACTCTGTCTGCTCCCCTGCCTGTGTCACTGGTTTCCCTGTGTCACCGTCTCTCGGTTACTTCTCCATAGATTCTTTGTCTCTAATCCTTTAAAACCAATGTTCAGAGCTGAATAATAAATAGAGCCTCCTGTTTTATGTCTCCCGTTTGAAGAACAAAATCCATGAGCTCATTGTGGTTAACATGCTGTAAGTCAGGCTGGGGTTTCCTGATACTCATCTAGAATTCATTTCTAGATTATTAATATGGCTTTGTACTTGTGCAATGATTTCATTATGCCATAGACTTCAAATTGGCATTAATTTGAACCCTTTAAAGCGTAGTTTCCTGTATTGGATTTGTCATTCTGTTACAGGGCTCTAAGTAGATTTGGGTGTCTTTAGTAGAGAGCCCTCACAAAACTTTTCAATGCTTTATTAGCTGGCACAGCCCATTTATTAAGCGTTTTGAAAGAGAAGTGGTAGCAATAAACCATTCATTAGACTTAAAATATTTAAGAGCCACTCGTATTTTAAGCTGAGGCCTTGGCTTTATGCACTCCTCTTTAACAGCTCATCTTTCTGTACAAGCTAAGCACTGTCGTGGGGAGGATTGCTGTGGAGAGCATCCAGACTGACAGTCTGGGAGCAGCTTCCGAGGCATCATCCAGGTTACAGCATCCTGGCACAAACTCCTGTCTACCTGACTGGCACCTCTCTCTTTCAGTCATCTCTGTCTAGAGAAACTGCTACAAGTGCCTCACATTTCGAATCTTAGAGTGGCTCAGGTTTGAACAGACCTCACATCTCATCTGCTCCACCTTCCACACCATGCCCAGGGACACTTCTCAGCTACACTCACATGCTCAAAGCCTCGTCTGACCTGGCCTGCAACACCCCCAGGCAAGAGGCAGCCACAGCCACCCTGGGCAGCCTGGGACAGACTCTCACCACCCTCACACTCAACTTCTTCCTCAGCTCCACTCTAACCCTGCTCCGCCTTAGCTCCAGTCTAACCCTGCTCTGCCTCAGCCCCAAACTGTTCCCCTTGATCTGTCTCAGCACAAGTCCCTCTGCAGCCTTCCTGCAGGATCCCTTCAGGCACTGGTAGGCTGCTCTGAGGTGCCCCTGGAGCCTTCTCCTCTGCAGGCTGCACCCCCCCAGCTCCCTCAGCCTGTGCTCACAGCAGAGCTGCTCCAGCCCTGGCATCATCCTTTTGGCCTCCTCAGCAGCCCAAAGCTGTCTGGAGAACTTAGAACTGAAAGGAGACACGATCAAGGTTAAAAGTAAATTGCCCTGCTTCTTGTGATGTTCTGCCTCCAGCCCCCACTCCTCTTTTCAGGAAGCAGAGGAAGCTTTCCAGCTGTTAGAGCGAGCTCGGAGTTGCCGCTGCAGCTGAGTCAGTTACCAGCGCTCAGGGTCAGAGCATGAGACGTGCTGTTGGCTGTGTCTGGCGTCGGCTCAGCAGCAGTGGCAGGGCTGCCTTCTTTATCTTTCCTTACTCTTTTAACTTCGTCCCTGTATTGTACAAGATGACATCCAGTTCTGGTGCCCCCAGCATAAGAGGGGCATGGAGCTGTTGGGGTGGGTCTGGATATGAGTAGTAGAGGCTTTTGCCGGTGTAATATGGAGAGTGGCCAGCCTGATCTAGGGTAGGACGTCCCTGCCCATGGCAGGGGGCTTGGAACTGGAAGATCCTCATGGTCCCTTTCAACCCTGACTGATTCTGTGATTCTGTGCCTCAAAATGTGATGTTTGGACCCTTGTAGCATTCCTTGAATGCATTTTAGGTGCTGTCATCTGACTTTCCAGGTGCTGCAAGGAGAATTAAGTGTTTTGTCTAAAGCTCTCAAGTGGTGTCAGTCAGTTTGCACTTCTAAAAACCCTTACTTGGTGACAACTTTCCTTTTCCTGCTTCTCTCCCATGTTTTTCTGGTCTAGGTGATCGTCAAATCTGGACCAGGTACCTTTCTCAGCCTGGCTGTGTATGATGATTACATCTTCTGGTCAGATGGGGTGAGGAGAGCTATCCTGCGTTCCAGTAAATACACAGGAGGGGACACCAAAGTGCTGCGGTCTGATATCCCCCACCAGCCCATGGGCATCATTGCTGTTGCCAACGACACCAACAGCTGTAAGTGGCACTCTCTCGTTGATTCCAGTGTTGTTCATTTCAGGAACATTTGTTGACTCTCAGCAAGGTTAAATCATAAGTTCTTGTTGTGGCAGAGTGGCTGAAGCTGGGATATGGCCTCTCCAGCAGGCCACTAACTCTGGCTGATGCCCCTTTGCTGCTGGGGCTGCTGTGTTCGTTTACAGCGGTGCACTCCCTGCCTGCCCCAGAGCAGCAGCTGTGGCTGCTGTGGGCTTTGCAATGACCACATGCAAGGGTTCTGTGTTTGGTTATCTTTAGTGTGGCAGCAGCTGAGGCCTGCTGATGCTCTCCCCTGGCTGATGCACGACGCAGGTTAACCCAGAGCTGCTCTGGGGTGGTCTGTTTTGCAGGTGAGCTGTCTCCCTGTGCACAGCTGAATGGAGGCTGCCACGACTTGTGCCTTCTGACCGCCGATGGCCGCGTGAACTGCTCCTGCAGAGGGGACAGAGTGCTGGTAGACGAGAACAGATGTGTGAGTAAGTAATGGCAGAGGACACAGTGCTGCTGCATGGCAGCCGGCAGCGCTTGGCCCGAGACAGCAGTGTACTGCAAGAATGGATCTGACAACTGGGCCCATACTTTGAGCTTCTTTTATGTCCTTTAAAGCATTATTTTCCTTAAATCCCAGGTTGGGTAGTAGGTTCTCCTTCCCTTCTAGTGAAGCCGTATCTGGAATATTGGGCCCTGTTCTGGTCCCTCAGGTTAAGAAGGACCTCAGGGAACTGCTCGAAGGAGGCCAGCACAGAGCCAATGTTGTGGTTTGAGGTTAATTGGAATATTTTAATGAGAGAAATTAGATTATTGGCTGTGAAAGGAAAATAAGGTGATGTCTATGTTATCCATTTGTTCTGCTGGGATATATGAAAACAAGGACACAGACAAAGGTAGGTTCAGTCTCTGCCTGGTAGTCACTGAATTAACTCTTCTGCCTGAGACTGCATATTCCCAACTAATCGTTCTGCTTCTAACACCTCCTGATGATCTTTCCAGCTCACCCTGCACGTAAGGGAGATCCTGAGATAAGGCAGAGGGTGGAAAGGAATGGAACAAAGCTAGGAATGGAACAAAGCTAGGAATGGGTAGATTCAGCCCGGAAGAAGTTGTTGAGCATGAGGGCGGTGGAGCCTGGAATGGGTTGCCCAGGGAGGTGGTGGAAGCCTCATCCCTGGAGGTGTTTAAGGCCAGGCTGGATGAGGCTGTGGCCAGCCTGCTCTAGGGTNGGAGCCTGGAATGGGTTGCCCAGGGAGGTGGTGGAAGCCTCATCCCTGGAGGTGTTTAAGGCCAGGCTGGATGAGGCTGTGGCCAGCCTGCTCTAGGGTAGGGTGTCCCTGCCCATGGCAGGGGGGTTGGAACTGGCTGATCCTTGTGGTCCCTTCCAACCCTGACTGATTCTATGACTCTATGAAAGAAGGTGGAAGGGTGGTTGGGAGCCCCTCCTGGGTGGTCTGACTGCTGGGAGGGGTTTTGTATCTCTGTGTTACTTTTTACTTGCGTATTACTGTATAGAGTTGTAAGCATATCTGTATATATTGTGTGTATCTGCTTGTCAGTTGTGCAAAGCTATAAATACAGCTTCATTCCTTACCTTCCAGCTGGCTGAGGTTAGTCTGGGTGATCTCCTAACCGTGGCGGGAGGGCAGGTAACACCCAAACCACTACAGCCACAAAGCTGCTGCAGGGAGTGGAACGTCTCTCGCAAGAGGGCACATACAGCTGACCGAGGGTCAGGATGTACAGGTCACTGAAGTATGCCATTCACAACTCTTACTCCAAGGCTACCTTGTCTAGCTGCGTAACTGAGGTGCAGTCACTTTTACAGGGCATTTGCAGTAACAGAATCTGTTTGCTAATGGTTCAAAGGTAATAATTGAGACTCTACTATTTTCCAAAGCTTTTTTCCACTGGAGTCTGGAGTTTCTGGTTCCAGTAGATGAGCTATGACCACCAGGATTGTGTAATCAACTTATTCCACCCTCCTACACTGCCACATTTCACAGAAGCATAGAATCAAGCAGGTTGGAAGAGAGCTCCAAGCTCATCCAGCCCAACCTAGCACCCAGCCTTAGCCAATCAACCAGACCATGGCACTAAGTGCCCCAGCCAGGCTTGGCTTCAACACCTCCAGGCACAGCCGCTCCACCACCTCCCTGGGCAGCCCATTCCAATGCCAATCACTCCCTCTGTGATTTTGATCATTGAAGAGACTAGAAAATGTCCTTAAGTTCCATTACCTACCAGTCTGCACTTGGTCTCTTGGGTCAGGCCTTGCTCAGCTGCCATTCTCTTTACTTTGTGATAGACTACAGTAAAGTGCAGGAACTGACCCCTTCCCTGAATCTGGAAAGATCCTGATGTCTGGGTTTTTGCTTCCTTAGAGCAGGGCAGAAGCCTTGTGGCCTGGTAAAGTTGATCAGGTCAGATGTAGCAGGTTTAAAGATTTTCAGGCCTCAGTGAAGATATTTATACATAAACATTTCCTAGATTAGTTGGGATCAGAGAAAATGCAGAGAGGAGTTGGAAATGGTAATGTCTAGAGCAGTAAGGAGACAAATCTTTCTCTTAAGCCTCATTTTACTTTCATTAAATGTAATGGATGTTACTGTTTCATGGGATGATTTAAACTCGTTGCATGGATTCAATAAAAGTCCTGCCTTGTTTGGAGGTGGGAGAGAAAAATGGCTGCTGGCATCAGAATAGGTTACAACAGCCCCAACCAAGATGGGAAACAGCTGCTACTATGGTAGTAAGCTACAGCTTCCTTAAGAATAGTTACGATATTTGCATATCTATCATAATTGCTACTGGGATGAATAAGGTTATCTGCCCTGGTCCATCAGGCCTGCCTAGGACAGTGCTGGAAGAGTTACTGAAGTGGAGTACTTTTTCTGGCTTCTTTCTTTCCCTTGTCAAGGCAGTCAGCAGCAGTAGAAGTGAAAGAGGTTCAGCAGATCAGTTCTTCAGCAGGTCAGTTCGCTGGCCCAATGATTCCTTGTGGCATAAGTATTTCCCAAAGCCACTGCAACTCTTACCACAGCTATTAGGTAAAGCTGTGTTTAAATCTTTCTCTAGGGCATGATGTAAGATTCCATCTTCTCAATGAGGATGCAAAATGTCTGCAGGCAGTGCTGATCCGAGGTCTTAGTTAAAGCAAAGCAAACCAGAATTCAGATACTAAACAGTGAGCTTGGCTAGCACAGGAAGGGTGAGAACAAGACAGGCTCAGCTCAGCTGGGAGATCAGAAGTTTTTTCACAGCAGCTGGAGGAGATGCTCAACAGCGTTGGAAGTTAGCAGTGCCAGCTGAGCAGAGGAATTAGCTGAAGGGTCCTCAGGCTGTGTGACATGCTGACAGTCAAGATCCTTCATAGGAAAGTTTGGGAGTTACCTCTCCCCCCACAATGAAATCACCCAGACTAGACTCAGCCAGCTGGAAGTTAAGGAATGAAGCTGCAGCCCAGCAGAGGTTTGGCTGTGAAGAACTGCAAATGTAGTTCAGGATGACTTTTCCTAAGATCTAAGTTCTTACACTGCTGAAAAATGGGGAGGAAAGAGAGAAACATAATTGCTGCAGTAAACTTGGTTGAAGTGCAGAGTGCTGTGTAAATCATATTCAAGATCAGATCTTGCCTTGTCCATAGTCTATATGATTTTTTTAGCACTTCTTTTCTGTTTTCCCACATTTTTGAATCCAATCAAGAGGTGCATTCAATTTACACTGGCCTAGCCTTTGCATTCACAGACTGGTTTGGGTTGGATGGGACCTTAAAGATCCTCCAGTTCCAACACCCGGCCATGGGCAGGGACACCTCTCACCAGCCCAGGTTGCTCACCGTCTCATTCAACCTGGCTTTGAACAAGTCCAGAGAGGAGGCATCCACAGCCTGCCTGGGCAGCCTGTTCCACTGTCTCCCCACCCTCACTAGCAAGAATTTCTTCCTCATCTCCAGTCTAAATCTGCTCCCCTCAAGCTTAATGTCCTCAGCCCTTTTTTCTATCGCTACAAGCCCTTGTTAAAAGGCTTTCTCCAGCTTTGTTGTAGCCCCCGTCAGGTACTGGAAGTCTGCTCTAGGGTCTTCCTGGGACCTTCTTTTCTCCAGTATTTAAAAGTGCCCTTTGGTTGTTGCTGCATTTGTGCTGTAATCACCAGGGCAGAGGAACCAAACCCCAGTAACTGAGCTTCCTCTCCCACTTGTTCCTGTGGGGCTGTGCTGTGCACTTCTTTCTCTCAAGTTTTATCTTCTGTGTAGAAGCAGGGGCATGAAGCTGACGTATGTGCTGACATCACCAAATGATTCTGTGTCAATTTTGTGAGTGTGTGTTGTCTTTTTTCCGGTTTCTAAGTGAACTAATGGAAAATCCATATGCAGGAAACAGTAGGGGTAAACATTGTAAATGTACATCTTGTTGTCTCCTAAATTAATAGATAAAACATCTACTCTGAGAAAGCAAACCCACAAAATAATTGCATGTCTGCCAGTTACTTGTTGTGCTTAATCAAATCAGAGGAGCAGGCTTTCATCAGTGCCTGTCAGGTTCTGTCTCCAGGCTGGGTGCAGCACATCAGTGCTGGTACCTGTGCAGATGCTGCCTGAGCAGCCAGGCAATGGCTGGGGCTCAGCTCTGGCTTTTGCATGTGCTGTGTTGAAGAGGCTTTTGTAAACAGCAAGAGAAGACTCAGGGATTGTGCCCCTTGGCTCTACTCTGCTCAGACCTCATCTCCAATCCTTGCCTCCGGCACTGCTGTCCCCAGCAGGACACAGAGTTGTGGAGTGAATCCAGAGGAGGCCACAAAGATGATGCCAGGGCTGGAGCAGCTCTGCTGTGAGCACAGGCTGAGGGAGCTGGGGGGGTGCAGTCTGCAGAGGAGAAGGCTCCAGGGGCACCTCAGAGCTGCCTGCCAGTGCCTGAAGGGATCCTGCAGGAAGGCTGCAGTGGGACTTGTGCTGAGGGGGTCTGAGCCAGGCCAAGGGGGAATGGTTTGGAGCTGAGGTAGAGCAGGGTTAGAGTGGAGCTGAGGAAGAAGTTGTTGAGTGTGAGGGTGGTGAGAGTCTGGCCCAGGCTGCCCAGGGAGGCTGTGGCTGCCTCCTGCCTGGGGGTGTTGCAGGCCAGGCTGGATGAGTCCTTGAGCAGCTGAGAGGTGTCCGTGGGCATGGCTGGGAGATTGGAGGAGCTGAACTCTGAGCCGTTCTGTGATCCTATTAAGAAACGGCTGTACACAAGGTGGGGCTGTGGAGATGCCAGTGCAGGTAGAGGACAGCCAAGCACAGTCATTACAAAGGCATCATCTTCGCAGAGCCTCTGCCTTTAAGTGGCTTTGCTGCAGGTTGCAGCATGGATCTTTGCCTCTGCATTTCTCTTTTCCTGACTTCGTTGCTGTGGAATTCACCCCAACAGGAACTGGCTGGAAATTGTTTGCTCTTTAGGTATCTGTCCTCAATCCTGCAAGCCACCACTGCAAATGCTTTTAAGTTCTGATGCCATGGTGTTGAGCTGGCCACTACCTGAAAGGAGACCATAGCCAGGTGGGGTTGGTCTCTTCTCCCAGGCACCCAGTGAGGGAACAAGAGGACACAGCCTCAAGCTGTGCCAGGGCAGGTTCAGGCTGGATGTTAGGAGGAAGTTCTTCACAGCAAGAGTGATTGGCATTGGAATGGGCTGCCCAGGGAGGTGGTCCTCATCCCTGGAGGTGTTTAAAAGGAGGCTGGATGGGACGATGAGTGCCATGGGTTAGTTAATTAGAAGGGTTAGGTGATAGGTTGGACTCCGTGATCTTAGAGGTCTTTTCCAGCCTGGTTAATGCCGTGATTGTGTTTTCTGTGTGGTTGGTGCTAGGTTTTCCAGGCCCGTGCAGGAGATATTTTAAAAGCAGGCAGCATTCTTCTCCTTGACACTGTGTAACAGCTGTTAAAAGCTACTCCTTAATGTCTTCTGTTTGTAGCTAAGAATTCCACTTGCAACATCTACTCTGAGTTTGAGTGTGGCAATGGTGAATGCATCGATTACCAGCTGACCTGTGATGGCATTGCTCATTGTAAGGACAAGTCTGATGAGAAACTCTTCTACTGTGGTAAGTATTTCTGGAGGCTTCACCTTCACAGCCTTGTTTTGGTCCTGCATGCTCCTCCTGGTTCCTCTGTGACTTCGCTGCTGGTCCGTGCCAGCTGCACACAAAGCTGCAGGAGGAGCAAATGCCAGCTTGCACTTAGACACAATGTCTATAGAGCTACTTGTACCTGGGCATATTTTGCTTGCAAACTTCATTTTAGCTGACACATTTACTGAAAGCATCTCTCAAATGTTCTCCTTTTCTGTCTCTTAAACAGAAATAAGGACAAGCACATCTTGCTGTTCACTGAGAGATGAAGACTTGAGCATTTTGAGGTTTAATTTAGCTACTCGACTTAGCTTTCAGTATTTAATAAGATTTTTCTCTGGTTATGACTAGAAAAAAAAATCAAACAGAAGTACAATAAAGTACCAAAATGGCTTGTAGTAGTTTTCCTTCTGTGGAATTTCCTGCTCAAGTCTAAACCATCACTTTTCTGCACACCAATCCATCTGCAGCTTGCAACAAATTAGACTCAAGTGCATCTGCTTATTACTTTTATGATTTTCCCAGTGGATTCTATCCCTATTTGGGGTTTTTGCACTGATAAGCTGTACCTGAACTGCTTCCAGGTTCTTCCTGCCCAGCTGGGTTTGCCTGCTGCAGTGTCTAAAGCAGTGCTGGTGAATTGCTGTACCTTGCAGGGGAAGCCCTTAGCTGTGTGTCCCTTACCGCTGGGCTCGCTCTTGTCCTGCTCATCGCTATCACCCCCTCAGTATCTCTTCTGCTTCCCGTGTGAACTATTCCATGTCATCTCAACCCCACCCAGCATGTTTGTACCTGCCAGCACTGTAGTTTCATGCAAATATTTGCTTTAATTGCTGCAGTTCACCTCAAACACTTTAGCATCCAAGGCTGGCCCTGGAAAAAAGGAAAGAGATTAACATTGTAATGGTTTTGCCCCCCCCTAAAAAAGTGAGCATAGACAATCTGAGCGAAGCAACTGCTACTGTGCCTTTCTCTCCTCTTCTCCTTTCATCTTCAATTTCTGTCCCGTTTGCATTCAGCACTGCTTTGATGGTACCATGTACAACTGGCAGCAGCCGTCCACCAGATCGCCTAGATGGCGCTGACTCAGGCGGTTGGTGTAGTTCCGCCTGGGAAAAGCTAACACAGCAGACAGGGAAAATAAGGACCTGCACTATGCAAACCACTGCTGGTGACTCGGTGGGAAGGGCCCTTCAAGCACAAGTGGCTGCTTCAAAGCAGGGAAAAGCAAATGACTGATGTCTGTGAATTCCCTCTCTGAGTGTTGATAACTGTGTGTGTCTGCACACTGCTTAGGCGCAGGAAGGGCTTTGTAACTGACAACAAGCACACCGAGAAGCCAGCAGCGCAATGCTCGTGGGGACCAATTGCCATCAATTTCAGTCACCTCTCTCAGCCCCAGGTAACAAGAGGAACACTGAGGTGTTAGACAGCTTCTTTAGGACAGGAGGGCAGGCTGAAGAAACACAGGGAGTCATCTGAGACCACCTAAGAAAGTTGTAGCTGGGGAAGAATCAGAAAATATTTCCTTGTCATTCCAGGGAACTTTCTCCTGACAGTAGCCTGAGGTTTCCTGAGCTGCTAGAACTGATTTCTGCTGCATTCCACAGTGCTCACAAAAACATAGACACAAGATCCCTGGACTTGCCTGTCCCTGGATTTGCCAGATAATGTTAGGAAGGGTATGATGTTAACTAGTGTGTGGCAGCTGTGTGCTTCGTCTGATTTAGATCGACTGCGCGGAACCGTGTGCTGCCTGCTGGGAAAAGCAGGAGGAGCTGAGGCTCTGTCACACACAATGCACCTTTCTGCATCTGATTAAGAGCAGGCTGCTGGGCTCCTTAGCAGTGCTTAACTAATCCAGTGAGCAGTACTGCTTTGGGTTTGTGTCCTGACACCTCCAAGCAGCAGGTGACTCTAGGGTGTCAAGGGACAGGCCAAGGGGGGGTGGTTTGGAGCTGAGGCAGAGCAGGGTTAGGGTGGAGCTGAGGAAGAAGTTGAGTGTGAGGGTGGTGAGAGTCTGTCCCAGGCTGCCCAGGGAGGCTGTGGTTGCCTTCTGCCTGGGGATGTTGCAGGCCAGGTTGGATGAGGCCTTGAGCAGCTGAATGTAGCTGAGAGGTGTCCCTGGGGAGGGTGGAGCAGATGAGCTCTAAGGTCCGTTTCAAGCTGATCCGTTCTATGATGGTGATTCTATGATTCTGTAGCTAGGCAGTGAAGACCTCAGGGCCATGACTAAATCACAGAACAGTGCAGTCCTTGGCAGTTATCCATTCTGGCATAATTCAGCATCTCGTTACAACAGCCAAGGAGGTTGCTCAGGGTAGCTGCAAGGGGTGTGAGATGAAGTGCATGGGTGGGAGAGCAAGGCTTGTCACAGCCAACATCTCTGCTCGTCCAGCTGTTTGCTGAGAGCAGGGCTACACTGGAGCAGCAATGGGAGCCAAGAGTCTAGCTGAGAGGTGTCCTGGCCCATGGTGAGGAGGTTGGAGCAGATGAGCTCTGAGGTCCCTGCCAATCTAAGGCATTCTAGGATCCTGTGTTAATGAAAACCAGGAAATGGCTTTTCCTTGTTAATATCTTCTGTCATTCTTTTGTTCTTTCTCATCATACTTTCATTTTTCACTCCTGATCTGTTTGTTGGTCCAGGTTCTTCTGCCAGGCAATAAATAAACAATTCCCAAAGCTTTTCCTGTCGCTCTAAATGCATTTTCATTTTAGAAGTGTTTCCAGGCTGCTTTTTTAAGGTAAGATTGTTTTAAGTATGTACAAGTACCTCAGTGAAGTGCTGAGCCTGTGCTTAACTTCCCAGAAAACAGAGGCTGCCGGAAGGGTTTCAAGCCGTGTGCCAATCGCCGCTGTGTTCCGAGCAGCAGAGTCTGTGATGGTGCAAATGACTGTGGTGACAACTCTGATGAATTTGACTGCAAAGGTAAGTGGCAGTTGCTTCCAAGGGCAATTCAGAGTATTGCTCTGCAATAGAAGTGACTGAGAAATGCAGAAAGCCCTGTTGGAATGATTTGTTTTGTTGGAATTCAAACCCGAGTGGGTGCACACTGATATGTTTGAGAAAGGGTATGTTGGGAGTGAGGTGAAGGCTGCTTTTGGGTTACACCTGAGGAGGCTGAGGGAGCTGGGGTTGTTTAGCCTGGAGAAGAGGAGGCTCAGAGCAGACCTCATTGCTGGCTACAACTACCTGAAAGGAGGCTGTAGCCAGGTGGGGTTGGTCTCTTCTGCCAGGCAACCAGCAACAGAACAAGGGGACACAGCCTCAAGCTATGGCAGGGGAGGTCTAGGCTGGATGTTAGGAGGAAGTTGTTGGCAGAGAGAGTGATTGGCATTGGAATGGGCTGCCCAGGGAGGTGGTGGAGTCACCGTCCCTGGAGATATTGAAGCAAAGGCTGGCTGGGGCACTTAGTGCCATGGTCTGGTTGATTGATTAGGGCTGGGTGCTAGGTTGGGCTGGCTGAGCTTGGAGGTCTCTTCCAACCTGCTTGATTCTGTGATTCCTTTGGTGGTTCTGGCTGTGTCAGGTAGAAATGCAAATAGCTGTGGCAAACAAAACACAGTAGCTGGATTTTTTTCTGGAAGGTTTTAAATGAGAAAGTATCTTTATGCAGAAAAAAGGTTGGACATTGGGGATTGCTCCTCAGCATCTGCTGTGTCTGGCTCCTTTGAAGCAGGTTTCTTTGCCTCTCAGGTGCATGGCAGTGCCTGTGTCCACTGCAAAACTCCCTGGAATTGTTTGCCTTTTTGTCTCAGAGTTTGGTTTATGTCTTAAGCCATGAATATTTATGTCCGTGCATCAGGCAGTGAATAAATGCTAGCCAGCAGACAACACAAATCCTTAGCTATAATTCAGGGAGACTGGAGGGGAAATTATTCCTCAGTGTGTAGCTAAAACATCTGTAGCTGTAGTAAGTAGCATTTTTAGTTGTTTTGAAAGCACTGCATAGTTTTTAATCATTGAGCTGAATGTGAGTAGAGAGAAAAAGCAGCCAGGCAAAAACTCCAGCCTGGTGTTATGTGAAAGAAATCAAAGAGATTCATGGATGGTCCTGAAAATGCTGCTTCCTTCCTTGTGTGGAAATCCTCTCGAATTGAATTGACTTAGCCAGGGAGAGACTTTTAGGCTCAAAATGTAAATTTGCACGTTAGAAACTTGTGCTCTTGAGTTTGTTATACCTTGTGTTTCACCTGCACGCTTAGCTGTGGAGGGGGCAGCGTGCTCTGAATGCCTCAGTCTAAAAGGTAGAAGCTGTAAATATAAAATATTTGTAATATGCATCCAGAGAGTCTTTTAGTACCCCAATTTCCATCTTTTCTAACCCTCTATTACAGATTCAGCCTGTGCCTCGACAGAATTCCGGTGTGCAGATGGGATGTGCATTGGAAAATCAGCTCGCTGCAACCAGCTCATTGATTGTGCAGATGCTTCAGATGAAAAGAACTGCAGTAAGCTGGCGCTTGTGCTCCGGCACAGCATCTGTGCCATGGCTGCTCCTTGTCAGACAGCAGTTACTCCAGAGCCATTACTGGCTGGGTAGCAGCAGCTGCCTGGTCTGAGTAAGCTCAGGCTGAACCTGGAATCTCACCTGCGGGGCTCTCGGTCTGTGCTAGGTGTAAAGCAGCAATTTGCTCTCTCTTTGCAGATAATACAAACTGTGCTTACTTCTATAAACTTGGAATCAAATCTTCAGGATTTGTTAGCTGCAACTCCACTTCCCTTTGCATACTGCCAGAGTGGCTATGTGATGGATCTAACGACTGTGGTGACTATACAGATGAGCTGAAATGCCCAGGTAACTGCCAAGGAGTGAAAAGTCACCTCCTGCTTTGACGAATAGCTTCCTGTATTTCTGGTTCTCTTCTCCTGACTGCATTGCAAAATGTTTACTGGGTCAATATTGGTTTATTTAGCAGGCAGAGCAGTCTGGTGCTGAATGCTGTTCTTGCCACCGGCCTCTCTTTGGTGTTTCATTGAGTGATGTACATGATCACAAGTATCTGCTGCATTCCTCCGAAGCAAACTGTTAGCTGGCTAGCCCAGCTTGCTGCTGCCTCCAGCTTAGGGCTGTCACTCAGTGTTTGCTTGCATTTGAGTAAAACATTACTCATTAGTACAGTAAATTAAATCTGGCTTTTGCCTTCTCTTAGGGCAAGTACACTGGAATTTGTTTGCTTGTTTGCCTTCATAATTGACTCGTGGTAGGCTGTAATTGCCCTCTGACTAACACCTTTCTCTGTCTTCTAAGAATTAGTGTTTAGTCAAGATAAATATTTACTAATAATTAAATGTTACTAATTTGTAAAAATCAAACTCTTAATTTCCTTGTTAAATACAAACCAGTTTTCGCCTAGAGGTTGGAGCAGATGATGGCCAAGATCCCTTCCAACTAATTTCTGCCTAGAAGTTGGAGCAGATGATCTCTAAGATCCCTTCCAACCAAAGCCATTCTGTGATTCCACGAGCAGATTGCTCTGCTATCTTGTGTGACAACCCCACTGTGTCACCAGAAGCTTCTGGTAGAACTCTCTCAGATCTTGGGTCAACTTTATTGATGAAAATACTGCCAGGACCCAAAGAGAACCTAGAACTGCAACACTGCTGTGAATTTAACCTGAAACGGAGACCTTTCCTCCTTCCATTCAGACAGGTGCATAGTAAATAATAGCTTCTGTTCTAACCTCCAAGTTCTCCAGACCATCAATTAGTTCCTTAGAGTTTGCTGCACACAACACTTCCCTGAGCTCCAAGGAGCTTAGATTTCCTGTGTTCCCTTTGCCTGTAGGGGCTTTATTCCACAGCAGGGAAGGTTCTGAGGCCAGTGTGCTCTGGGCTCAGTAAACTAATGTTGCATAAGTAAACTAATGTTGCATTTTATGCCATCGTCCACTTATTTGTACTGCTTTGTTCCATCGCTCTAATGTGTGCCAAAAAGTTCCATCATTTTAATGTGTGACTAATTGCCTGGATCATTCCTCCCTTTGCTGTGAAGCAATTCCATTCCAGTTCAACCTCCGTGTGATTTCCTTTGCCATTTCGTTCAGAGCTGACCAGCTCTGGCACATGAGGTTTGAGTGTTGTCTCCGTTCTGAGGCTGAGCTTTCCTGTTAGCAGGCTTTGTTCAGAGCTGTTCTTCTTACAGGAAATTAAGGCAGGAATTCATTCAGGAGTGGCTGTACTTAATCCTCATTGGTAACTCAGCCATCATAGGTGTCCCATTCCTTTCTTTCTTCTTCTTTACCTATTCATACAGCTGTAGAAGCCACAGATGCGATCACTTTTACTTTCCTTTTGGGAGACAGAGACAGGGGAGGTGAAGCTAAACGAGGGTCACTAACCCCAAGCATGAAGGGAGGAATGAAAAGCTTGGCGGAGAGTTTCAGTGGTCACCAGCATGAGTCCCTTGGGTCCTCCCAGGCAGAGATTGTGCTTGAGAATTTGCAAATAACCTGTGCCACTCGTTAGCCTGACATTTGTGCTCCCATCACGAAACGAAATGTGTGCTGTGTTTGCTTCCCTCTCCTCTCTTCTCTAAGCATTCCTAAAAGCCTTAAATGGCTTTCACACTCTAGAGAGGAAAAAGGAAAGGAAGAAGAAGGTCTGAGTTTGTGGCAAAATCTAAATCTCATGGTGTAGCTCCAGTTAGTCACTGCATGTGTCAGGTTTGGAGCTCCTCTGGGTGAACACCTCATGGATGCTGCCCCTGTTAAGTGGCCTGGTGGAGGATGGCAGCCAAAGCGGACAAGCAGCGTTCAGCTGCCGCCGCACCACGGCAAATGGTGCTGACCTGTGAGCTGAGCAGCTTTCCTCTCTGGCTTCTTTTGATTCGGTGTGGAGCTGTGCTGGGATTCATTTCTAGATCAGTGAAGTATTTCAGCTCCCAGAGCTGCCTAGAAGCACTATTTTGGAAGTTGTATGAACATCACTAAGTAAATATATTTGGTTTCCCCCCATTTTGAGACATAAGCTCTTTGTTGCCCCTTAGTGTTGAGAAACCTAGCAGAAATGTGTTAGGATCCTAATCACAGTAGTAGAGACCATTTTACATTACATTCTTTATTTTGTCACAGTTCAAAACAAACCCACATGTGAAGAAAATTATTTTGGTTGTCCTAGTGGAAGATGTGTTCTGACCACCTGGCTTTGTGATGGGCAGAAAGACTGTGAGGATGGAGCGGATGAGCTGCACTGTGGTGAGCATTTCCTCTTGCTTGTCTTTCTCTAATCACTGATGCGCTTTGCAAGCAGACAGCACTGTGCACTGAGAGCTCAGAGACTGAACGGAGAGCCACAGACGAAGGTCACTAATCCTATATTTTCAGATCCAGCTCTCTAATACTTCATGTTCCAAAGGTCTTAAACCCTGCTGCATGACAGGGTGAAAGCTCTGTCAAAATTCTATTCTAAAGATGCTGAACAAGAGGAAGAATGGATTGGCTTGGAAGAGACCTTAAAGATCACCCAGCTCCAAGCCCCTGCCAGGGGCAGAGAGACCTCCCACCAAACCAGGATGCACAAGGCCTCGTCCAACTTGACTTCTGCATGGCCTTAATGTCTAACATTTCATTGTGGCACATAGTGCCATGGGTTAGTTAATTAGAAGGCTTAGGTGATAGGTTGGACTCAGTGATCCTAGAGGTCTTTTCCAGCCTGTTTGATTGTGATGAGTTCTTCATACTACCCCATTGCAACTGTTCCATAGATATCATGAGATCTTATCAGTGTCTTGATCCCAAAGAGAGTAACCAAAATTTGCCTTTATGATCTAAAACATCTATAATTATCTAAAGTAACACCAGAAGTGATGTGAATAAAATGCAACATAAAGTGAGAACCAGGTTAAGGTTCTTAACATGATCTGCCCTAAATCATGTAGGGTTCTTAATCTCCACCAAGCTGAGGAGCAATGCAGATGGTTTTGCTCACAGTGAGAGCTGGCCTCTGTATTGGCTGCATGGATTTGTTCTGTGATGAAATTGTAGCAAGAGAGCAAAAAGCAGCCTCAAGTTTTCTTATTCCCTATTTAAATAAGCCCTGAAGTTTTTATATTCTTTGGGTTGTTTTTTTTTTCACTTGATCACTAAATGTGACTGAAAGCTGTGCTTTCTGCAGCCCAGTTTCTATTTGTATGCTTTCCACTTTGATTTGCAGTTTGCATTGTATAGATACACCTTACAACTTCCAAAGCAGTTATTGCTGTGCACTAAGAAAAGGTGACCACATTCACTGAGTCTACACTTGCAGAGTTTACTGCACACACAGACTTCAATAGAGAGTGTTGTAAAATCTACCAGTCAGGCTTTGTGGGGCAGAGGAAAAGGGACTTAGTCATTTCCTCCCCCGCAACTTTTTTCTCTTACCCATTTCGAGGTTCTTATTCCTGTACTCTGCTTTGAAATTCAGATTGCATTTTTTGCCATCAGCTGAGCCCTAACACATTTTATTCCCAAAGCAGGAAGCCTGGGGAAAGTGGCCATGCAGTCTTCTGAAGGTGGATTTAAGCACTGCAGTACATAAAGGAAGGCTGCATTGGGAAATGTCGACTGCCCTCTCTGCACTACTACCAACACAGAGCAGTTCAAAGTTGTTACAATGTCTTCCATTCCAATCTATCACATTATAAGACAGAAGAGATACCATACAGTACTGCAGTGTGAAATACACAAAGCATGCTTATGTTTTTAAAGGGTTTGGCCGTACCTCACTACCAGCCTGTTTCAAACATTAGGCTCTAAGTGGTTTGAATGTTTTACCATTTATCTCTGTAATTATCTTAGCCAGTGCCTTGGTGCATGCAAGCTCTCAGACAAACTGGTAACGTCCTGAGTACCAAGGTGAGGACTGTGAAATGAGGAGGGCAGGAGAGAGCAGTGCGGAGGGTGCCAGAAGTGCTGCTGTGAGCCTCACAAGTGCAGTGGCTGCTCTCGTTCCTAGATTCATCTTGTTCGTGGAACCAATTTGCCTGCTCTGCAAACAAATGCATCTCAAAGCAATGGGCTTGTGATGGTGAGGATGACTGTGGAGATGGCTTAGATGAGAGCGATGCTGTCTGCGGTGAGTAGAGCTGTTTGAGCTCTGTATTGTGTCAGATCCACAAGACAGTGGAAAGAGTGGCCCCCTGTAAGACACTGAAAGAGTGGCCCCCTGTAAGAGATGGACCATGTGAGCCAAGCAAGTGGTGGAGAGGAGCAAAGCAGAGCACCTCCAAAAGCATGTGCTGTGAGGGTGGGCTGTTAGAGGGTAGCCGCCTCCAGGCAGATACCTTCGTATGGTGGCTTTAGGATTTGGTTCTAGTCTGTCGGTGAGGGTGTGGGTGGTGCACCAGCATGAACAAAAAGAGAACCAAACTCTTCTCCAGCTCTCATCCTTGAGGTAAAGCCCCTGTGTCAGCTCTTGAGTTTGACAGTTCAGTGTTAGGTGTAGCACTGTGTTAGGTGTTTGATGAGCCAAGGGCTGAGGGAGCTGGGGGGGTGCAGCCTGAAGAGAAAGCTCCAAGGGGACCTTAATGCTTCCTGCCAGTGCCTGAAGGGATCCTGCAGGAAGGCTGCAGAGGGACTTGTGCTGAGGGGGTCTGGAGACAGGCCAAGGGGGAATGGTTTGGAGCTGAGGCAGAGCAGGGTTAGAGTGGAGCTGAGGAAGAAGTTGTTGAGTGTGAGGGTGGTGAGAGTCTGTCCCAGGCTGCCCAGGGAGGCTGTGGCTGTCTCCTGCCTGGGGCTGTTGCAGGCCAGGCTGGATGAGGCCTTGAGCAGCTGAGGGCAGCTGAGAGGTGTTCCTGGGCATGGTGTGGAGGGTGGAGCAGATGAGCTCTGAGGACCCTTCGCTCCTGAGCCGTCCTAGGATTCTATGACTGGAAGCAAGAGCAGAGTGTCCAGAGCTGCCTGTAACACAGTCTCAGCCAGCACCTTGATCATACTGTGCAGAACAAAATCTTTTGGCTTTGTTTTACAATACATCCCCTTTACTCATGACCTTAAAGAAAGCAAAAGTCGAGTTGGAAGATGTTCCAGATTGACAGGTGATGTTTTTTCCAGGCTCAGTGACCTGTGCAGCAGACACTTTCAGTTGCTTAGGCTCCCACGCCTGTGTGCCCCGGCACTGGCTTTGTGATGGTGAAAGAGACTGCCCCAATGGGAGCGACGAGCTGTCGACAGCAGGCTGCGGTGAGTGTGTGTGCGACAACAGCTGCTCTGCCTTGCTGCTGCTGCTGCCTTCGCAGCTCCCAGGTGCTCTGCCTGTCTGCGCCACCATGCTTGCCACGTGCGTGTCTGTGGTGCCATCTTTATACTGTCAAGACTATAGTGGACTTTGATGGTCCCCACAAGAGCGTGCACGTGAGGATCCCTTAGGGTTTCAGTCACCTGACAACTCCAGGTTTGGTTGAAGCATCCTGAGGCAGAGCAGCTGAGGGTCAGTGTGTATGTGCCAGCTCACAGGCATGGTGCAGCATGGTCACTGGTGCAATGAGCAGGTTGGCTGTGCAGCTGTGTTACTCTTCATGAAGAAAGTGCTGCTGTGTGGCAGGGAGACTGCATCAGCTCATTTCTGTCTCCAGTGTATTCTGGCTGTTCATGGCTTGCCCTCTATTCCCTATAGACTATTCCTTCCAGTCTTTTCAGATCCGTGTCCACTGGCAGTGTCAGGTAGTTTCACTGGGAGGTTGTTCTGTTAAGTGCATGGAATGGTAATACTGAAAGGTGTTCTCTCCACTCAGTGCATGTTCTGTCACTTGCCCTTTCTAGATTGAGCATGGCTTTCAAAGAGCTCTTGTCCAGGAGCAGACTAACATAGGAAGGACATCTGCACTTCCCAAATGTTCCTTTACTCAGAGTCAGACCTTGGGTTAGTTGTAGACAGCATCAAGTCCTGAAGCCCTTCTGTCTTGCACTGCTTTTCGCTATCCTTACTTCTGTAGCTGATCTCGTGGCGCCTCGCAGCTTCTCCTCTGAGCTGTGTGGAGCTGTTTGTATGGCTCAAAAGCTACAACATTTCCATTGACTCCACCAGACTACTTCTGGTTTCACCTTTCTGCCAGCACACAGCTGCACTTCTTCCTGCTCACAGTCCCTCTGGTTTTGTGCCCTGTGTTTTCTCCTTAGCTCCCAATAACACCTGCGACGAGAATGCTTTCATGTGCCACAACAAAGTCTGCATTCCCAAACAGTTTGTGTGTGACCACGATGATGACTGTGGAGATGGATCAGATGAGTCCCTGGAATGTGGCAAGTATAACAACAAGAGAGTAAATAGAAACATTTTGCACTGATAGCTGTAAGGCTTCTGTAAGGTCTGTCAGTTTGAGTCACTGGTGACAAAGAAGGCTCTTTGCTTTCTAAAACTGTTTTAATGTTAACTTTTTAATGCTGTATTAATGAATACAGCTGGGTAGAAACTTAGAGCTGCAGCTACAGTGACCAATTATTGCTGCAGTTAAATTGTGTCAACTAAAGCCATACGTGAATGTTTAATTTCCACCATTCATATGAACTTAGAGGTTTTTCTGCTCTGTGGATGTCTGTACAGTGGGTCTAGGCCATACTCAGAAATACTCATCTACTCATCCTCCCCACCACAGGCAGGGACATCTCTCAGCTAGACTCAGATGCTCAAGGCCTCATCCAACCTAGCCTTGAACACTCCCAGGCAGGAACATCCACAGCCTGTTCCAGACTCTCACCGCCCTCACACTCAACAACTTCTCCCCCAGCTCTGGTCTAACCCTGTTCTGCCTCAGCTCCAAACCATTGCCCCTTGGCCTGTCTCTAGATGCCTTCAGTACAAGTCCCTCTGCAGCCTTCCTGCAGGATCCCTTCAGGTATTGGAAGTCAGCTCTAAGTCAGCTGCACCCCCCCAGCTCCCTCAGTGTGTGTTCACAGCAGAGCTGCTCCAGCCCTTGAAGCATCTCTGTGGCCCTTGTGGCCTCACTCCACAGCTCTGTGTGCTCCTTCTGCTGGGGACAGCAGCACTGGAGGCAGGATTGGAGGTGAGGTCTGAGCAGAGCAGAGCCAAGGGGTAGAATCCCCTCTCCTGCCCTGCTGCCTGCTGGGCTGCAGGAGGGCACTGCTGGCTCCTGGGCAGCTGCTCAGCACCCAACACCCCCAAAGCTCTTTCTTCAGAGCTGCTCTCAGCACAATCTGCACCAGCCTGGATTTGTGTAGGAAGGTGTGATGCTTTGTGTCTCTTCTCGGAGCAAGAGATCCTTTGCTTGCTTGGCCTCATGAGTGCAGAGTTGCTGTCAGAGCTCTGGAGCCAAGCATGAGCCATGGCCTGCTGTGTTCTAGGGTACCGCCACTGTCTCCCTGGAGAGTTCACCTGTGCCGACGGAAGGTGCCTGCTAAATTCCCAGTGGCAGTGCGATGGTGACTTTGACTGCCCAGACCGCTCCGACGAGGCACCAATAAACGCCAAGTGCAGAAGTTCAGGTTCGTGTTTAATGCTTTAATGACTTGTGTCACCTTTTCTTTTGGATGGCAAAGCTTTAGGGCTGCAGGGAGGCAGGAGGCAAACTTCCTACCTTAAGTCTCCTTAAGCAGTTGCTGTGGCAGAAGATAGCTGCAGAAATGCGTTTTGTGGAGAGGATTCTCAGCTGTATGGAGACAAATCTGTAGGAAGGGCTGAGCAGGCGAACAGCAACGCAATAGCCTCTGAAAGGCACTGCAAGTGTCACAAGGCTGCCAACCAGAACAGTCACCTTGTACACAGGTCTTCCATCTCGCCTGCACAGAGAGAGAGTTCATTCCAACATACTCGCAGGCCACAGCACGTTGGGTTCTGTTTTTTGTCTTCCAGAGCAGTCATGTAACAGCTCCTTTTTCATGTGCAAAAATGGGAGGTGCATTCCTCAGCGAGAGGTCTGCAATGACAGAGAGGACTGCAGCGATGGCTCTGACGAGAGGAGCTGCCACGTTAACGAGTGCCTCAGTAAGAAAGTCAGTGGCTGTTCTCAGGACTGCCAGGATCTTCCTGTGGGGTACAAGGTGAATAATTACAACATGCCAGTCATAAATGTGATTCTTAATTCTTCCCTCTTCCGTAACTACTGTGTGCCTGAAATAGTAATCCTGTGTGCTGTGCTTCCTTCTTATGTGCCAACTTACCTACCACAGTAAGAACATTAAACCTTTCAGGGGACACAGTCTCAAGCTGTGCCAGGAGAGGTCTAGGCTGGATGTTAGGAGGAAGTTGTTGCCAGAGAGTGATTGGCGGGAGGTGGTGGAGTTGCTGTCCGTGGAGGTGTTGAAGCCAAGCCTGGCTGGGGCACCCAGTGCCATGGTCTGGTTGACTGGACAGGGTCGGGTGCTAGGTTGGACTGGATGAGCTTGGAGGTCTCTTCTAGCCTGGTTGATTCTGTGAAACCCCTGGTGCAGTACAGACTGCACAGAATCACAAACACATTCAGGTTGGCAAAGGCCCTCAACAGCACAAACAGCAGTGTCACTGGGGTGTGTCTGGGAGAACTGAGCTCCAGCAGCAAGGTTATGGTGCTAAATTATTGAGAAGTACCTAAGATAACAGAATCAGTGACTGATGCCTTTGTTTTTCTTTCCCAGTGCAAGTGCTGGCCTGGCTTCCTGCTGAAGGATGATGGCAAAACCTGTGTGGATGTTGATGAATGCTCCTCTGGCTTTCCCTGTAGCCAGCAATGCATCAATACCTATGGCACCTACAAATGCCTGTGTGGGGATGGCTATGAGGTACAACCTGATAACCCAAATGGCTGCAAATCCCTTTCAGGTAGCACTTCTCTCTTTTTTTCTCTTTTGCTTCTTTACCTTTTTTTTAATCCAGAGCTGTATCCAAAGTACTTTGTGAAGTACCTTAGCCCTATGGTGTGTGCAGTATAGACATGACTTCATCAGTAAGCAGTAGGAATGTGATGCCTAAATGTAAGAAGTTCTATTTTTATTGGCTATTTTACTCCAGTAACTTGTAGTGAGTAGTTGCAGTGGGCTATGAACGACTGAATTAGTAACTTGATTAGAACAACTATTAGGGAAGCTGAAATGAATCACTAAATCCTACTTGTGAGTCGCGTGGTAACAGGCTGGTTGTGGTGGGTGTTTAAGAACCTTCTCCTGGGCTCTTTCATCAGCTTTAGAACTTTAGAATGCATCTCAAGCTTCCTGGTATGAAAAGGAGGAACGGGAAGAAATAAAAGGGATTGACAAGTCTGTTATTCCTCTAGGATAAGACACCCTTTAGTATAACACAGAACAGAGAGGGCAGCTGAAGGCAGATCAGAGCACTGGATGTTTCCTCAGCCCTCTGCCTGTGCCCCTGGGCTCATCTGCTGTGCTTCAGTGAGTGGCACTGGCCTGAGCAGGGAGAGGAAGAGCTAAGTGGCAACAGGAAAGAAACAACTCCCTGGTCTCTTTCTAAATGACAGGAGGACTGTCTGCTTCATCTTGCTGTCTCAGATGCTTCCCTGAGTAGTCAGAGGAAACCCAGGAGAGGGCAGAACTGCAGCAGCTGGGTTTTGCTTTCCTCCTATTTTGTGCCTTGCAAGCCACTCACATGCTTAGAAGCCACAGGTCACACAGGTATGAGGAGGGGAGCTGGAGCCCATCAGAGCACAGCTTATTTGAGCTGTAACGTAGCAAACTTCAGAAGCTCTTCATGCTGTGGCAGGGGTGGTTGTGCTGCACGGAGGCAGCGATGTGAATGGTTCTCCCCATGCTGATTTGTTGCATGAATTGCCTTGACCCCTCCACAACAGAGCTGAGCATCGCAGCCCTGCTCCAGGAACCACCAACACCGTGCTGAGGAGGACCCCTCAGGTCATTCAAGAATCACAGGATGTCAGGGGTTGGAAGGGACCCAAACAGATCGAGTCCAACCCCCTGAACCTGAAAGGAGACACAAGAAAGCTGGGAGGTGACTTTGGACAAGGGCTGGGATTGATAGGATGAGAGGGAATAGGTTGAAGCTTGAGGAGGGCAGATGGAGGTGGGGAAGAAGTTCTTGACAGTGAAGGTGGAGAGACACTGGCACAGGTTGCCCAGGGAGCTTGTGGATGACAGAAGCACAGAATATGATCTTGTCTTCCACAGCCTCCCTGTAGGTGTTCAACGCCAGGCTGGATGAGGCCTTGAGCAACCTGGGTTGGTGGGAGGTGTCCCTGCCTATGGCAGGGAGGTTGGAACTGGCTGAGCTGTAAAATCCCTTCCAACCCAACCTGTTGTGTGACTCTGTGAACAGCTGAACACGAAATAGAAGCAAGGAGGTCCAGTGTGTCCAGTGCAAGAGCAGTGTGGGCTGGACAGCACATTGACATTGCAGGGCATGGAATGAGCAGCAGCTGCAAGCCTTTAGTACAGTTTCAGTTGTTATTAGGTTGTTGCTGTTGTTTTGGGGTTTTTTTCTTCTTAGAAAAACTACAAGGATGATCTGTTTCGCCTGTCTCTGCCAGAGATGTGTCCAAGTGATGGCAGGAATGACTATCAGAAGGAATATTTTCTGATAGAAAGAAAAAAAACCCAAATCTGGCTTCAGTTGAGAATTTGAGATTCAAAGTTTGTCCAAATAGCTGGGGGAGGTTATGTCTGTACTGCTCAGAGTGCTAAAATCTCAACAAGCAGCGGTCAAAACGCGCTTGGTTTGCAGCTGTTACAAATAACAGCGAGAATCTGAGCGTGAGTGTTGAAATGCAAACAAGTGCTATGAAATCTACTTCAGCTTCCACCTCTGGCATTAAATTAAGGTTAAATGCAGCATGGTGCTCATAGTGCAAGGCAAACCAAAAAGAAAACCAATTTAAATGCCAGGGAAAGATTTACTAATTGATTGCTTTGTTCATTTTGATACTGCACCATTGATGTTTCTGGAACATTTGAGTGTGTTAAGTATCTTTCATCCATGCCATGGACCAGAGCATGTAACGTTTCTTTTTCAAGCCATCTGTATTTCAGCATTGTATTCCTGATTTTCCATAACGTAACAGCTAGTCTAATATATTCTCTCTCCCGGGGTTTAGATGAGGAACCTTTCTTAATTCTGGCTGATCATCATGAAATAAGAAAAATTAGCACTGATGGATCCAACTACACTTTGTTGAAACAGGTACAACCGCAGCACCGTGCTCGAGGTTTGACTCAACTCTTGGATTCTCTCCTAGGGGCATCGGCCCCCAGTTGGCCTGGTGTGCACTACCTCCAGACTTCTCAGAGCACTTGAAACTGACTCTCTCCTCATGATGAAAGCTCAGGCAGTTGTTTCATCGGCCCTTCTGATGTGCTAAAACCAAACCATGTTACTAATGAGCCTGTACCCTCGCAGGATGCTTTGGGCCCCCTTTTTGGCCATGCGTTATTTGGGCTACTTGCTGTCGTTAGCCAAATCTGCCTCTGTGATTTAGACAGGCAATTGCCACATTGACAGCCCAGCAAGACACAAGCTTATATCTCTGACTGATCTGACTGTTTAAATAATTACCCTAAATTATGATAAAAGGAAAAAATAAATCCCCAAACCTGAAGTGAAAAAGCTACACAAGTAGAAAGTCCCCTGGTAAATCAGTGCAGAGCTGTCGTTTGTAGCAGCTTCTGCTTTGCTCCTACGCTTCACCTAAGTGTAGTTACTGACCATAGATTAGAGCTCCAAACTACAGCTTCATAAGAACATCTCTTTCCTGGAGTACTGACGAATGAATTGCAGCGAGAGTAGAAGGTCACTTGTTTGCAGCCAATATCAGGAGGCTTTGTGTGACTGCTTGTGTCAGCAAGCTGTGCAGCTTACTGTCACAAGAGAGGTGCTCAGGTCTCCACAGCAGTGATTACAGAACGAACCGCCTTGCATCCAGCATTGACTTAATTTAAGCACAGCAAGCATTGTGTTGGAGTCTGTCTGTTGCAGAATCCTCCTGGCTGCCCTCTCATTTGCATCTTGCTGCCTCTCTCCTCTGTTGCTGCTGTATCTGCTAACAGAAGGCTGTGCAAAGAGGGGAGCAGCAGTAAATTCTCTTTGTGGTTGTGCTGACAGATTGTCTCAGAGCTTCGTCCGCCTCTGATTTAACAGTCTCCTCTTGGGCACATTGGAGGCCCCCCAGCTGCAGCCATTGAAGAGAATCTCTGTTTTCCATACCACATTAATTCACCAGTCTAATAAATACCTCTGCCACAGAACTTCCTGGCCTGTCACCCTGCAAATAGAGCATGTTAGAAAGCACTCTCATTTGGAAAGGAGAGCAGCAGCTCTCCCAGCAGAACAGGCAGGCTGGCTGCCTCTCAAGGACATGCTTTTGTGCTCCTCTTCTTCCCGTGGATTGCCTCCTTCTTAGACATCTGTCAGGTAGAGGCAAATACCAGAGCAAACCCACCCTGCTCTGTGTGTTTGAGCTGTGCTTTGCCATCCTAATGGTTGCTCATAGAAACTCAGAGTAAAGGAGCTGGAAGTAGGAGCTCATCCAGTCTTTGAGCTGTTCTGTGCCAGCTTTTTCCTCCTTTATTTTTCCTTTTTTCCCCCGAATAAGACATGCTCAGTCCAGCTGTTTGAAGTGTCTCTCTCCCTTTCTGCCTTCCATTTCCCTCACTTGTAGTCATCAAGCATTTCCACAGAGAGAGACTCTTCCTCCTCAGTGTTTGTGATATTTACCTCCCTTTTTAAACTGGGACACCAAGGTAGAGCAAACCACAGCCTAGGGTACTGTGTGCTGTGTGTAACAGAAACAGCCCCAGGGCTTTGAGATGGGAGACGAAGGTAACCATCCACCCTTGAAACCTTCCCCACTCCTTCCAAGAGTACCTTGCACATAAAGGGACAAAGAATTATGCTGGGAGGGCTTAAAAGCGACCCAAAGAAATGTTGTCTGGAGCTCTACTGCCAATGCACAGAAATAATTTTACCTGCAGTTGATGTTCTGACAAGTATTGGGACTCTCTTTGTCAGTCTGGGTGCTTACACTTTTGCAGTGGGGGAGATACAAAGCTAATTTTTCACAAGTTCCTGACCTCGTCGAGAATGCTTTGGGAGCCCTCTGTAGTCGTTTGCTTGTCTCCTCTGTCAGGAGTTTGGAGCAGAAAGTTCTCTGTGGATGCCTTTAGAATGGCAGCAGCGAGAGGCAGAGCCATGGCTGCCAGAGCTGCAGCCAGCTGTGGGCTGCAGTGTGACTGCTGAAAAGCAGAGCAGGCCTCCGCCGCTTTCAGGCTGTCTTTAGTGATGGCTTGTGCAGCCTGATCCCTCCTTTCCCCTGCATGCCGATCTCAAGGCAGAGCAGCAGCTGGCAGAGAAGCCCTCCATCACTTTCTGTGCAATGAAATGTTGTTTGGTTTGGGCTTGGCCAGCCCAGCCGTGAATTACAGTCATGAGAGAGGCTGCAGATCTGCCTGCCAGCGGTGTCTCCGGGCTGGGAGCCGGGGAACTGATCGTGTGGGTGGAAAAGGAGTGCAGACTGCATCCACGCCTTTGGCCACTGCTGCTCCATCTTGGATTGCAGTATCTTTGTGTATAGGAATCATTCTGCTATGTATTAGAGCACTGGGAAGGTTATTGGCCAGGCTTTGCTGTTCTCAGAGAAGAAACATCATCTGAATGTGACACCTCTCTCCCTGCCATGTGGGCTGAAGAGCCATTAGTGTGGGGCTTCTCTTGCAACTCCTAGGTGCAGCCCAGGTTACCTTAGTGATCGGAGCCATAGGAGGCTTCCAGATGCCTGCTGAGTACCCAACTTGCCCACAGCCTCTGTGTGTGTGTGCACAGCTCCCACAGTATAGCATCACAGGATGGTTTGGGTCAGAGGGGACATTTAAAGGTCACCTAGTCCATCTCCCCTGCAGTGAGCAGGGACATCTTCTAGCCCCTTAAACATTAAAGCCTATTATTGAAAATAATGCATTTTTGACCATCACAGCTTAGAATTCCTGATTAATTTATGTAAATAATGAAATGCTTTCATTAAGTAAATGTTGTGCAATTTCTGAGTGTTCTGTCACCAGATGGATGTCCACCTCACTGCCCAAAGTAATGCCAAAGGTAGCAATTAGCAGAGAAATTGAGCAGGAAGTCACAGCGTTTGCTGCTGAAGCTGAGTTTAAATAATGGGGAAGACAAACACAGGAGCTCCATTTAGTTTCATACATCATCTGCATGTCTGAAGCGAGAGAGTTCTCTGTCACCATACTTATTTCTGTTACAGTTTCTATCTTGTTCTGATTATTTACCAGTAATGTATCAAGAAATGATTGAAGCACTTCAGCAATGTGCAGCCCGTAAAATAAAGCGTTAGGAATAAACATTACAGGCAATGCCTTTCTGCATTCTGAATGCTCTCCAGCAGCCTGAATATAAACAGTTGACCAAAGTGACTCTTTTTTCCCCCACCCTGTTTCTAGGGTCTGAACAATGTGATTGCAATAGACTTTGATTATAGAGAAGAGTTCATCTATTGGATCGACTCCAGCAGACCCAACGGCAGCCGCATCAACAGGATGTGCTTGAATGGAAGTGATGTCAAGGTAATGCTTGCAGCTGTGCAATGGCTTGGGTTGGAAGGGACCTGCAACATCAACCTGTTTCAACCTGCCGTGGGCAGGGCTGTCTCTCTGCTAGATTTGACTTTTGAAGGCCTCATCCAAGCTGCCCTTGGAGACCTCCCTGGGCAATCTGTTCCAGTGTCTCACCACACTCACTGTCAAGAATTTCTTCCTCATTTCCAGTCTAAATCTGCCCTTCTCAGGCTTCAATCCATTTCCTCTCATCCTGTTATTCCCAGCCCTAGTCAAAAGTCCACAGCTCTACTGTAGCTCCCTTTAGGTACTGGAAGGCTGCTCTAAGATCTCCCTAGAGCTTTCTGTTCTCCAGGCTGAACAACCCCAACTCTCCCAGCCCATCCCCATTAGGGAAGTTCTCCAGCTCTCTGATCATCTTCCTGGCCTTCTCCACTCTGGCAGGTCCGTGTCCTTCTTGTGTTGAGCACCAGAGCTGGATGCAGTAGTCCAGGTGAGGTCAGAATAGAAGGTTAGGAAGGTTTCATAGGAAGGATTTCTGGAGTTTGATACCCTGGAGGTGTTCAGGGTGCCTGGATGGGGCACTTAGTGCTATGGTCTAGTTGATAGGGTAGGGCTGAGTGATAGGTTGGACTGGATGAGCTTGGAGGGCTCTTCCAACCTGGTTGTTTCTATGATTCTACAACTCAACACACTCTCAGAGCCCACCAACTTCAGTCTTTTGAGGGCTGAGGTTTGAACCTGGCTGGCATCAGTGATCTTTGTTTACATCCTTCACACAGAAGCAATTTTTCGTAGAACTTGAGAAAGAACAGTAGGTGAGCAGAAGTTCATGGCATCCCGCTTCACTGAGTACAACTCAGGTCTGGTGTGCCCTCACATGTCCTGGCAAGTCCCTGCTTGCTGCCCAAAACAGGATACAGGGAACAGTGGAGTTGAAAATCCCTTCAGTCCTTGAATCACAGTTATTGCACTGAAATGTTTTGCAAGGCATCCAATCAGCTTCTTGTCCATTTGGGTTGAATTTGTATTTTCTTATTTTACGGAACAATTTCAGAACTGGAGATACTCTCTGGAGGTCCCTTCCAACCTCTAATAATATTCTGTGATAACTCAAAACTTTTTCAAGAAGATGAAAGCATTTTCCTCTTCAAAAAGCTGTAATTGCCAGGTGGAAGAGTACAAAAAGCTCCTCCTTTTTTCCTTAATTGTGTAGTAATAATTTTATTTTTAGGAAAAGGTTTCAGGAATTAGAAGAGATACTTAGAAAAGAGGATGTGTGCATGGCTGGCATCTCCTTTGGCTTCAGTGCTCCCCTCAGTTCAAGGAGTGGGCTGACAGCAGAGGTCTGCCTCCAATAGGGTGCCAAATTCCAAGGAAAAGGAGTCCATTAAGTGTTCATAAGAATGTTTGGAATTTTCACTGAAAAACTTGGCCCCTGGAGGCTAAAGCTGTGCGAAAGAAGTAGGCAGTATTTGGCCTGTCTGATATTCTCTCAGTGCCAGACAATAGCTTCATGTCTTTGACCTGGCTTTGAGCAGGTCACCGCTGCACAGATCTAATAACTGAGGTCACAAAGAATGATTTTGCCATCAAACCTCCTTAAATATTTCTTTGCTTTTTCTTGACTGAGAGGTTTGAGGGCTGGCAGCCTTTCTCCTCCAAGCATCAATTGATTTGTATTTCCTTCCTAGTTGTTGCTTTGGTGTTTGTTGTAGGTAACTATCCTGTTAGTGTAAGTGGTAGTGTTGGATATACTCCCCCCATTGCCCTGTCAGGAGATCTTGTCAGCACTACCAGCTCCAGCTTTCTTCTACTGGGAAACTTGATGGCATCTCATTTTTCTGCTGCCTCTGATCAGGGAGGGAATATTTCTACAACTGAAGGCAATGACTTTTTCACACGAACATGTTGAACCACGAGGAGAGTGTTTGGGGCACAGCATTGTTGAGGCAAGTGGAAGCTGCTGCTGGAAAACGCTGTGGTAGGCTGGATCGTCTGCAGTAAATGTCACCTTGGTGATCCCAGTGACTGCAAGAAGCTTCAAGTGACTCTCCAAAGGAAAAGGCATCAGGAAAGAAAGACTAATTACTTTGATGCTTCCAGACAGTGGTGCCAAAGTCTGCAATGCACAAATACTCTGTGTGCAGGCTGTTTCCACAGGAGATGCCCCACATCACAGAGCAGCAGCTGCTGCTGTGGATGCATGTGGGTGAAGGACTGAAGCTGCTGTTGCTAAGGTGTGGGGAAATAAAGCACTTTAGCCAGATGAAAAGATTGGTGCATGCCTGGGTTTAATTTAATCAAGATTTTATAAGGTGATAAGTAAGATAATGAGCTGAAAGGGTGCTTTTACATATTCATGACTATAAAATTGATTTAAAGTATCTCCCAATATCCCTTTTCAGCATCTTCCAATGGTAAATCAGGTTAAAAAGCACACCTTCAGTTTACATGGAAAGCTGATTGAGAAGGGACTTTTTAGGCTGTCAGGTAGGGATAGGACTGGGGGAAATGGAACTAAGCTGGAAATGGGAAGATTCAGACTGGATGTTAGGAAGAAGTTCTTCAGCATGAGAGTGGTGAGAGCCTGGAAGGTATTGTCCAGGGAGGTGGTGGAAGCCTCATCCCTGGAGGTAAGGCCAGGCTGGATGAAGCTGTGGCCAGCCTGATCTAGTGTGAGGTGTCCCTGCTCATGGCAGGGGAGTTGGAACTGGCTAATCCATGTGGTCCCTTCCAACCCTGACTGGTTCTATGATTCCATGGTTATCTGTGAGCTCAAACTCTGCTGCACATACCTGCAGTGCTGAAGATGCCAATACCTTAGCAGGTACACTGCAGCAATAGGCCTGCTAATAGGACTGGAGAAATCTCAAGCTTTTGCAAGTGTTGCACTCTGACTGGGTCTTTTTCTGAAGCTTGGGGTGCACAGACCCAATCCAGGCCCTTATCAGGAGTAGAAAAAGTCATTACAGACCTTATCAAGAGTAGAATTTTTAAGTCTAGAAGCATCTGGACTCAAGTGATGGGGAATATTCAACTGTCACCCAGCGCTTCACACCAAGTGTTGCCAGCCAAGGAAGCCTGAGTTGTGCAGTCATGACGGGATTTGTAATCACTTGGATCACGGCTGTTTGGTCAAGCCTCAGAACTATTCAACTCATCAGAAGCCTTGAGAATCACACAGCCCTGCCAGCAGGCACCAGATTGCTTCTTTCTCTTAGTTTATTCCTTTGGGAGTTTAATTAATAGCAAGTTCTTCCTTCTGCCCCAAGAGTGCTGGAAACGAGCACAGTATTCACTTTCCAACTGGGTCATCTTTCTCTGTCTGCCTGAGCTGAGTGCTGCTGTGGTCTGTCTGCCACGATGACATATGGCACTGCTGGGGTACTAAAATGAAAGATGTGCCAGTGGAGAGTGGTGGGAGAAAGAGTGAGCTAATGAGCAATGTGTTTGAGGGCATTCTGTGGGGAGGGAAGCCTCTTCTGCATTTGGTTCTGTGAAAAACAAAGAGTAGGAGAGGGGGAAAAAAGGAATTGAAACAAACCAAACCCAAAAGAACCCACCCATGCACGCACACACCTCCAGCGCACACACTGCCAACGAGAAACTAAACCAGAGCAAAGTGGAGACAACAAACCAACCAAGCCAGAAAACCAAAAGGGGAGCTGGAAACTTAGGATGAAAATTGAAAGACAGGAAACTCTTACAAGTGAGTGCCTAGTGCAGGGGAGATGGCAGTGTGGTGTTTGCTCCATGGTGATGCTCTCCACTCGCCCTGGCTGCAGGGCAAGTGCCAGCCTGCCCTAGTGGCGAGCTGGCCTCACGTCAGAGGGGTCAGTGTTTAACAACAGGGACCAACACCCAGTTTTCACCTTGTTTAACCCATGTCCCAGCTCTCAGCGTTCTAATCTTCGCATCTCCTCAGCAGTTGTTCCTCTTCCCAGTGCTGAGATGAATAATTTGTGCCATGTTTGCTCCCCTAGGTAGTCCACAACACAGCTGTGCCCAACGCGCTGGCTGTTGACTGGGTCGGGAAGAACCTCTACTGGTCGGACACCGAGAAGAGGCTGATCGAGGTGTCCAAACTCAATGGCTTGTACCCCACCGTCCTTGTCAGCAAGAGAGTGAAGTTCCCTAGAGACCTGTCCTTAGATCCTCCAGCTGGGTATGAAGCAGCCCTTTTGCAATAACTGACCTCTAATCTTTCTCTTGAAGTATCTTCTCTGAAAGCAGAAGACAGGAAACACTGCTTAGGTTTTCTTATTATCTTAACTTCCAGCTGCACTGGATGGCAGTAGTCTAAAATGCATAACCAGTGCTTGCCCTGGGGCTCAGACACACACACAGACCTCTCACTGAGCTCTGGGGCTCAGACACACACACAGACCTCTCACTGAGCTCTGGGGCTCAGACACACACACAGACCTCTCACTGAGCTCTGGGGCTCAGACACACACACAGACCTCTCACTGAGCTCTGGGGCTCAGACACACACACAGACCTCTCACTGAGCTCTGGGGCTCAGACACACACACAGACCTCTCACTGAGCTCTGGGGCTCAGACACACACACAGACCTCTCACTGAGCTCTGGGGCTCAGACACACACACAGACCTCTCACTGAGCTCTGGGGCTCAGACACACACACAGACCTCTCACTGAGCTCTGGGGCTCAGACACACACACAGACCTCTCACTGAGCTCTGGGGCTCAGACACACACACAGACCTCTCACTGAGCTCTGGGGCTCAGACACACACACGGACCTCTCACTGAGCTCTGGGGCTCAGACACACACACAGACCTCTCACTGAGCTCTGGGGCTCAGACACACACACGGACCTCTCACTGAGCTCTGGGGCTCAGACACACACACGGACCTCTCACTGAGCTCTGGGGCTCAGACACACACACGGACCTCTCACTGAGCTCTGGGGCTCAGACACACACACGGACCTCTCACTGAGCTCTGGGGCTCAGACACACACACGGACCTCTCACTGAGCTCTGGGGCTCAGACACACACACGGACCTCTCACTGAGCTCTGGGGCTCAGACACACACACGGACCTCTCACTGAGCTCTGGGGCTCAGACACACACACGGACCTCTCACTGAGCTCTGGGGCTCAGACTCACTGGGATAGGACAAGGAGCAGTGGATGTTAAGCTGCAGCACAGGAGGTTCCACTTCAACACAAGGGGAAACTTCTTGACCGTCAGGGTCCCAGAGCACTGGGACAGGCTCCCCAGAGAGGTTATAGAGTCTCTTCTGGAGCCTTTCAAGGCCTGTCTGAATATGTTCCTGCGTGCCCTGAGCTAGATTGTATGGTCCTGCTCTGGCTGGGGGCGGGGATTGGACTCTTTGGGTCTCTTCCAACCCCTGACATCAGTGATCCTGTTCACCTCTTTCTATCTGGGACACTGATTTACAGACAGGTCTAGAGAAGTCAAAGAGTGCATCTGCAAACCAGAAACGTTCTAGAATAGCTGCTGGTTAGCCCTGGAGCTGAACTGAGGAAGTGATTCATTGCTCTTGCTCTGGCAGCCCTCACCAAGGCAGCTGCTGTGCTCTGTTTTCTAGCTACTTGTACTGGATTGACTGCTGCGAGTACCCTTACATCGGCCGCGTCGGCATGGATGGCTCCAGCCAAGCAGTTGTCATAGAGACTCAGATAGCCAGGCCCATGGCTCTTACCATAGATTATGTCAACCACAGGCTCTACTGGGCTGATGAAAACCACATCGAGTTTGCTGACATGGATGGATCTCACAGGCACAAAGGTTGGTCAGCAGCACTTCTTGCTAGCTTTGAATGGGAAGGGCTTGGCATTTTCTGTGGAGTCAGGTAAAACCCTCGCTGGCTTCGCAATGTTCATTGACACATCTTTCCTCTTATCAATGTTATCAACGTTGTCTTATGTATTCCTTCTCTCCCTGAAGTGTAATTGTTGCACCTAAATATTTGACAAAGCCTCCTAATCAGCTTCTGGCCCGTTCTGGATGAATCTGTATCTTGCTGGTTTATGGAAGGTTTCCAGGGCTGGGCTGACCTCAGACTTTCTTTCTAATCTGAACTAATTCAAGAAGAACTAAGAATTTTCCCAGATGGGAAGTTGTAATTACCAGGTGGAAGAGTACAAAACCCCTCTTTTTCTTAATTATGAAGTAATTGTTTTACTTGTAAGAAAAGGTTTCAGAGACTGCTATGAATGGTTTCAAAAGCTGCAGGAACGCCTGGCCCTGGGGGAAGCATCAAAGGAGCACAGCAGCTCAGGGACCAGGCTCAGCAGTCAGCAGCTGACCTGTCAGTTCTGCACTCTAACCTGTATTTACAACAGACACTCCAAAGAGTTGCAAAGACAGAGAAGCTGAGCACTGCCCTGTGTGCCATGTGCCAGAGTGTGGCTAAAAGCTGGGTTTGTGCAGCCTGAGAGGACCTGGACATGCCCAAAGGTCTGTGCCACAGGAGTTGGAGGGCTCACCAATCACTCAGGTCAAATTTGGGGCATTCCCAGTAGATAGGTCAAAGAATACCTTTTGGTTTACTTCTGTAATGAGGCAATCTTTATCCCTGTGTCCTCCTCCTCACCTGGCAGCTCTTTAAAGAGCTCCTGTCTTTTAGCTAGAGTCTTCTCCCACCAGTGTTACACTCTGCTGGCTGCTGCTCGTGTTCCAAAGGCTGTCGTTACAGGTCTGCCATCCAGGTATAGTAAGTGCTGGTGTGCTGGGGTGAGGGTCACCTGTGCTACCGTGGCAGAACTTCATGAATGTGGGAGTTTCTTAGGCTTTTAGCTCATGGTAGGTACCTCCAGGTTTTTTCCCAAGCCAGAGTTCATGACCCAATTGCTTTATTTTCAGAGTGAAGCTTGGCTGTGAAGTTAAAAATCTACACATAAGAAACCCCAAAAGTTTTTTATCCCTTCCAGTTGTGATTAGTAAGTTCTAAGTGGATCATGAACTAATCAGGGAGGGTAGTCTGGGATGGTGGATTGCAGCTGTGGCCCTGAGTTGTGACATTCCCATTCATCTCAGCATGAACTTCCATGTTGTTCGTAAGGAGCACGTGCCAGTGTCCAGACATGACCCCCGAGTGCCACTAAACTTCAGAAGACAGCTGCACAATTCCAGAGGTGCCAACCAGTTCCCATCTGAAGATGGGACTTGCAGTGTAATGAAACTGTAAAAGTAGACTGGTATAGTCCAGGTCAGGAAGTACAGCAGATTCTCTGCTGAGAGTAGTCCTTACCTCTGTTGAGTTCCTTGATGTTTGACTCTTCATTTTAGAGAGGCATGGAAAGGAAGTGCTGAGCCTTAAGTGAGTTCATTCTGTCTCTGTTAGCTGTGCTGCAGTTAAGCTTTGCTGTATGAGCTTGGTGTGGGAAAACCTTCTCTTCAGCACTGGCTTCTGCAGCAGAGTTGACAAAGCAGAGCTGGTGCAGGTGGGTGCAAGGTTTACAGTCAAGTGTGAGCTCCATGGAGATGGTAACCTTGCTTTCTCTCTCTCACCTTTGACACCTGTCTTGTCAAAACTGCTGATGGTACAGGATTTGTAGGTGGAGAGTATATATCATAGATTGGCTCAGGCTGGAAGAGACCTCAGAGCTCCTCTGCTCCACCCTCGCCACCATGCCCAGGGACACCTCTCAGCTACACTCAGCTGCTCAGGGCCTCATCCAGCCTGGCCTGCAACAGCCCCAGGCAGGAGGCAGCCACAGCCTCCCTGGGCAGTATGGTTTGGCCTTCAGCTTACTTAACCCCTTTTTTTAAGCTTCACAGAGGCCACAGGATGATGTGGTTATGAGAGACCTTAAAAGAAAAGAACATCTCTCCCATACCTAGCTAATTCTGGGAAGTAATTAATACTGAGTGCAGCTCTCATGGCCCTGTGTTAAAGTGTGCCTGTAAATTCTCAATGAATTTGCTGGTTGAGATCTGACCCTTATGTCTGTGTAATGTAATTCCTGTGTTTAACACAATCTATTGCTCTCCTACTAATAGGCTGTCAAACAGACACCTTGATTAAGTGTTTTCAAATGGGTGAGGCAGGAGAAGCAGAGCTACTTCTCAGTTATGACTAACTCAGCTGTGCTCTGGCAGCCCACTTTCACACTGCCTGCCAAGGAGAGCAGAGCTGTTAGTCTTGCTGGGCTCTTGAACCGGGGCTCCACAGCATGATGTGTGCTGGGAGCTTGGAGATCAGAACTGCAGCGTGTGAGTGATGTCAGCTATGGAGAGGGAGGTCGGTTCTGCAGCTGGGCTTCTCCTGAAGGTAAAGGGAGGACAGTCCAGTGCTGCTGTCCCCAGCAGGAGGACACAGAGCTGTGGAGTGAGGCCAGAGGAGGCCACAAAGATGATGTCAAGGCTGGAGCAGCTCTGCTGTGAGCACAGGCTGAGGGAGCTGGGGGAGTGCAGCCTGCAGAGGAGAAGGCTCCAGGGGCAGGAGTTGCCTGCCAGTGTCTGAAGGGATCCTACAGGAAGGCTGCAGAGGGACTCGTGCTGAGGGGGTCTGGAGACAGGCCAAGGGGGAATGGTTTGGAGCTGAGGCATAGCAGGGTTAGAGTGGAGCTGAGGAAGAAGTTGTTGAGTGTGAGGGTGGTGAGAGTCTGTCCCAGGCTGCCCAGGGAGGCTGTGGCTGCCTCCTGCCTGGGGGTGTTGCAGGCCAGGCTGGATGAGTCCTTGAGCAGCTGAGTGTAGCTGAGAGGTGTCCCTGGGCATGGTGGGGAAGGTGGAGCAGATGAGCTCTGAGGTCCCTTCCAGACTGAGCCATCCTAGGATGGTTCCTGTAGGAGCAAGGATAGAGTATGTGCAGGGGATGACACTTGCCACACTGCTCTGGTTCTCGCAGCTGTGTTTTTTAGACAGTTGAACATTGATGCTTTTAATTCTGGGTCTTACAGGACTGGCTTTTAAAAATATACATTAAGAGGAAGATGTACTGGAGTCAGCAAAGAGTTTTATTCTCCTGTATCTTCTTTAGTTCATTAATATCCAGTTTCATCTAGATTCTGGTGTATGCTTAATCCATTGAAGCTAGGATAAATTACATAGCAACCCAGAAATGCACACAGAAACAGAGGTAATATTTACTCAAGCGCCTGCACTTAGGAACTGCAATGGCCTAGAAGGGGATGGTGGCTGCTAGACGTATTTTCATTGAGGGCAATAATAAAGATGATGAAATCAAAGTAGTCTTCCTACGTAACTGCTTTTCCTGTGCACTAAGGCCTTTACATGCCCAGTTCTTGTGGTTTTAGCCCTAGCTGTGATCAGAAGGAAAAAGAGAGCCAGGAACAAGCACATTTGCTGTATCTAGAAAGCCTGGCAGGTGGTCCCGTGCACATCTTCAATCTGGTGTCAGAAGCAGCAGCGAGGGTCATCATTTCTACAAACAAATGTTTCTCCAGACCCAAAGTGAGACTAAGTATTTCTATGGGTAGCTGCAGGGTTTCACTCATGGGAGCAGTTTCTCTTTCTGCTGTTGCTTCCTGCTTCTCCTGCTAGCCTGGTCAGTGTTCACAGAATCACAGCATGTCAGGAGCTAGAAGGGATCTCTAGAGATCATCCAGTCCAAGCTCTTGCAGAGCAGGATCACCTATATCAGGCAGAACACATCCAGGCAGGTTTTGAGTGTCTCCAGGGGCAGGCAGGGGTCTCCAGGAGCAGGCAGATGTGTCCAGGGGTATTGTTCTTTAGCAACTTGCCTTGTAAGATCAGTGGGGAATTGCCTGTGCTTTTGCAGGTGTGCTTGAAATTCCTGCTTGTCTGGTAGCATTTTGTAGTGTGGCACAACCACATCACTTAAAAGTTACAGGAAAGCTGTCAGTAGCCACTGTTTGTCATCTGCCTAAAATGAAAGGTGATGCTTTTCACCTGCCTAGGCATCTGTAGATAAGACAGCAGAGTGCTTGTGCCCAGGTGTCCTCCAAGCCCCATGTAAATACAGCAGCAGGAGAAAGCAGCTGGACGGTCTGAAGCCAGTGAAGTAACTAACTGGGGAGAGGGGCAGCAGAGTGCAGTTTCTCAGGGGTCTGCAGAAATACAGGGCAGTGAGTCACACCTCAAAGTGCTTCATTTCCAGGTGGTGGATGCCCACAGCTTGTGATGAGCTGATAGTTCTGAGCTAATTCAGAATGGTCATTTCCTGTCCATTCCATGCTCTCTTAATGAATTGCAGTAGTGTCACAGCGAGTGTACGATGTGGTGATTAGCATTCCAATGAACAATCACAGAATCACGCTACAGCATTTTAAAGATCAATTAAAACACTGAAACAATTGAGAGCTGCCTGGAACATATGGGGCTGGGTTCATCGTTATCAGAGATGCATGCAGAGCTTAAGGAATTTCCCAAGGCAGATCACTCCTGTTAAGAAAAAGAGCATCAAACTCAGGTAGTGACTGGGACTTGACTACTCAGGCTCAGCTGTGGCTTGGTGCATTTAGTTGCCCTCTTTGCAGTACAAGAGATGCCCTCTACCACATCTAGAGGTACTTCGTGTAGTCTACAGCAGGCTTTTTCCACCAAGGGCATTATTTAGCTCAGTCCAGAGCAGAGAGGGGATAAAATTAACATGTTGATCTAATTAGGTGCTAATGCATACAGGTCTTACAGGAGGTCGTCAAACCTTGCTTTAGCCTTTGAGGTTTTTCCCAGTTTCACAGAATTGCAGAAGGGCAGAGGTTGGAAGGCACCTCCAGAGGTCATCCAGTTCAAGCCCCCTGCCAGAGCAGCATCATCCAGAGCAGGGCACACAGGAACACATACAGAGGGGGTTGGAAAGGCTCCAGAGAAGGAGACTCCACAACCTCTCTGGGCAGCCTGCTCCAGGGCTCCAACACCCTCACAGGGACAAAGTTTCCCCTCCTGTTCCCATGGCACCTCCTCTGCTACAGGTTGCCCCCAGTGCCCCTTGTGCTGCCCTTGGCCAGCCCTGAGCAGAGCCTGGCTGCGTCCTCCCAACACTGCCCTGCACATCTTTAGCACAGCACTGAGGGCAGCCCTCAGGTTCCTCTGCTGCCAGCTGCCAGCTGGGTAGATGCCATAGTGAGAAAATCAGAGTGGGACAGAATCCCTGCAGTGGAAGTGCCTTCAGCTCTGGCTTCTGTTCTTGTCTTGTGCCTCTTGTTTGGCAGCACAATCACAGGCAGTGTACTTTGGTTCTTCCCTTTGTCTCACAGAGGAAGAAGATAGCAGCAGCTGCCATAGGGAGTGATTCAGTTGTAGTTTGTGGACCCCTTTCACAGAGTGGTTCTACAGCTGAGGGAATCTCTAAGAGCACTTCTTGGCAGTACTGTGCTGTACAAGGAACTGCTCCAGATTTGCTTGTGTACCAGGTGCCAAAAGGAGTCCTCCTTTGCACTTGGATGTCTGAGCAACGTGAGGAAGCTTTTTAGAAGACTGCCCTAGTGCTAGCTCGGAGTGATGGCCAGGGTGCCTGTGAGCAGGCAAGAGGAGGCCAGGTTTCCTTGACCAGCAGGCAGCATCCCCTGCACCAGAGTTCACAGCTCTTGTACACGTAATTCAATCTGCTATTGTCATTTCATGTGCTCCATAGCAGTCATCCCCTGTCAGTGAACTATGAAATGTTCCATCTGGAATTGGAGGTTTGCCAGCTCTATTTAAGCACATTCCAGGTAAGAAGATGAAGCTTTTCATCTAAGGAAACAAGGATATGCTGGATAAACAAAAGGCAGGCTCGGCTCTGCTCTGCCGTTTCCTCTCTGCTAGTCAGCAACAAAAGGTTGTAGCTTACAAAGAGAGCGTTGTGGGCAGCCCTTCTCCTGTGACATTTCTGATGACAGCTCTATCTGGTGAAAGGAAAGGGAAGCTGAGTTCAGTCCTTGCTTACCAAGAACAAACAGATCAAGACCGCGGAGCATGTGGTGAGAGGAAGAGTGCTCCACAGCTTGTCTCTTGTGTCCTTCCCTCCCTTACTAGACTGTGCTGCTTCATCGGTTTGCAGCATCACTGCCATGGGGCCTTGTCCCCACCGTGGGCTGTGTGACTGCCAGGCTGCATGTGCCAGCAGCCAGCAGTGTCTCCCTCTTGCTGCTGGGTTTCTTTCAATGCCAAGTTTCTTTTCCTCCTCCATCTCCTGCTGAAATCAAATACTGTTTTTAGCTGTCCTAAAGGCTGCCACACACGGTGCAGCTGCAAGTGTCTGCCTCATGTTTTGGTTGCTTTCTAACACCTTTTATTCCCCTAACCCAGTGAATGGGTATTGTCCTTCTGTAAAGAGCAGGTGGAGTTAGGTTGATGTTACAAACCACCTGGAGGATGAGCGCAGCTTGGCTGTAGAATCTGGAGGTGATTCTTCCTAACTGAATTTCTTTCATTTCCTTAACACTGATTGGCCAACTAATTTGAAGCAAGCAGAGCTCATGCCCCATCCATCTTCATCGTCACTGGCAATAAAGAACTCTCTAGGCTTGACATACTGTCAAGACAGTTATTCTGCAGCCATTATAGAGCAGTCGTATCTGTCAGCCCATGCCGTATGGAATGGTTTCGCTGGCAGTCTTCCAAGGGCCAACATTAATCCCAGCATCTCTTCTTGCAGTCCCTAATCAAGACATTCCAGGGGTGATTGCACTAACATTGTTTGAGGACTACATCTACTGGACAGATGGGAAAACCAAATCGCTCAGCCGTGCCCACAAGACCTCTGGAGCAGACAGACTATCGCTGATCAACTCCTGGCACGCGATAACAGACATCCAGGTGTATCACTCTTACAGGCAGCCCGATGGTAATTGTTCTCTCCATGCTTTCCTTACAGCTCGTTGATGTATTCCACTTAGCAGCCAGTTGCTGAGTAAACAGGAGCTTGTCTGTCTGCAGTGATTGATTCCTGTTTCTGTTGTGTTCCAACTCGTGCGCGGTTTCAAATTGGCTTTTTGAAACACAAATCTGTGATTAATGTTGGAAGCAAATCTGCTGTTAGATAAATGTGCTACGTCTTCTCCAGGGGGCACGTGCCAGGTCTGGTGCTTACGCATCAGCCCCGACAGCCAAGTGCAGGACTGATTAGGTTGTGTTTCAGTACAAGTTAGCAGTTACCTGGATGTTAGGGAAGCATTTAGCAGCACTTGAAAGGTAAAGTATCAATACTGGAGAGCACTGCTGTTTAGAAACCTGTGTGAACCAGGGGTGGCAGGCAGTGCAGGGCTCATCATCACGTCTGATCCTCCTGATGGCCCTTTCTTGCAATTGCTACCAAATACAATCTGGCACTTGACCTATATAAGCTAATTCTGTACTAAAACCCCTCAAACCCCAGTGCTTGTTTTAAATTCCTCTTAGCTTCAGTATCAAATCTCCATGCACAGCAGTACCTATTTTTTGCACAGAGCAGAGAGTAGCTGAAAGGCAGAAGTTTGCTCCTGTGGGGTTTTGATTCTAATAGTTGTGCATGAGACACTTTTCTTCCTCTGTGAAGAAGAAAGTCTAAAGTACCCTGAAACAAAAGCTCTGCTGTTCTGTTCTTGTCCTGCCCACAGTGCCCAAACACCTGTGCACGCTGAACAACGGCGGCTGCAGCCACCTCTGCCTCCTGGCCCCCGGCAGGACGTACACCTGTGCCTGCCCCACCAACTTCTACCTAGCGGCGGATAACAAGACCTGCTTGTCCAACTGCACTGCCAGTCAGGTGAGTGCAGCTGAGGGTAGCTGGCTGTGTTCCCACCTGACCACTGCTGGTGCCCGTGAAGCGTGGAGCCTGCAGAGGAGGGAACTCCTGGGTGCACTTGCAGCGTTTCATCTTCGCGGCTGGTAGCTGCAAAGAGGCTTGCAAATGCCTTACTTCCCACAGCCGGCAGAACTTGTTCCCTTTTGAACGTGGCTGTTTCTGCCAGCCACCAGAACAAATACCACTGCTAAAGCCAGAAAAATGGCTGGGCAAAAACATTTGTCTAAACAGTGAGGCATAAGCATAGGAAGTGTGCGTGACTACAACGCCAGGTGAATCTGGCAGTGACTTGGGAGCGCTCGTGCGTGAGCAGCCTTACCCGAGGAAACAAGCTCAGCCCACTCAGCTGGGGGGTAAGCAAGAGGGCTTCATTAAAACTATGCAGAAGCTGAAATGGAAGTGCTAAAATATGCAATTAATTAATAATTACATCAATTGAAACACTGAATTCTGTATGGAAGGTGCACAGCCCAAAACTAGACACAGTACTTTACTTGTGGCCTCACCAGGGCAGAGTAGATGGGGAGGAGGAACCTTCCTCAATCTGCTGGACACAGTGCACCCCTGAATACCATTGGCCTTGTGGGCCACACTGCTGGCTTAGTGTGAGGAAGGCTGTGCTAGCAAGTAGGAAATGCTGAGGGTGAGGATGGGCTGAGTTTCTGTTGGTAGCCTACATTTGGAGCCTGCCTGCTGAGCTGCTCCAAGCTGCAGACCTTTGTGAGCAGTTCAGTCTAGAGCAGCTGCCTTTGCAACATGACCTGTCACACAGCCTGCCTCTCAATGTGCTACAAGAAGGAGGTAGCTCCTGCTAGAAGTCCTGCTACAGAAATGCCCATGAAACTCTGAACGTCCTTGGCAGGGAAGATAGAGCTGGACCAGTGCCCCAGATTTAACACCCCATTTAAGTCCCTCCCGACTGACTGCTCAGTGAGTGTGAAAGTGCAGAGGAGAGCAGGCTGTTTGCTGTGCCTGGTCACAGAAAACAAAGTGCCTTGCATCCCTGAAGCTCTCCATTCCAGTCCCTTCCGTGTTCATCCAAACACCAGGTAGGAAACACAGCAGAAACCTCTGTAGGTGTTTCTTCTTAGCATGAGCCACACAACCACCTCTGAGTTTAGGCTTAGCCCTGGAAGGCTGCATCAAGACATTTCTACCGTTTGTTTTGCTTGCATTTCCCTCTGTGTCAGTACAAAGGCGCAGTGCTGCCCGAGCTGAGAGGAGAGGCATTGCCAAGCTCTCAAAAAAGGGTTTGTCTTTTTTTGTCCAAGTATTTTCTCCTTTGGAGAGCTTGGCAGACTGACTCCTGCTTTTCTCATTTAATTTGGGCAATCTAAGCAATCCTGGATACAAGCACAACAACATTAGGGCTCTTCTCTGTAGCTGTGGGTGTTCTGATTCATCTGAGAAATGATATTAAGTCTACTTCAGCAGTCCGCAACGACTCTTAAAGAGCTGAAGTGCTCATTCTGAGTAATATCTCAAAGAATCAAATCATAGAATGCAGCACAAAGTAGTGAGTGGTTTATGTCAGGGCACTAAGTCACCGTAGCAGTGTTGGTGAGGCTACAAAGATTTGTATCGGTGGAAGCCTCAATGCTTTGCATCATCAAAAAAACCCCACTATTTAAAAGCTAAGTTTTGTACAAGTAGCAGCTGGAGTTGAGCAGCAGAGCAATGGCTTGGGCAGGGAATCTGATTTTTCACAGGCTGTACTATTTTCGTTGAAAGGTAAGTCAGAGCTCGTATCAAAGCCTGGGGGTTTGTCCTTCTTTCCTTCCTCTGACAGTTCCGCTGCAAAACGGACAAGTGCATCCCGTTCTGGTGGAAGTGTGACACTGTGGACGACTGTGGAGATGGCTCTGATGAGCCTGAGGAGTGCCGTAAGTGCATCCTGACTTTGGGGCCCAGTTCTGGCAGGAGTGCCCGAAACAATTTAAAGCTCTGTATGTACTAGGGAGAGGAATGTCTGATCACTTCTGTTTGCAGCACTGCATTCTGCTCCCTGGTCTCTGTTGGAAGGGCTGCAGGCTCTTGTTAAAGGTTTTCCTTAGCTGGTGGCTGCTGAGGGGCTTTGAAGGTCTCTGGGAAATCCTGGCTTGCATGCTTCAAACCTTTACTTGAGCCCAGTTAGTTTCTAACTTGAAAGCAGTGTTCTGAGGCTGCTGGATTTGGCCTGGCAATGCAAAGTTCCACCAGGTGTAGCTGGTTTGTGTTTGCATGTAACAGCAAGCATAGAATCACAGAGCAGTGGTTGGAAGGGACCTCTGAAGGTCTTCTAGGTCTGCTAGAGCCAGTTCACCAATATCAGGTTGCACAGGAACATCTCCAGGCTGGTTTGGAATCCCTCCAGAGAGGGAGACTCCACAGCCTCTCTGGGCAGCCTGCTCCAGTGATACTGCCTTTAAAGTAAAGAACTTTTTCCTCATGTTCCTGTTTGTGTCCTGTTGCTGGGCACCTTCAAAAAGAATCTGGCCCCATCTTCTTCACATCCACCCTGCAGATATTTCCAAGGATTGATAAGGTCCTCTATGTGGAATTCTAATGACATCTATTAATGTTTCATTATGTTCAGCTGCACATCATGACTGTTGTGTTCTGCCCTTGAGCTTAAGTACACAACCTGCTCTGCTCTGCCTTCCACAGCCTTCCACTTAAGAGTTGAGTTGATTCATTTTTTTTGGTGTGTGTTGAAATCTCTCATCCATGATTTTGTAGTTTTATAATTAGTTCTTTCTCTGCTGCAGGGGCTTTTGAAGCAAGCTTTGACATATGTGCTCATCCTACATGAGATGACATTGTCAGCTGCACTGTGTTTACATGACATGCTGCTTCAGAGGAGCACAGCTGAACAGGCTTCAAATGGCAGTGGCTGTGAAGGAGCAATGTTAGGCTTGTCATGGGAAATAGAGGGGGGTAGCCAATGTCTTCAGTGCAGAGCTCAGCTCTTGAGGTCCTGAGCAGCAAGTCTCTGCTGAGCTGGTAGTAAGCGTCAGCCTAGCAAGGGATGCACTCTGTGTCATCAGTAAAGTCAAGCTGCAGTGGTTGTATTCCTTTGCCATGGAGTTAGTCTGCACTAGGATGTGTATTAGTCGCCGGGGTCTGCTCTGACTGGCGGTGTTTAGGCAAACAGGACGGGGTCTGAGCTCTGATGAGTCCGCATCAGACCACAACACCACCTTAACCTTTCCCCTCATAGCCTTCACCAGAAGTTTTCTTTTCTCTCAGCTGAATTCAGATGTCAACCAGGACGCTTTCAGTGTGGAACTGGACTTTGTGCTCTGCCAGCCTTTATCTGCGATGGAGAAAACGACTGCGGGGACAATTCTGACGAGCTGAACTGTGGTAGGTTGTAAGACAGACTGGGGACTTGAGAGCTGTGGTGCAGCTGAGTTAAACGCTGTGCTTTCGACTCTGGCGAGAAGCTACATCTGCAGTCTCCGTTTGCACACCTTCCAGTCTTTCAGCTTGTTAGCTGGCTGGGTTTTATTCTTTTACCTTGCAGACACACACGTCTGTCTGTCAGGGCAGTTCAAGTGCACCAAGAACCAGAAGTGTATCCCAGTCAATCTGAGGTGCAACGGGCAGGATGACTGCGGTGATGAAGAAGATGAAAGAGACTGTCGTAAGTTATGCTCTGGTGACTGCAGCTGCTTTTAACTGAAGTAAAATACATACAGTACCTCTGTAAAATAGTCTGAGGACCGTGCAGAACAGCTGATGAGTGGTGGATGGATGTCCAGTGCTCCAGGTGCAAGAGAGCACACTGCAGTGGCACTCACTGGCTCTGTTTTTTAAACTGGATACAAAGAGAAGGGTGTGTAAACAGCTTCCAGCAGCTAATTGGCTTTCTGGCTTAGGCTGAAACATCCCTTTCACTTTGAACCACCTCCAGAATGACTCATCTTCTTAAGGTTTTCATCTGCCATGCCCTGCAGCAGCACATTTCGATGGGAAAAGATACTTTTTGGTGTCTTTTAGCAGAAAATATGTCAATCTGTAGCTCCTTCTACAGCCTTTTGATGGAGTTTTCCACCTTTTCAATTCCCTTTCCTCTGGGGACTCTTTTGTTACTTTACCTTCATAACTTCGTTTCCATTTAGTCTGTTTTTAACACATCCTACTTTTCATTAATGCCTTTTCACTCCATATTTTCAGATAGAAGTAGAGAAATATTTCCAGGTTTAGAATGGAAATGTGTTGAACAGTTTGTGTCTGAGCATTTAGCCATTAAAATGGTGGGGCTGTCTTGAAACACATCTCTGCCCTTCACACAGATCAGTGTTCAGCTCTACTGCTGATTCCTGTTTGCTGCATTAGCTTCCTCAAGGTTTCTGTATTCTAGACCCCTAGAATGGATCAGGCTGGATGGGATCTCAGAGCTCATCTGCTCCAACCTCCACACCATGCCCCCAGGGACACCTCTCAGCTACACTCAGCTGCTCAAGGCCTCATCCAGCCTGGCCTGCAACACCCCCAGGCAGGAGGCAGCCACAGCCTCCCTGGGCAGCCTGGGCCAGAGTCTCACCACCCTCACACTCAACAACTTCTTCCTCAGCTCCACTCTAACCCTGCTCTGCCTGAGGTTCAAACCGTTCCCCCTTCCTTGTCCAGTCTCTAGACACCCTCAGTACAAGTCCCTCTGCAGTCTTCTGGAATTCCCTAGGTGAAAGTGGGACAATCATTCCTGTGGGAAAACATTACTGGATAGCTGGTCAGACTGACATCCACTGACAGTCGCTCCATCCTGGAACGGTTTGGAGGGTCTCATGCATGTGCTTATATCTTTAAAGAAGAGAGATGCTCTTGGGACAAGTCCCCCTGCAGCCTTCCTGCAGGATCCCTTCAGGCACTGGCAGGCAGCTCTGAGGTGCCCCTGGAGCCTTCTCCTCTGCAGGCTGCACCCCCCCCAGCTCCCTCAGCCTGTGCTCACAGCAGAGCTGCTGCAGGCCTTGGATGTTCTTACAGCTGTTAGATGAGTGATGCTAGAGACAGCCAATTCCTGAATTTGGGATTCCTCATGTATGCTTTTTGTCTAAACCAAGTATTTTGAGTATTAGCTGAACTGTCTGGTTTAAATTTGGAATTGTTTTCTTTCCAGCTGAAAACAGTTGTTCTCCAGACCACTTCCAGTGCAAAACAACCAAGCACTGCATTTCCAAGCTGTGGGTGTGTGATGAGGACCCAGATTGTGCTGACGGATCCCCTCAGGCTAACTGTGGTGAGTTTTCCAGGGGTTCTGAAGGTGCTCCTGTGGGCTGGCATTTGTGACAAAAGCAGCCACAGGAAATGATCCTCCCACCTGACCTCCCCTTTCAGTGTCTGGTGAGAAAGCTGTGTCTGGCTCATGGAGCTCCTGGCAGCTGCTGTTCTGTATATGAACAGTCCACACACTTGGGCTTCCGTCCCAAAGCAGAGGTTTGTGTGGCGTGCAGGGGCATTCTCTCACCGTGGTATCCCTTCCTGTCAAGGTATCCTGTGTTCTTTGACGCTGCTGGAGCGAACAACTGGTGGAAAAGTCAGCATTTTGCAAACCATATTGGTTAAAAGTGGCCATACAGAAGCAGATTCCAGCTTGACATGAGCAAGTTTTGCTTTTGTCTGTGAGCTGCAGGGAGTTATGTGCTCTGACACACCAGTCCACAGCCCTTCCATCCCCAAAGGGTTCCTCCAGGAACCCTTGATACTTAGGAGAACTCTCTGCTTCAGTCTGTTGGTTTGAGGAGGAAAAGCCTCTACAGAAGAGATCAGAGCTACAATTGCTGCCTCACCAAACCAAGCTCTAATTTCTGTCAGGTTTTACACAGCCTCCAGAACCACATTGGCCTGCTCCACCAAGGCAGTGGTGTGGGCTACCTTTGGCTCCAAGAACAAGTTCCATTGCTTTGTTGGAGTTTGACTGTTGGATCACAAATGTAACTCCACAGCTCACAGTGTGGTTCTCATTGCTACACCAGATGAAGCAGCTCTATTTCTGCAGAAACAGCTAAGGATAGTCTATTAAGGCACCACTCACAGAGAGAGTTTTCAGCTTGGTCTGTACATGATGTTTTGCTCTATTCACCTACTGTGCTATTGTTATGGAATAGCTTAGGTTGAGAGGGACCTTAGAGGTCATCTACTCCAACCTCCTGCCATGGAAGAATCACAGAATGTCAGGGGCTGGAAGGAACCTCAAAAGATCATCCAGTCCAAGCCCCCTGCCAGAGCAGGATCACCTGGAGCAGCCCACTCTATGGTGGTAGCCTTTTGCAGTTGTTACTTGCATTGTTGGAACGTTCCAAGACAGCTCTTTTGTTGTAAAGCAATGAAAATAAGAAATATCCATTTTTCACCTGGGAATGGATTAGAGATAATCTGCGTCAGACTAAGTGGGTCACACTGTTGGGAAATCACTGAACATGGAGCTCCATGCAAGGTGCACACTCACCAAGTGCAGGAGCACACTTGTGGAAATGTCAGGGCAAGTCTGGAAAGGAGAAGATGGACAAATGTTCTGAGCTGGAGGGGAAGGAGAAGTACAGCTCTGCGGAGGCTGCAGAGCTTCTCGCTGTGCTTCATCCCTGCATCAGTCAGGGGTTTCATGGCACATAGGAGTCAGAGCAAGGGCATGCTGCTGTGGGACAGCAGAGGAACAACATTACAGGCTGCAGCACAGAGGCACAGCCCAATTTCCACAGATCTGTTTCGACACGAGCACGTGTATGGGAACACTGGAGCCAGTCAGTATGCCTGGGAAGTTGAACTCTTCCTCAGCACTGAAATTCCAAGACCATCATTTCACTTGTCAAAAACAGGGAACTAATTCATCTTATCAGCTGGAGAAATAGTTAATACAAATGAGATGAGACTTTGCCATGGAGGCTTTCTTTCCTCTTCTGGGCTGTTGCAGAACTACCCCTGCCCTGCTCACCTTCTGACCCACTCTGTGAGTGCTTTCTCCTGCACTGTCCTCCGTCACCTCCATCTCCAACTTGCTTCTGTCTAATTGACATAGCATTCAAAGCTTCAAAACTGTGGATTGACATTTTGGGTAACCCCTGCAAGCCTAACCAGCGTGGCACAAAGGGTCTTCAATTAATCTCACAGTGTCCTCAAGGCACAAAGTTTACAACTATAGAGGAGAAAAAATAAAAGAACAACACTGAGTAGGGAAGAAATTGATTTGTAAGAGGTACTTCACTGGGATTCATCAACTGAAGTGATAGCAAGTCCAGTGTTCAAATTCCTCAGCTGAGTAAACCGTTTATTCCAGTCCCAGTACATGCAGCTGGTTATGCTGGTTCCTGTCAAAGACTTTTACTCCCTCTTAGTGTGTCTCAGACAGTGACTGAAAGCTGGCAGTAAGGAAGAATAAGTGAGCAAAGCAGACCTGGAGTGAGCCGTCCCTGAGACACTCTCTCTGACAGTTTGAGAGTCAGATATTGTGAGCTGAATGTGTCTCTGCATGCAGTAACCCTTGGGACATTTTAGACCCTTTTAACCATTGTAAGGTTTTCACCTCGCGCTGCAAGGAGGGATTTCCACAGCTTAATTACTCCCTGAAAAGCCACCTACCTCTTGATTTCAAAGCAGCTGGCTGCACAGAAATCTTCTTGCTTTTGTGTTGGAGGAGACAACAATTTCTCAGCATCCTCAGTGTACCTGCCACACACGGGTAGGTACATGCAGAGCAGCGAAGGCTTGGCAGGAAGAGGGTGGCTTAAAAAACCTCCTAAAGATTTCCATCATTTTAGCATTTGAAATATGTCTAAATGACCTTAGTATAGCAGCACTTTTAACATGGTTTGAGCTTCTTCAGTTTGGTTTTTGAATGTAAAGGTGGTTATTTGTATGGGGAGGAAGTTTGCTGGAAGTCAGTTCCAAAGCTGCAAGCTGAGCGTAATAAAAACCTATCTATACTGGTGCTGCTGCTGTCTTGTTATCACTTAGAATTCTTGTCTGAAGGGTTGTCTCTCTTTTGCTCCAGCACTGCACTGCCATGGGGATGTTTTCTCAGCCAACACTGCTCTGTGTGTTACTGCAAGTATCCCATGGACAGAGAGAGTTGAGGCTGTTCAGCCTGGAGAAGGCTTCAGGGAGACTTTAGGGCTGCATTTCAGTAGCTGAAGGGGACCTACAGGAAGTCTGGGAAGGGACTGCTTAGAAGAGCTTGTGGTGTTAGGACACTTATGCATCTCCAAGAAGCTTAGCTTGCAGTGCTGCTGTGTTAACAGGAAAGCTTGCTGAGTATTTGCTGTGGGAAGAGAAGCAATCTCAGTTTACTGTTATGTCCATTACCGTGGGTTGTTTTCTGTCAGGAGGCTTCTAATCCAACACCTGAGAGGATAAGAATGTAAAATCAAAATGCAAGATTTCTGCCAGATATAATTAGTCTTAAATTACTACAGCAAACAACTTCAGAGAGAGAGGGAGACTTTGTGCATTCTTACATAAATGGTCTGTTGAAGTGATCTGCTCTTACGTAAAGCACTCTTGCAGGTAAGTGCAAGGCAAAATCAGTGCAGTTCTGAGATGCAGTGCAGTAGTGCTCAGCCTACTCTTTCTTCAGACTCCTTTCTGACTACTGCTGAACTTGCCGCTGAAGTGACAGTGTCCACAGTCCTTATTGTATCATCCAGTTTGTGAGCATCTCTGCCTGGGTAGGAATGGATAAAGAGACTCTCGTGTGAAGCATTGTGTTTGAAAGCGACAGTTCAAATGTTAGGATTTCTCCTTCTTAATCACACCCAGCAATATTGGCATCTCGCTGGCAAGGGCTTTCTTTGCTGCTTTGTCTCTTTGCTGCAGTGGTATAAATGATATGCATCTCCATTACAGACAAAAAAACTTGTGGGCCTCATGAATTCCAGTGCAAGAACAACAACTGCATTCCAGACCACTGGAGGTGTGACAGCCAGAACGACTGCGGCGACAACTCTGATGAAGAGAACTGTAGTAAGTGGTTGTCTCTAAGCACATGTGGTATGGAGTGCAGCCATGTTAGCAGCACGTGAGAGGCTTCTGAGCTTTGATGCTGTATGTGAGTGTGTGTTTATACAGCACCCTCTGATCCCTTGAAAATCACTTGTCCAGAACTGAGCATCTCCCATGCTGAAGTGCTGTGGCTTTATTCCTCCTGATACAGAGCTGTAATGCTCCCTCAGCTGGTCAAGCTCACCCGACCGAGCACTTCTCCAGCAGTTGCTGGATGCCAGCTGAAGCTTCCAGCCAGCTGCCCTCTGTCACTGTCTTACAGCTGATCTTTAGATGGCAATGATGAGAGCTACTCAGTGACCAAGCAATAACCTTTGGCTCACAACGAGGTCTGGTCAAACTCGACCTCCCCATGTGCCTGGTTTGGTACTTGCGAGCTCCATGGCTGTCACAGTCACGCACAAGATGTTCTTCAAAGCTGCTCTTAGCCAAGTTCTGCCTATGAGAAATCTGGATGCCTAACACCACTTCAGTGAGCTAGTTTAGATTTGGACGTCAGGAAGAAATGGCAAACTCTGGTAATCATTGTCTTTATCAAGTGTTTCAGGAGGGGAGAACCACAAATAGTTCTTAAGTGCCTTCTCTTCAGCAGACAATTTCTGTTCCTTACTCCTTTTCTGCTTACAAATCCAAGAAGTTCATCTCTTGTTGTGTGGATAATCTGGAATGCACATTCCTGGTTGCATGTCTCAAATGTGTGTTTAGTATAGTGAAGGTAATGACCTCAGATGCTTCATAACCAGACTTCTCCCTCCAGTTTGAGACATGATATCCATAGGTACAGGATGTCTGAAGAAGAGCTCATTGTTCTTTAAAGGTTAAGTGGATTTGGCTGCCTTTTAATTGCTCTCTATATTTGAAATGTTAGGAGTTTCTGCAAGCAGTATTGGTGTGGTTTTCATATGCCAGGGATTCATCTAGAGGGGGAAATGTCAGCTGGCTCAGAGCCACTCAGAGCTAATTATTGTTATAGCCTGGGGTGGGGGCTGACACAAAAGTTTTACTTAGGAAGTGATTATTAATACAGTGGAGTTTTCCCATTTCTACTGACCATATAAATACCACTAAACTATTTTATGATGATACAATCCTGGAATGGCTCAGGTGGGAAGGGACCTTAGAGCTCACCTCCTCCAACCTGCACACCGTGGGCAGGGGCACCTCTCAACTAGACTCAGTTGCTCAAGGCCTCATCTAAGCTCAGTGAAAATAATTTGTAGTTCCCACCTGGCAGATTTCATATAAGATGCTTGAAAATCCTGTTGCAAGCAGCATAAATTTTAAGGAAGTTAGACTGGACCTTGGGAAGAAGTTGTTGAGTGTGAGGATGGTGAGAGTCTGTCCCAGGCTGCCCAGGGAGGCTGTGGCTGCCTCCTGCCTGGGGGTGTTGCAGGCCAGGTTGAATGAGGCCTTCCTTGAGCAGCTGAGTGTAGCTGAGAGGTGTCCCTGGGCATGGTGGGGAGGGTGGAGGGGATGAGCTCTGAGGTCCCATCCAGCTTGAGCCACTCTAGGATCCATTGATTGACAGGAGGGGTTTCTGTATAAGGTATGGCATGGAACTGCTAATAAACCCAGGGCTGTTTCTTTTCTGTGTCCAGAGCCTCAAACGTGCACTTTGAAAGACTTTCTTTGTGCAAATGGAGACTGTGTCTCAGCAAGATTCTGGTGTGATGGTGACTATGACTGTGCAGATGGCTCAGATGAGGTAAGCTTCTTCCAGGAAAAGGGTTGCTGTAGCAAATCAGCAGGCTGATATTGCTGGGAATGGAGTCCCACACACGGCTCTTTTGAAAAGCAGCAATGGGAGTCCTACCCTTGAATCCACGCATGCAAATACCTTCACTAAATTCAAACCAAAGCTACTGAAATAATGAACACCAAAGGCAAACCAAGTCAGGTTTTACAGTGATTCACATCTTTTTGTCCCAGCAGTGATTTGGACCTCTTCCCATCTTGAAAGTATTTTATGCCCTACTCGGGACACTTTCTACACACAGCAGTGGTTTGGTGTCATCTGGGGGGCTTTTGGAGGAAGCTAACCAGGCTGCTGTCCAGCAGGACACCACTGCATAACCCTTGGCAGTTCTGCAGTTCTTCCTCTGCCGTTTCTCCCTTCCTCTTTCCTGTCAGTGCTGCACCTCAGGTGCTTCCCACATACGTAGAGAGTGCCAGCCACCCTTTGTGAGTCACAGCTCCAAACAGACTTTAGTGCACAAGGCATCCCCAAATTCCACGGTGTGCAGTAGTACAGGCCAGGCCGTAGCTTCTGTGCTCAGCTGAGTAGTTGCCAATGCTGATATTAAAGCCTTGCTCTCCCCTCTGCATTGTTGTTATTGTATCAGAGGTATTGTGAAACAGGCTGCTCCAGGGATCAGTTCCAGTGTTCCAATGGTCAGTGCATATCAGCCAAGTGGAAATGTGATGGTCATGAAGACTGCAAGCTCGGGGATGACGAGAGAAATTGTGAACCAGGTATGGCTTTAAATCATGCTGAGAGACAAAATGAATCAGAACCAAACAGGGAGAAAATGAATCAACAAATCCAGGTGGCTCAGGCACGAGAAGTAGGGAGGGATGCAAAGGCATCTAAAGGGCTTTAGCTTCTGAATGTGGATCATTGTGTCCTCCTGCTCCTGGTTTGAAAACTCCGCTTCTGTACAAGCCTGCAATGTGAAGCTTGCTGGGAAGTGGTATTTACTTTATGGTGCTGCAATATGATTTGCTAATGTATGCTCAGCATCTCAAATCCTCTGGAAACTGCAGCAGTTGGCATTTTAATGAAGTGTCTCTGGGTGGGCTGGTTCTGGTTTTCCTAGTTCATTCCAGGTTTGCTTGTCCTTATGCAAAGATTTTCTCTAGCAGACCTCCTGGTTTTGTTGAGGTTGCTTGGGTCCATTTCCATGTCACACATCATTAAGATGTTTGCTCTCCAGGGATTTTATTGTCAGCTGCAGCTAGGTGCAGCTGGTAGCAGCCTACGACAGACCTGCCTTGTGTTTTAAATAAAGCTACTCCATAGCTGTTTATTTTAGCTGCAATAATGTTCACTTCCTAAAATCAGCCTAAGTAAGGCAGTCTAGCCTTGGGGTGCTCCAGTTTGGGTTTCTCCTCTCCTTCATTGTCCTTTGCAAATGACTGGAAAAGCTCCGGTCAGCTGCTGCAGAAGTTGCTCGGTGTGGTCACCACATTAAAAACCATGGAACCATGAACATCATCTTTATAAACTGTCTGCCCCTTAATGCTCAACTCTGTGTTTGCCACCAGCCTCTCCCACCTGCTCCTCCAGTGAGTACGTGTGTGCAAGCGGAGGCTGCATCTCGGCGTCCTTGAGGTGCAACGGAGAGTATGACTGTGCTGACGGATCTGACGAGGTAGCTGCCTGCTTTTGTTCCACCCTGCTGTCTGGCATGGCACTTGGTAACACCTTCAGATCTGGAAATAACTGAAAAGCCAAATGGGTTTGTTCTGTTCAGGTGACTTGCCCCCAGGATTGTGGTTCCCTGCATTGTGTTTGCTTGCTTTCTGGCCACCTTCTGGAGGAGAGAGATTTGCTTCCCCTAAGTCACAACTTGAGCACAGCTCTGGGGAAGTTTGCTTCAAGGACTCCATACTGGCAGTGTGGAGAAGTTTGTGTCACATTTGATTCTGTCCACCTCCTAGACTGATCTCACATAATCCTGGCAGGCAGCTCAGCTCCCTGAGCCTTCATGCCCTGCTGTGCTTCCTACCTGCTACGCTGTTGGTGTCACTTTTTAAAGTGACCACCTTCGGGAACAGCTTCGATAAAAAAAGATGGAGAAGAGTTGTGTCACACAGCCCGAAAGGCTGTGCCAGTTCAGTAGAAAGGGTGACAGAGCTTTGGCTGCTACACAGTGCATGAAGACAGCCCACTCTGGAGACATCTAGTTCTGATCAGGGTGGATATGAGCCAGTTGGCCCTGACTGGTCTCATGGCCACTGTCAGCTCTTGTCATGCACTTCACTTCAGCAATGCGAATGTTTGCATTGCTAGTACAGAGCAACAGGAAGAAGCACTATCAGAACACAGCAACCTTCTAGTACCTGAAGGGGCCTACGAGGAGGATGGAAGGAGACTGTTTGCAAAGGCCTGTGGTGACAGGACGAGGGCACTGGCTCCAAGCTAGAGAAGAGCACACCTAGACTGGGCATTAGGAACAAGTTCTGCACCACAAGGCTGGTGGCACACTGCAGCAGGTTGCCCAGGGAGGTGGCGGAGGCCCCATCCCTGGAGATACTCAAGGTGAGGCTGGACAGGGCTCTGGGCAACCTGATCTAGCTAAGGATGCCCCTTCTGACTGCGGAGGGGGTTGGACTGGATGACCTTTGGAGGTTCCTTCCAACTCAGACCCTTCTGTGATTCTCTGAACATCCCTAATGTGTGGTGGCAGTTCCACTTGGGCTTCAGTAGCTATTCAGACTGCGCTTTCTGATGTCAAGGACAGCTTTGTTGTATTAAATATGTAGGCCCACAACAAACAGTGCTGGGAAATGTTAGGTTTGTATTAACAGGTCACTGTTGTCATTCATGACTCCTTGTTCCACCTCTGTGCTCCCACAGCTGGATTGTGTGACAGAGTGCAGAGAGGATCAGTTTGGCTGCAAGAACAAGGCTCACTGCATCCCTGTGCGCTGGCTCTGCGACGGCATCCACGACTGCGTGGATGGCAGCGATGAGGAGAGCTGTGACCAAGGCAAGGGAGGCTTTTCTCTAAAGGCTTGCTGAGGCTCTTATTAACACACCCTGCCAGGTAGCTGTGTCCTGGCTGTGCTGAGCAGTGGAATGGAAGCTCTGCGACCTCTCTTGAAGCTTAGCAGCTTCACAAGCCATTTGCAAGGTGCAGATTGTTTATGACTCAGAGCTGCTCATTCCTTCTTGGTGGCTCCTACCCAAAGACCAAGAGGTTGTGCTCTTACTGGCATCTTACTGGTGATAAGCCCAGTTCATGTGCAGTTTTATAGCAGCAATAGGTTACAAAGCCATGCAATGGGATGAAAAATCACAAAGAGATCGTCTGAAGGCTCCACTTCTCTGATCATTTCTGTGGAGATGAAATGTTGCAACTAACCAGAACACAGAAAACCGCATTTGGAGTTCAGTTGCTTGTTTGTTGTCGTTGGGGTTTTGTTTGGTTGGTTTAGGTCTTTTTGGTTGTTTTGGGGTTCAGGGCTTTTTTTCTGCATGTTTTTTGGTTCTGTTTTGGATTTTGTTCATTTCTTTGGTTGGCTGATTTGAGTTTCTGTTGTTTCTCTGGTTCTTTTGCCTGACTCTTGCTTCAGCTGCCAGGAACTGGCAGTGTGACTGCACAAGATTCTTAGCAAGTGCAGCAATTCAGTAATGGTGGCATACACAGAACTTCCCAGTCAGATTAAAGCAGCAGGCTTTTCCTCAGCGTTTTGTCAGCCTCGTTTTCTTTTCAGGTTTCTCTTTTGTTTGAAGTGAGTGTTTCTTTGTTAGCCACCTCCAATCACGATAGGTGTGCCACTTCAAAGGCATATTGCAGGGCAATAATAAGTGCTAAAGCATCAAACATGAAGCAAACAATTGCAGAGTGAAATATCCTCCCCTTATTTGTTGTAAGTTACCACTTGCCATGGCTGGGAGGAAAGAAGAACTTACATGGGATGATTAAGTTTAGAAGAGAGACCGGAACGTGGATGTTGTACAGGTGTTTGGGTGGCAGGGCAGCTGTGGAGATGCTTGGGTGGTGAGGCAGCTGTGGAGCTGCTTGGGTGGCAGAGCTGCTCTGGAGCAGTTTTGATGCAAAAAAGACGAAAGTGGAATTGGGAAGTGTTTGTTGGGGAGTGAATTGTTTGAAGAAGACAGATAAGCAAGTTGTAAGGTGCTTGTAGTCCATTTCCAAGCTGCTGTTAAAGAATGCAGCCTATCTCTTTAAACAGCAATGAAGTGTAAGTAGTCACATGTGGGTTTTGGCTGAGGCCCACATCATTCTTTGCATATTGTAATGGAGCTTCTGTGAACTGCAAATTGCTTCTAATGCAATAAGCAGCACTTTGCCTAGTTGGTTATTGCTGTAATGCTTTGTGTGTGTGTCACAATTATGATTTTTCATAGAGGAATTCATTCTGTAAAAGAATTCTGACAGGCAGAGCAATGCCCTGAGACAAATGCCAGTTTATCTGACTGATCACTGCTTTTTTCATCATTGGAAACACAGCTAACACAAATGGAGTTCCATTCTGCAGCATTCTAAACCTATCTGCATCATATTTATCTGTAGCCCACTGTGCAGAGCTCTTTTCACTCTTATTATCCAAGTAGAGTGATGGTTATGTTATGATTACACACACAGTTATTTATATGCATGCCTTTCATCGTGAAGAGTGCTCCAGCTGTAGAGATCCTCCCTTGGACAGTGATGATAAGGACCATTTCTGTTGATGTTGAGAAGTGAGGTCTGCAGTGGGAGCGAGTTGTATTGGCTACCACAGGGCGAGAGTGCCCAACTCTCTCTACTCTCTCTGGGCATTTTGTGCAAATGCGTTTTCTGGGGGGAAAAACACCCTAAAATGAAACCCATTCTGAAGCCTTTACTAGCAGCATAAAGCCTCCTGTTAGCTCCAGTGGGGCGAGAGCAGGGCACTGAATGCAGAAGTAGAAAGGCACTGGCACCAGATCTGACTGTCAGGGTGGGGGCAATGTGCTGGGGCAAGGCACAGTGCCAGTGCTCCTAGAGAAAACGGCAAGTTCCTCTCTGCAGGGACACAGCTTTATTTCTTTCATACTCCTCTCAGGACACTCAGGATCCAGTGACCAGGACAGTGTGTTAGAGAGAAAATTCACTTCCAGGGATTTCCTTAACAGCATTCCTGAGGGGGTCTGCAGCAGGCCAAGGGGGAATGGTTTGAAGCTGAGGAAGAAGTTCTCCAATGTGATGGTGGTGAGAGTCTGGCACAGGCTGCTCAGGGAGGCTGTGGCTGCCTCCTGCCTGGGGGTGTTGCAGGCCAGGTTGGATGAGACCTTGAGCGGCTGAGTGTAGTGTCCCTGGGGGCATGGTGTGGAGGTTGGAGCGGATGAGCTCTGAGGCCTTTTCCAACCTGATCCATTCCAGGATTCTGTGATCGTTGATTATCAGAAAGCTTAGCTGTAATTCTGAAACAGAAATCCTTTTTTACTGCTACACACATTAAAACTGATTCCAGATTGAACCAAGTTCTACAACTTTAGCAGTCCAGCTTAAACTGTTTTCTCTCCCCTCCATTGCAGTTGGTTAGATGGGTCAGTCAGCACTGCAGTTACATGACAGATTGTATTCTTGCTGCCTTCTGAGTTCTGCTAATGAGGGATTTCAGAAGTCACAGAAAGGAAGAGGCTGTCAGAGGTCACCTAGTCTTGTCTGCCCTGTGCTACATGGCGAGGTCTTCCTCAGTTACAGAGGAAGTTGATGGGGGTGAGACAAGCCTGGCCAAGCCTTTTACCCTTCAGGAGGAGGAAAAGCTGCTGCCTTATGGCTAGGAGACTGCAGTCACTTGTCTGAGCACAATGTGTGGCTCAGAGAGCGAGAGCAGGAGCAAGTAGAGGATAAGACATTCATGAGAGAAAATAGCCCCTGTCTGAAGTGGCCTCTCACGAGTTTGTCTCTGTTTCTGTCTTCTGGTTTGCACTGGTCTCTGGTGGTACAAATTACTGATGGGCCCAGGCAGGGCTTTTCTGGAAGGCAGCATCCCCAAAGGCTGTAACAGGCAGACACATTTGAAGCACCTCCTGGCTGAATGCAGGCAGAACATGCTGAGATGTGAGGGTCTCTGAGAGCTCCTCTGTCAAGTCAGGTCACTTGGTAACTCCTAGCCAAGTCCTGGAAAGCAGGTGGAAGGGTCTGGTCAAGGAAGAGATCGGTTCTTTCTCTTTGCTCTCCACGCTTTAGTCTGGGGTTTGCTCTCTGAGCCCTGCCAGGAGTGTGTGATGGGTGGTGGGACTCATTGTATCTGGCACTGGTATCCTTTTGTCTTTCTGCTTACCTCTTCTTCTCATCCTCCCAGGGGGAAATATCTGCAGAGCTGATGAATTTTTGTGCAACAACTCTCTCTGCAAACTGCATTTCTGGGTTTGTGATGGTGAGGATGACTGCGGAGATAACTCTGATGAAGTTGCTGAGATGTGTGGTAGGACGTTACGTTTTTCATTGCTCTTCCTGTGTAAGGCAAGAAATGCCATGCAGTGCCAGCAGAGGAGGGCCTGTGCCCTGAGCTTGCCTGGTCTTACTTCTGGCAGCTCAGCTCAGAGGGTGGGATGTAGTTTTCTGCTATTGCTCTTTGTGTAATTTCAGAGAAGGTAGTAGTGAGAAATTCCTCTTTTGGTAGGAAATGCACAGATGGGGAAAAGCCACTTGTAGAGTGGAGTACTGAGCACCATTAAATGGCCTTCTTGCTTGTTTGATTTCTGTCTGGAGAAGATGAGGCTGGGGGGAGGCCTCATTGCTCTCTGCAACTCTCTCAAAGGAGGTTGGAGTGAGGTGAGGGCTGATGTCTTCTCCTTTAGTATCAGGTGACAGAATGAGAAGAAATGGCCTGATTGGGTATAGGGAGCAATTTCTTAGCTGCAAGAGTGGTCAGGGAATGGCACAGGCTGCCCAGGGGTGTGATGGAGTCGCCATCCCTGGAAGTGTTCAAGAAACCTGTGGCTGTGGCACTCGGGGACATGGCTTAGTGGCCATGGCGGTGTTAGGTCTCAGGTTGGCCTTGATGGTCTGGAGGCCTTTTCCAGCCACAAGCATCGTGTGGTTTTTGTGATCTTGTAGTGAAGTGCAGTTTTCCTTATCACACTCACTAACTTCATTCCCCACCTGAAGATGCTGCACAGCAGGCACTGTTGAGCTCTTGCTCTGCTCGAACCAAGCGCGGTGGTGTGTCGGGGCAGACATCTGCCCACGCCTGCTGCTTGCTTTCGTGGAGGCGTTCAGAAGGTCCAGGCTGGATAACAGCTGATTCTTTTTTCCAACACACAGTCAAGTTTCCGTGCCCCCCAACCAGGCCATACAGGTGCAGGAACAACAGGGTCTGTCTGCGGCCTGAGCAGCTTTGCAATGAGGTGGATGACTGCGGTGACAACTCGGATGAAGACCACTGCGGTAGGTGACATTGCCTTGCCAGGCCTTCTGCTCAGAGCACACAACTTGGAGCCAAACTCTGTTACACAGATCCGCTTGTCCTTCAGTACACCTTAGCTGGAGCTTAGTAGATGAGATTGGGAAACTGAGAGAAATTCAGCTTGAAAGAATTTTCCAGGTGCTGAATGCCTTGTGGTCATTCCCATTCCTTAGCCAGCAGTGTGCCCAGGTGCCCAGGACAGCCAATGGCATCCTGGCCTGGCTCAGGAGCAGTGTGGGCAGCAGGACAAGGGAGGTTCTTCTGCCCCTGTGCTCAGCACTGCTCAGGCCACACCTTGAGTGCTGTGTCCAGTTCTGGGACCCTCAGTTCAAGAGAGATGTTGAGGTGCTGGAAGGTGTTGAGAGAAGGGCAGCAAGGCTGGGGAGGGGCCTGGAGCACAGCCCTGTGAGGAGAGGCTGAGGGAGCTGGGGGTGTGCAGCCTGCAGAAGAGGAGGCTCAGGGCAGAGCTCATTGCTGTCTGCAGCTACCTGCAGGGAGGCTGTAGCCAGGTGGGGTTGGGCTCTTCTGCCAGGCAACCAGCAACAGAAGAAGGGGACACAGCCTCAAGTTGTGCCAGGGGAGCTCTAGGCTGGATGTTAGGAGGAAGTTCCTGGCAGAGAGAGTGATTGGCATTGGAATGGGCTGCCCAGGGAAGTGGTGGAGTCCCCATCCCTGGAGGTGTTGAAGCCAAGCCTGGCTGGGGCACTTAGTGCCATGGTCTGGTTGATTGTCTAGGGCTGGGTGCTAGGTTGGGCTGGATGAGCTTGGAGGTCTCCTCCAACCTGCCTGATTCTGTGTTCTGTATGTGTCTAAAATAATCTGAGAATCTCCAGCACTGATTTCTGTCTCTCCTGTTAATTTGTGCTTATCCAGATAAAATCACATCTAGAGCAAGACCATGTAAAAAAGATGAGTTTGCCTGCACTGATAAGAAATGTATCCCCATGGAGCTGCAGTGCGATTGGTTTGACGACTGTGGAGATGGTTCGGATGAGCAAGACTGCAAGATAAGTGAGTCTGGCTGGCAACTTCTCTTTTCCTGGTTGTAGCAGGAGAGGGGTAATTAACAGAGACTTTCAGCCAGGCAAAACCTTCTCAACAACCCTGAAGTCAAAAGTTTTTTTTACCTGAGAAAATGATTTGATTTGATGTACCGCTAGAGGAAGGCAAATTCAGTAGCAGTTCAAACTGCAGGCGGTGTGAGAGTGAGTCTGGATCTCACGCTGCAGTTTGCTGTTGGTTGTGTTAAGTGTCTGCAGTAGCATAAATTTGGCTGTTGAATTCCTGATGGGAAATGAAGTGTTTCAGTGAGCTGCTGTCAGGTGAGGTGTGCGTGCAGGTAGAGAATCTCGTGCCATTGCTGCCACTCTGCTTCTTTAACAGAGAGAGGAATGCCTCGTGGGTTGTTTCTGGTCCAGATCTGGTTGGTAGCAGGTAGCACAAAGCTGTCAGTGGGTTTGAGATGCTGGGTTTGTGTTTAGGTGTCATGGAATACACCTGCGAGGACGATGTGAATCCCTGCGGAGATGATGCGTTCTGTAACCACACGGCAACGTCCCTGCTGTGCCGCTGCAAGCCTGGCTTCCAGAGGAACAAGAGGAACAGGCAGTGCGAAGGTACGGAGCTCTGCCATCGGCCCTTGCTCTAAGGCGCTGGAAGACAACTGTCCTCCAGTCATAGAATCATAGAATCACAGAATAGAATTAGCCAGGTTGGAAGAGATCTCCAGGATCGTCCAGTCCAACCTATCACCCAGCCCTCTCCAGTCAGCTAGACCATGGCACTAAGTGCCTCCCGGGTAAGCTCGTGGCCCAAGCTGGGCAAGTGGTCAGTTTGCTTTGCTGGAGAAGCAGATACCTACCACAGAGAGTTCTGCAGGGTGAGAACTGCTTCACAACTATGGGATTAACAAGGCAAGGACAGAAACTGAAGCATGTGTGGGATGTAGGTTTGTGTGTTTGACCTGGAGAGGTTATCAAAGATTAACATTGATGAATGTGGAAAGGCTCAAGTCAGACCTTAAATCACAAAATGATTTGGTGGAGTAAATGTGAGGTTTAAGGTCTGGGAGGTTATTTAACTGAGCATTTGGAATTCATGTTTAAAGGGGGGATCCTGCAGGAAGGCTGCAGGGTACTTGTCCTGAGGGTGTCTGAAGACAGGCCAAGGGGGAACAGTTTGGAGCTGAGGCAGAGCAGGGGTGGGCTGAAGCTGAGGAAGAATTTGAGTGTGAGCGTAGTGAGAGTCTGCCAAAGGCTGCCCAGGGAGGCTGTGGCTGCCTCCTGCCTGGGGGTGTTGCAGGCCAGGCTGGATGAGGCCTTGAGCAGCTGAGCGTTACTGAGAGGTGTCCCTGAGCGTGTTTGGAGCAGATGAGCTCTGAGGTTCCTCCAACCTGAACCGCTCCAGGATTCTGTGATTCTCCATTTAAATTTTAACTGGTACATGAGAATATTTTGAGAGGCATAAAATAATGAGGCTGCATAAAATTAAACTGAAATGAAAATAAACAGATTGAGAATTCCATCTGAAATGCAGTCTGAGTATATACAGCACTGTGCTGTCAGACAAAATGACACAGTTGTTATCATGGAAGAGCTGATCAGAAAGCACAGAGCTGGCTCCCCAAGGAATGGGCTGGGAAATCATCGTGCTGCTGGGCAGGAACTTGCAAGAAGAGGCAGCGATGGCTGCAGTGGGACCAGCACAGTGAGTCCATCCCTGCCTACCATAACTGCAGTGCCTGGCTCTGGACAAAAAGCTACACACAGGAGCTTTGCATGGAGCTTTGGCTGTGCAGAGGAAGGCTGGAGATGATTGTAACAGACATCTCAATTCTCAAAGCTGGTTCAGTCGCTAATGATAATAGGTTGACATGGCAAGGACGGAGAAATAAAGCTCCTTCTGAGATAGGTTGATTGCAGCAGAAATAACATCAGCGATAACTGCAGAAGGCTGCTTCTCACTGCTGCAGGATATGCCAGTGATTATGAGCTCCCTTTCCTCTGGTTTGTTCTCTGATTGTTGAACAGAGTGTTAAACTGTAGGTGTATCAATTGCAATTCTTCTCCCTACAGACGTCAATGAGTGCATGGTGTTTGGTGTCTGCTCCCAGCACTGCAGTAATATGAAGGGCTCATACAAATGTGCGTGCGAGAAAAATTATAAGGAGTGGAATAACAGCTGCATAGCAAAAGGTGAGGCTGGAGAAATCCAACTAGAGAGACAGCACTAAATGATTTGTTTTGTGCATGGCTGGGAACGTGAAGCTCTTGCATCTAGAATTTATTTTGGGACCAATAATTCATGAGTCGTGCTCAGAAATCATTCTCAGGAACACTCAGCTTTACCTTTCCTCTCACTACGGAGTAAAGTCTTACCACTTACCATCTTCCTCAGAGACTGAGGAGTTGCCTTTATTGCTCAGAGTGTGTTTTGGCAGTCTCCAAGATCCAAATAACGTTAAGATACCAATTTGTATCAGACAAGCATCAAAAAGGTACTTGAGTGAAAGCCACTAATTTTGCAGCAGTTGACATTTACCTTATTTTTGTTTCGTTACAATAATCCCTAGGCTCTGAAGATCAAGTTCTCTATGTTGCTAATGACACTGACATCCTGGGTTTTGCATATCCATTCAACTACAGTGATGTGCATCAGCAGATCTCCCATCTTGAGCACAACTCAAGGATAACTGGGCTGGATGCATATTTTCAAGGAGACATGATTGTCTGGAGCACTCAGTTCAACCCGGGAGGCATTTTCTACCGAAAGCTTCACGGCAGAGAGAGGAGGCAGAGTAGCAGTGGCTTGATAGTAAGTGACCCAAATCAGAGATTGCATTACCCAGATCCCTGGGGGGGTGCTTTTCTCTTCTGATTGTCTACAATAACAACCATACAACCTCTTCTGATTGTCTGTAATGACAAATGTCTGTCTGAGAGTGGTATTATGCAAGTGGTCTAGAGGTGATGTGGATGCCTCCTGCCTGGGGGCATTCGAGGCCAGGCTGGAGGAGGCCTTGAGCAGCCAAGTTGCTGCCCGTGGTAGAGAGGTTGGATCAGAAGATCTCTGAGGTCCCTTCCCACCGGAGCCATTCCATGATTAAACTGCTCAGAATGTTTCCCCAGCATTATTCCATTAAACCTCCAATATCGTTGCCTTGTGTGTCACTGCTCAGCAGGTTGTCTTCGGCGCCTGGCTGTAACATCCTCACTTAAATGTGGGCCTGCAAAGCTTGAGCGTTCTTCATTTTAACCCAAGCTTGTAATGGCTAAGTTTTCAAAGGTTGCCTTGGAACTTGTTATATGTTGGCTTTGATATGTAAATCAGGACAGTAAACTTGAACAAAGTCACCTGCATTTTCAGGTAATTACATTAATGCAAAATCCCTCTCCACTGAAATTGCTCCATGGAATTAGCATATCAAGAGCCTTCCTCAGAGAACAGCTTCAAGTATCTCTTGGTTTCTGGGTTTGAGGTTGGTTTTTTTTCCTGTGCAAAGGGGTTTAAGCTCGGTACAAATGGAAGCATGACAGGCACTGGCAAATGGTGTGCACTCTTTGGAGTGCGTTGGCAGGTGCAGAGAGATTGCGTCCCTTGGGCTTAAGCCGCTCTAAGTGAACTGGTGCCAACTGGTGCGGCAGGTGTGCGCTGGCTGGCTCCTTGGAGACACAGCAGTTACCTGAGGGCAGTACTCAGCACAGACTTGCCACTTCTCACTCGGACGCCGTTTGGCATGGAAGAGGGCACAAAGGTGAACATTAGCTGCACCTTATAACAGGAGAGGAGAGCACAGGTTCTGAAATGCACCCAGTCAGGACATGAGCAGCTTGCTCCGGTCCCACTGGTGTAAGAGCTTAACAAGGGCCTTCACCGTTCTGGTGACACATCCGCAGAGATACTCCCAGTGCTTGCCCAGGACCCAGGGAACTTCACTGCACCTGTGAATGGAAGCAGTTTCACAGTATCCAGACTGTATTTCCAGACTGCTCTAAGCAGCATTAATTTCTGGTTCTTTCTAGAAGCTCTAGCTCTGTGTGAAGGTAGTTTCTGTGCTAAGCAGATGCTTTCTTTCTGGAATCAGCTGTCTGGGGGGTTCGAGTGTAATAGCAATGATGCTTTGGTGAACCTTTGCACTGCTGTGCTGCTCAGCTGTGCAGGAAAATCTCTGGTTTGCACAGCAGAATTCCACCAGTTTTCTGAGAGTGGCTTTGCTTTGTGTGCACTGCCCTAGCAGCATCTGGTTAGACAATGTGCTTTTTCAAACAGAGAGCTTTTAAGCAACCAAAGCCTGTTGCTTTGTTCTACTGCACAGCGATGCCACACTGAACCCATCTGTAAAGAGAGCAGACCTTGCTTACTTGTGCTTTTGCTGGAGTTAGATGTTCTGTAGTCTGCCCGTGGTAAAGAGCACAGTGGTGTGTTCCTGCTGCATCCCTAACCTATTTTCTCCAGCCAAGTTCAACTTTAGAGGTCGGATATTTGTCTGTAATCTGCTGTTAGATCTAATGGTTTCTAAATCCAAACTGGGACTTCTTCTTTGCTATTTTCTGATTGTTTGTTTCCTTTTACTTATTTTTATGATTTACTCTTTTAATTATTTACCTTTAAGGAAGGTTTCCCAGCAGAGAGCAGTTCTGATCAAAGGGTGTCAAGCTGACCTGGCCTGTGGTTGTGCAGGGAGTCTTCAAACCACTGTGTTCCTAATAAGATCTAATATGTTCCGTGGAGCATCAAAGGAGGCTGAAGTGATTGTGGGGAAGGAGGGGTGGGGGTGGGTGGGATTTTGTTCCTGTATTTGCATCTTGATTCTGTATGCAGAGTTAACATAATCCAAATAAGCTATTAAGTAAAAGCTCATTTACACTAAGCAGTTTTCCTAGACAGTATGAGAAGATGCATAAGACACCAGAAATAAGATGGAGCTAAGCTGGAACTTAATGAGCACAGCTGAGAATTCCAGTCAAGGCATCATCTACTGCTTTTCACTCTCTCATTTTAGTCTCTTACACCAGATGACTGCCTTCCATTTCTCTTGGCTCTCTCCTCATTCATTTCATGTCTCTTGTGCACCCCAGCCGCACTGGGATTTCACTTCTGTGCAGCTGAGAAGGATGAGAAAGGATCACTGTTAATAACCCCCTTGGCCTTCTTTCAGAGTGGTTTTAGGACATCCCTTTGTCTCATCTGCTTCTACCACTCTCTCTCTGGGGGCCATCTCTCACTCTTCATGGTAACCCCGACTGTGTGCTTCCCAGGTCTCAGCAGAAGCAACCCTTCTCTGCAAGGTGGTTCTGGACCAGTCCAAAGGCAGGCAAGGGGCTGTGCTGGCCATAAGTGCTGCTCCAGGTGCTTAAGAAGGCTTGGTTCCAGCCTCGTGGGCTGCTTCCACTGACCCCAAGTGGGGGTACCTAGGTGCAAGGGGCTGCCTGAATATTGACAGAGCTCAGAGGAGCTTGGGTTGGGCATCCAGGGATGCTTATCTGCAGATAGCCTTCGGATGTCCTGTCCTTTACAGGAGGGTTGCTTGGGTAAAGTAACACAGGCAAGAGGCTGCTGCAGCCCGGTGCTACATTTTGTGGTACCTGCTGCCAGGGTCCTCATTTTGTCTCTACTGATGCTGGTGTTTGTTTTGGTTTAACTTCTAACAAACGGCTGTGACCCTGATGCAAAATAAATATTATTTTGTAGGTGGAGTGTTTAATTTTGCTGCTCTGACAGGAAGAAAGGCAGGCTTCTTTGTATCCTTGAACATGCATTCTGTGATGGTTTTTGCTGAATTATAGGTTTCTGAGCAATGAACTATCTAAATTCACCCTTGCAGTCCAATTATTTCACCTAGAGAATGAAGTGACCTTTATGTTATGATGAGAATAGGCTATGAATGTCTTGTGGTACTAGGGAGCTCTGGCACCTGAGGAAAACAAGTTATTTTAGGCTTTTCTGTGCTGGTTTTTGGCTCAGCAGCATTCCCTTCCTGCCTTTGTCAGGGGACTGACATCACTGTCCGTAATTGAACCTGATGCCATTCCAGGTAGAGAGGCAAACAGCTGCCTGTGTATTTAGCTCATCTGGCTCTTGAAGGTCCTCTGATAAGCTGCATTCAGACTACAAATAGAGACACGTAGTCAGAGAAGCGTTTTGTTTGGAAGAGACCTTGAAGATGAGGGAGTCCAGCCACGAACACAGCAGTGGGCACTGGTGAGCCAAGTCCCTCAACATGTCTCCATGGCTCTGAAAACCCTCCAGGGTGGTGATTCCACCACTGGCCTGGGCAGCCTGAGACAAATCCTGATAACCCACAAGGGGAAAAAATATTCTTCATGTCCAACCTAAACCTCCTCTGGTGCAACTTGAGGCCATTTCACAGCACTGAGGAGAGGGACTTGGGGGTGCTGGTGGATGAGAAGCACAATCTGAGCTCTCAGTGTTGCTCTTGCAGCCCAGAGAGCAACCAGAGCCTGGGCTGCAGCAAGAGCAGTGTGGGCAGCAGGGCAAGGGAAATGATCCTACCCCTCTGCTCCACACTGCTGAGACCCCACCTGGACTACTGCATCCAGTGCTGGAGTCCCTGGGATAACAGTGCTATGGATGTGCTGGAAGGTGTCTAGAGAAGGGCCATGAGGATGAGCAGAGTGCTGGAGCTGCTCTGCTGTGAGGAGAGACTGAGGGAGTTGGGGCTGTTCACTCTGGAGAGGAGAAGGCTCCCAAGTGACCTTCTTGTGGCCTTTCAGTCTCTGAAGGGGGCTGGAAGAAAGCTGGGGAGGGACTTTTTAGGCTTTCAGAGGGTGACAGGACTGGGGAGAATGGCACAAAGCTGGAAATGGGGAGATTCAGCCTGGATGTTAGGAAGAAGTTGTTCAGCATGAGGGTGGTGAGAGCCTGGAAGGGGTTCCCCAGGGAGGTGGTGGAAGCCTCACCCTTGGAGGTGTTTAAAGCCAGGCTGGATGAGGCTGTGGCCAGCCTGATCTAGTGTGAGGTGTCCCTGCCTAAGGCAGAGGGGTTGAAACTAGGTGGTCCTTGTGGTCCCTTCCAACCCTGACTGATTCTGTGATTTCATCTTGCTCTGTTGCTTGTGGCTTGGGAGAAGAGACCGACCCTTGGGAGAAGAGACCAACCCTCACCTGACCCAACCTCCTTTCAGGAAGTTGTACAAAATCCAGAAGGTCTCCCCTCAGCCTCTTTTCCTGAAGCTGAGGAAGAAGTTGTTGAGTGTGAGGGTGGTGAGACTCTGGCCCAGGCTGCCCAGGGAGGCTGTGGCTGCCTCCTGCCTGGGGGTGTTGCAGGCCAGGCTGGATGAGGCCTTGAGCAGCTGAGTGTAGCTGAGAGGTGTCCCTGGGCATGGTGGGGAGGGTGGAGCTGATGAGCTCTGAAGTCCCGTACAGCCTGAGCCGTTCCAGGGTCCCTTGGCTGTGTGATGGCACACCCGAGTGTTGCACTGACTCTAGTTTTTACCCTGTTAACACAGGACCAATGAACAGCAAGGGAAGAGAAACAGTTTAAAGTTCCCTTCCAGTTGCATACTAGCAGAGGTAGTTTTGTGATCCTTTCTGGATGCTGTGGTTTTATTTAGCCTTGGCAGACTGCTCAGCAGCCATCCCTCCTAATGCTCCTGTTTGCAGTGAGGGCTTTGGGCTGGATCATGCTGCATGGACTTCAGTGGCTGTATAACCTTAATTCTTCCTTTTCCTTCCCTGTTGAACCAGAGTGTGGAACATTCTTCTGCTTCAGTGTCAATGGTTGTCGTAGTTAATCCTCAGCGTAGGTAGCTTTAGACTGGAGACAACATCTGTGAGCCATTGCCGTGTTCTCCAGCGCTGGGCAGTGCTGCAGCTTTGTCACCATACAGCGGAACTGTCACTTAATTCTTGCACAGCCTCTCTCCTGCAGGTGGGATTTATGGCTTCCCAGTGCAGTATGTTTCAGTATTTCACAGTAGGAAAACTCAAAGTTACTTAACTGGGCAAAGTTACATAACTGTGTGGCTGTGCAGCTGCTGTGAAAGGTCACCTCTGTAAATCTGACTCTAACATCTGTTCCTTTCAGTGTCCAGAATTCAAAAGGCCTCGGGGCATTGCTGTTGACTGGGTTGCTGGGAACATTTACTGGACTGATCATTCCAGAATGCATTGGTTCAGCTACTACACAACCCACTGGACCAGCCTGAGATACTCCATCAATGTAGGACAGTTGAATGGACCTAACTGTACGAGACTCCTGAGCAGCATGGCAGGAGAGCCGTACGCAATCGCTGTGAACCCTAGGAAGGGGTATGTATGCTTCAGCACTGCTCTCTTTCAGTCATTAGCACAAAGCTGCAGAGCAAGAGAAATAAAATGGTGCCTGCCAATCTCTAAGCTCACCCAAGTCGTTTCCTCCTTAACATTCCTGCTCAGTTTAGCTGTAGTAAACCAGGTTCAGTCATCTCCTGTCTTTCAAGTAGGCTGAAAGGCTCAGAATAATTTAACATTAGTGTTTTGAGGTTCTGTGCAGGCATCCAACTCGCACTGTGTGTTGAACACTTCTAGGATGATGTACTGGACTGTCATTGGGGACCGCTCTCACATAGAGGAGTCGTCCATGGACGGTACTCTGCGCAGGATATTGGTGCAGAAGAACTTGCAGAGGCCCACAGGTATGCAGCTGATCCACTTAGCCTAACTGAGGGGCCCTTGCTAGCTCAGGGTAGATTTATTGGCTGAACTCCAGTCTCAGCTTTCTAAGATGGATATTCCTAGGCAGTAACTAATCAAATGCTTGCTGTCTTTGCAAATGGTGCGGAAGTTGAAGTCCTACTAAGATGTGCCAAAGCTCGACGCCAGGATTTGCCAAAGCAACAGCCAAGGACTCTATGCAGAATCAGTTACAATGTGACTTATTCAGTAACACTGAACAAGCAAGATCAAGGGAGGGAACACCACTCGGTGGTGAGACACAGGTCTAGGAGTGCACAGGAAACCTCCCAGCCTGGTGTACTTACAGTCCAGAACACACTGCAGGGTGGTGCAAACCAAGGGTCAGGCATTCAAAGAAGCAGCAGCTTTAATTGTCTCAGAATTGTACAGAACTCGTTTGAAGTTTGACAGTCAGTGCATGCTGGGATCTTCTGCATTGCCCTTCAGACTCCTCTGGCAGGGTGGAAGTAACTCTTATGCCAAAGAGCTGGTAAATCCAGAAGGAGATGGGTCCCTGTCAAATAACAGCATCTTGTCTTCAAACCACAGATGATTTGTCCATGACCTATTTTCTCACACAGTATTTGATGTTTCTCCAGGCTTACAACGACCATTTGTTGTTGTTGCATTGCAAATCATGGGTTGCCCAACTTTGGTATGCAGATCTCTTGCAACACAGGCTTCTTCCAGGAGGGTGTCATCTGAATACCTCAGCATCTCAGAAGCTGCCACTGTCACAGCAGCAAGGAATCATTTCTTCACAGACTGTTGTGTCCCAGGCTAAGATGGGCTTGCAGATGACACTCAGCCCTTAAGGAAGCCTTTTGATTGACAAAATTAGATTGAAATGCAGCAGCTTAAGAAATCACACAGGTGATGAGGAAAGCTTTGGGGAGAGGAAGGTGATGCTCCTTAGGTCAGCAAGAAGCACAACAGCGATGATAAAGCCCATGGAGCCAGTAGTAAATCCTGTAGGAGCCCTCGGGTTAGCCTGGTAAGCGGCAGAGCTTCAGCTGGTCTCAGTTTTTGCTGTGTTCCTGCATAACCCACTCTGAGCAGATCAGAAATAGGAATCTTTGGCTTAAGTTCTAATTGCTGAAGTTGTGCTTTCTGGGTTCCTATCAGCTGGCTGGTTGCTTGTCGGGGCTGTGTCCTGCAGAGCCGGCCACCGCTTCCCTGGTCATTAAAGGGCATTCAGCACATCATCACCCTTCTGCGGTTTTCTGATGCAGGGAGCATCAGTATTGGATTAGTGAACTGCATTAATGTTGTAGGCAGCAGTGGTATCAAACATCTGAAACTGCAGGGATTTCCTTCTGCCCTGAAAGACAGTAGACTGCTACAGCTTTTCTTCACAAACTTTTCCTTACTGTATTTCGTGAACATAAAGTTTCATAAAAGCCTTTAGCCAGAGCTGGGTTTCCTTAGGAGGGCGAGAGGAATGGGAGTACAGAAGTCAGCAGAGCTGCCACAAAAGAGCAGGCTTTGCAAAGATGGAATTTCACTGATGCCTTGCCACACTCTTTCATTTTCCGTACCTACTGCCTGGGAACATTCCTGTGGCATCCTTCCTTGGGTTTCTTCCTTTGCTTCCTGGCAGAAAGCAGGCATTTATGAGGGCTCTTCATTTTTCCCCAGCTATTTCACACATATGCATCTCTTTGTAGAGCGAGTGCAAGGAAGAGCCCAGGCCCTTCACATTTCCTGCTGAAGTACCAGAGCCCCAGAGACAGGACTCTGCACTTGTCCATATTGAGCTCCATGAGGTTCCCCTTCACCCGGCTCTCCAGCCTGTCCAGATCTGCTTGGATGGCAGCAGAGCCTGACTGGGTGTCAGTCAGCCCCCAGTTTCATTGTTGCCTAGGGGCTGGGTAACCACACTGGCATCTGTCTTCTGCTCCCAGTCACCCACTGCTGTGCTTTTGCTCTCCTATGGCTGTGAGCACATTCAGCTGCCAACACCTGTGCAAGTCTCGCAGCACTGATGCGGTTGCAGTCACCCTGCAGTAGTGGCTGCATGGGATGTACTAGAGATAAGACAGAGATGATGATTAAATACTTGTGGAAAATAGGCTGGGTTAGGAGGGCTGGAGGAGATCTGGAGGTCTGGTTTTGCCCTGTGGTCGCTGGTGCTGCTGCTGGGAGATCTGCTGACATGGTAGAGGAAATTACATGATTAGAGTCTATGTTTAATTCCCACCTGGTTTATATCCCTGCCTGCTGAGGATAATGGGTTTGGAGAGGTCCTGACCTTGGAAGAGGAGGTGAAGGAAGCTGGCCGGCAGCACTGCCTCCAAGGCAGGCTTAAGCAGATGCTACATTCCATTCTCTTTACTTCCCCATCCTGATGGTTTTCTTTTACTGTGGCCATGTTTTGTGTTCACAAGAGTATGAAGAGGATAAAACTGCCATGACTCTTTGTGTGTCAGGGGTTCCATAGCTATTTGAGCTTCTTTCTGCTGTGCAGGCCTGGTGGTGGATCAGTTCAGCCAGCGCCTGTTCTGGGCAGACTTTGAGCTGTCTGTCATCGGCAGTGTTCTTTTTGATGGCTCCGACTCGGTCGTCTCCGTGAGCACCAAGCAAGGTATGGGGAGTCCATTTACCTTCTAGTTCATCTGGCTGAAGTTTCACTCTTCAAGGGAGCTGTGCAAGCAAAAAGCTGTCATTGTTAAATAACAGGCATTGCTGGCTCTGCTCACTGCTCCCTGGGATAGGACAAGCAGCAGTGGATGGAAGCTGCAGCACAGGAGGTTCCAGCTCAGCACAAGAGGGAACTTCTTGCCTGGAAGGGTCCCAGAGCACTGGCACAGGCTGCCCAGAGAGGTTGTGGAGTCTCCTTCTCTGGAGCTTTTCAAGGCCTGTCTGGATGTGTTCCTGTGTGCCCTGAGCTGGATTGTGTGGTCCTGCTCTGGCAGGGGGGTTGGACTGGATGATCTCCTAGGGTCCCTTCCAACCTTTGACACGTGTGATCTGTGAATTGTGTGGAAAGCTAACATAAAGCTGGAGACTTCAGCTGCTTAAAAGATGATTTCCTACTAAGAGAGCTGCTTTTTAGAGTCTGTGTGGGCCCAAAGCATGTCAGAATCCTGACATCTTGAGGTGGTGATTGCAAAACTGGAGTAGAAGTTGTTATTAAAGTCGTTTGTTGTGTGAAGCAGAGCAGATACATTGCTGCTTGCTTTTCATTTGTGTTTCAGGATTGCTGCATCCACACAGAATTGACATTTTTGAAGATTACATCTATGGAGCAGGCCCCAAAAATGGCGCATTTAAAGTGCACAAATTTGGCAGGAGCCTGGTGGAATATCTCAGTGTGGATGTTGCTAAAGCAAAAAGTGCCTTGGTTTTTCACCGCTACAAACAAATGGACTGTGAGTAAGCATAACTACCTGAGGCTCAACACGGAGCAGGCTCACCCTGGGGAGGGAACATAGAAGCAAGTTGTGTAAACACAGAGCCCAGCCTGATTGTCCAAACGGCACATAGATTGTCTGCTGCCTTCAGATCAGCTTAGCTCAGATATCTTGATGCATTTTCTCTCATCTGAAGGGACGTTGGACAAATGTTTGCCTTGTGTGCCTGCGTTGGAAATGAGCTCCGAAATAACGAGGAGAGAGCTGAATACAAATGCCTTTACCCACAGCCAGGGGAGGTTTCTGTCTGTCTGTTGCCACTACGCTTTTTTGCTGCTGGAGTAAATTCTGCCTTGCATGAGTCTTGCACTGCTGTTTGAGCGTGTTCAACAGCTTCAGGCTGCTGAGATCCTGGAAGCTGGAGGTGTGACACAGTTTTTCTGCCTGGTTATTTGGGTTTTTCCCTAGTTCTAGAGCACAGTGTAATTCTGAAAACAAACTAAACACTAACCCACAATATCTTTACTATTTTGTCTTTTTAAACAGTGCCTAACCCATGCTTGGACCTGACGTGTGAATTCATTTGCTTGCTCAATCCTTCTGGTGCCACCTGTGCTTGTCCAGAAGGAAAATCCTTAGTGAATGGAACGTGCATTGATCAGAGCCTCTTAGGTAGGTATTGGGACCTGCAGGAGAACCAAAACCAAAGAGCTGGTCAGCTGCTGGCATTGCAGGGAGCTGGGCAGTCAGGAGTTTGTGGAGTTGAGGTGCATATCGCTTGTTTGAAATGGAAGCAAAGTGTGAATAAATGAAATACTTGATTGGTCACAACTGTTTAGATTCCTAAAAGTGAAAAATGGCCTCTCAGCTGAACTGATGAAAGAGGATGTTTCAAAGAGAATGGCTTTAGATGTGGACCAAGAGAAGTCTAAAAAGCTCTGAAGCATTTTGGGTTCCAAATTAAACATTATCAAGGCAGGAGAAAAAAAAACCTTAAAGGCCATCATGAAACACCTTTGCTTAGACTGCAGCCAGGGCCTGTAAGAACAGCAGAGCAGAGAGTAATTACTTTGAAGTAACGAGCAAAAAAGAACAACTGGAATCTATTTATCTAAAATTACATCTTTCACTAACATCTCTAATGGCTAATACCAAGGAACAGAAACCAGACTGTGTGGTGAAAGAGTTACTAAATTCTTGCTGTGCTGTAGAGGTAAAAAAAAACCTTTTTCTCGAACAGAGATTATTAACCATTCCCAGTCTGACTGAGGCCAGGTCTGAGCTGGGTGGACTGCTGGAATTCAGGAGTTTCTAGGAAACACAGAACAGGGTTTCTTATGTGCATGAGAAGTAGGAATTTATTAGGGTATCTTTCAAATGCTTAAATCCAGGCTGAGAAGTGGAGGTGATGCACATTTTGGTGAGATTCTCAGTACTTCAGATACTGAATTTAGCAATTAAATTAATTTGTAATGTCATGGAGAAAATCTCACCAATTTATGCTGTCTAGTCTTTATTGAGTTAACCCAACTGGGTTTTAGTGTAGAATGTGGTACTGGTTGCCTTGTGGTGTATATTGTAGTGTGGTGCTGATAAAGCTGTCTGGCAGCCTTTCTTTTTACTCTCAGGAAACTGAAGTTGGAGAATAAAGCATTCGGGAGAGCAAGAACCACACATGAGTTTGTTAGGTAGGAGTGTGTTGTGTGCAAGACACCTCTAGTCCCAACTTCCATAAGTGCCACACTGTGCTCTGGCAAAACCAGGGGAAATGGAGCATTTGCTAGCCTTGGCTGAACATCTGCCAGTATCATAGGGACACAACTACCAAGTGTTTTACACCTGGTTTGCACTAGCTCCCACTGCCAGGGCGGGAGGGATGGCACTGACATGGGTGTGATGGAAAGCACTGGTATGCTGCCCGAGGACTCTGGCTCCTGAGACCAGTCGTAGAATCATGGAAACAACCAGGCTGGAAGAGACCTCCAAGCTCATCCAGCCCAACCTAGCACCCAGCCCTGTCCAATCAACCAGACCATGGCACTGAGTGCCTCATCCAGGCTTTGATGGAACATCTCCAGGGACAGCAAGTCCACCACTTCTTAGGCAGCCTGTTCCAATGCCAGTCACTCTTTCTGTGAAGAACTTCCTCCTAGCATCCTCCTGCTCCTGCAAGGGCCAGCTCTGTGTCCACCTGAGACACACATGGATACTTGTCAAGGTTTTCTGCTCTTCCAGCACCACCCAAACATCATTCCAAGTGAGCTGTAGTTGCTGCTCTGGCAGTGAAGGAAGGGCTGATAACAGAACTTTGGTGTCCACTGGTGCCTGGTGGCAACTGGAAGCCATCACTTCAGAAATGCTGCAGTGTTCCCAGTGGGACAAAGGATGATGCCACCTGACGGTTATCAGGAAGGCATCTTTTGTTAGAGGAAGATCTGAAGAGGCTCTTAAATGATTTGGCTGCTGGTTGCAAGCTGGAGTCGACAGAGGCTGCCTAGGCAGTGGGAGGTGGTACAAATCCTCAGTGGCTTCCTGTAAGACTGGAGCCAGATTGCTGCAGACAGCTGCTTCCCCAGCATCTCCCCACAGCTGATCAGAAACAGCTTCTGGGGGTGATTTGGCTGCTTCAGGCTGAGTGTAGTACAACACACATGTGTTGTATCGTTCCAGTATTTCCATGACAAAAGGAAAGTGAATTCCCGAGTGTTCTTGGAATAGCTTTCTTCTCTGTCTCTGGGTGGTTGACAGAGCACAGTTGTCTCCTGGTTTGTTTCTGAAGCGTAGGCCTGACTTTTGCAGTCTAGAGGTGACCCTGTCGTTTTCAAAAGCCGGGACTGCCTCTTCCTTATCCTAGAGGAGACCACTGGAGTTGCATCCCTTAGTCTGTTGTGTCTGGTTGTCTGTAGCACGACGAAGCCAAAAATGTGCCGGGAGGCTGAAGACACAGAGCCTCGTGCGGGAGGGAGGCAGGGTGTACCACAGCTGAATGAGCAGCAGCAGCAGTGAACGCTTCCAGGAGCTCCAGATTCTGGAGCTGCCTGCTCATCACATGAATTTTAAGAAGGGAATATTGGTGCTCTTCTGGCTGGATGAAAAGCCTGAGAAAAATGGCACAGTCTCAGAACTGGAATCCAAACAGATGAAGCATTTCATTTGTCACAGAGCTCCCTTCAGCACATCCCCGCTGGGGCTGGCGCGCTGCACACACAGGCTGCAGCACAGGCTGCAGGCAGCCCCAGTGCTCTGGCTGAGCATGTGAGGGTGGGCCCCCCTGTACCTTCTTTTCCACCCACAAATTCTGCCTTTGGCAGCTCAGTCCCTGCTGTCTTCTTGGGGTTTGTCCTGTTCAGACTTTTTAGATTTCAAATAGAAGCGAGGTCCTGCAGAACGCTGCTGCTGCTGCCGCTGCTGCAATGGAGATCTCTTGTTTCCAGCAGGATCTGCTGCCCTTGCAAAGGCATTCCTGTTGGCACTGCTCTTGCCCAGAGCAGAAGGAAGTGGGTTATGTTGCGGCAGGTGTGTGTTAATGTTCCCTCACGGTGCATCCTTTCCTTAGCTCTTCTCTTCCATCCCAAACTGTGGAGCAAACAATTTTTAAAAGAAATAAAAATACATGGAGGGAAAAGCAAGAGGAGGATCTGTCCTACTCAGGCAAAACATGGGACTTGCAGCTTGTTCTGATAGATTTCAGCACGTAGAAGGCTGGCAGAGGGCGAGGCCCTCATCTGGAGGGACAGAAAGAAGTATGCAACCTTACCACAACGCTGTGACTCTGCACTGTCTTCGGTAGCTGCCTTCAGCTCAGTGAAAGATGAGCTGCAGCCTTCTCTGAGAGACAGGCAAGAACTAATACCTGTCTGCCCCATCAGCTGGGTGCTTTCTGCTGAGGGCGGGGACACTCCTCTTGTCCCAGAGAAGGCCATTCATGAACCTTGAGCTCTGGTATCACCTCTCCCATTAGCTGCCTAGACCAGTGGATCTTTCAAAGGGCAAAACCAGCAAAAAAGTAGGATGCATTCTTCTCTAGAAAGAAAAGGTTGTTACAGAAATGCCAGTAAAAGCTGTGTGTGTGCCTGGGGGGGACACTATCAAAAATGGAATGAGTGAAGGAAAACTACCAATAGAGCCTTTCTTCATAGCAGAGATGTTCACCTCCCCAGCCGTCCCTCAGGCCCTCCACTGGACTCTCTCTGGCAGGTCCCTGCCTCTCTTTAACTGGGGAGCCCAAAACTGGGCAGAGTTCCAGGTGTGGTCTCAGCAGGGCAGAGCAGAGGAGCAGGAGAACCTCCTTTGATGCTATGTTTCTCTAATTCCCACTCTGTATTAATGTCCTCATTTTATTTTTCCCCCACAAATTTTCTATCAAGTTCTGTGGCTTTGCTCTAAAAGAGAACCTTAACATGTTTGTAATGTGCTATGAGTAAGGTTCATAGCAATGAACTTCAGTTCTGTCTGAGCTGTCTTCTGCAGTCTGTACTTCAGTCTAAGTTCTGCTCTATAAACTCCTGACTAATGATAAGTAAAACAGATAAGATAAGCAAAACAAAAATAGCCCTGCTCTCCAATAAGCTATGCTACATTATCCATTTAAACAGCCTCTGTAATGAGTAACTGAAGAATGCTTCATGGAACATCAAAGGACTTAATGAACCACTCCAATAAATAAAACACTGAGGCATCCTCACTCTCCCACCTACAAAGCAGCTTTGTTGCACCAGATGTATATAGCCAGGGTGGACACCAAAAATGAAGTGTTGATGGGAGTTCATGTTTTATTGTGAACCACCTGAAGGAGAGATGTGCCAGACAGTCCCTGGGGATACACCAGAGGTCTGGTGTCAGTGTCAGCTTAATCTTTCTTCCAATAGCTGAAGGGATCCTCTAGGAAGGCTGCGAATGGACTCTTCATGAGGATGTCTGAGCCAGGCCAAGGGGGAATGGTTTGGAGCTGAGGCAGAGCAGGGTTAGAGTGGATCTGAGGAAGTTGTTGAGTGTGAGGGTGGTGAGAGTCTGTCCCAGGCTGCCCAGGGAGGCTGTGGCTGCCTCCTGCCTGGGGGTGTTGCAGGCCAAGCTGGATGAGGCCTTGAGCATCTGAGTGTAGCTGAGAGGTGTCCCTGGGCATGGTGGGGAGGGCGGAGGAGATGATCTCTGAGGTCCCTTCCAGCCTGATTCTGTGGTTCTGTGATCAGACCCCAGAAGTTTGTGAGCAGGTTGGATCCCAAGTTACCTGTCTGCATCATCACAGCACTGCCTGTGATTGGAGGCAGCCAAACCTTGCCACAGGCAGGAAAGAGGCACTTGGGCGGATCCAAAGAGAATTCTGCATGAACACAGCTACACTGTTGGGCTCTGCAGAGGCCTTGCTGGAGAGAACTACTCAGCTTGACGCCTGCCTGAATTCTGCACTTAAAGTGCAATGTGTGTCTCAGAACATCCAGAGAGAGGCTGTGGTGTGCCTGTGTCAGGGCTACACCTCAATAAATACAGGACAAATGAGAACCTTGGCTCTTCTTCAGTAGACATTTGACTAAAGCAGACTAATTCAGCAGAGCACCTGCAGCTGGTGGCTGTGTTAGTGAAGAAGTCTCTGTGTCCATGGCATCCCTCTTGTTAGAAGCCGTGCAGGCTCCAATGCTGGATTAGTTGGGAAGCAGTCTGGCTCCTCAGGATTTGTTTTGTTGTGTGAGAAAGGAAAGCTCTTCTTGCTGAAAGCACATTTTGGGCTAGAAAGGTGCTTGTCTGGCTCCTTAGGATTGCAGTTATTTGGATGTCTGAGGATTCTGTGTGTGTTAGTTCATGATTGGCAATGGATGGGGTTTGGGTTTTTCCCTGTATTTCACTGTGCTGCTTCTGCAAACAGGCTAAGCTAAGGTAATCATGCATTGTTATTAGTTAGATGATTAGCTAAGGAAATTATGCATCATGGTGGAGACCTCTTATTTTAAATTCTTATCTCTGTATCTCACCCCTGAGTTTTGTGTGTTCTTTTCCTCTCATGTTTGTGCTGGGGGAGCAGGCAGGGCAGCCCTTGCGCTGAACCCTGACCATATCTTGTTCACCTAAATCAACAGACGTTTGGGGTTGAAAGTGTTTCCAAGGCACAACTCTCATTGCAAAATAGCTTCATGGACAGACTGAATCTGGCTGAATCAGAATTTGTGCCATTTCATGTCTGACCTCTAAGGCAGTGGCACTGGAGCCATGGCCCTGGGTGAGGGCAGAACAGCAAGCAGCAGCTCAGTGATTTACAGGCTCGGCAGACAAGGAAGTGAATAAATCAGTAAGGAGCAACAGGCTGGTGTGCAATTATCAATTTCTGAGCAGGGTTGAAAGCTAAATAATTTCCTTTCAAGGGTTTTGGGTAGGGCTTAGCTAAGAAGGGTGTTAACGGAAGCGGCAGAGAGGTCCAGTCAAATCCAATAGGAAAAAGGCTGAGGTCACCAGAAGTGTCTGGAAAGTGCTTTGAGACTCCCCACGTGAAACCAGCATTCATTTCTTTCATTTAATGACCTCACTAGGAACGAGAGTGTCAAACAAGAGTCCATAGTGTGATGACTAACCTGCATCCTAGGGAGATCACAGCCTCATGGCATCACCCGGATGAGGTGTAAGTGCCACATACATTGCCCAGCTCCAGCAGCTGCAAGCTCCCAGCCCTGCTGCCGGTGCAGCCCCCGCTGGCTCCGCAGCTCTTTGCAGCCTTTCCAGTGCTCCTGGTCTCCTAAGTGTGTATTTTCTTTCCAGCACTGTGGACATAAATTGGTAATTTACTTCCTTCATCCTGAGAAGCGATCCTCTCTTAGCAGAGATGTGCAGCTCTGGTCTGTTTTGCTGGTTGTGAAATGGGGTTGTTGACAATGTCTCTGTGCTCTTGCTGCAGATGAGACTTGCAAATTAACCTGTGAAAACGGGGGGAAGTGCATCATCAACGAGAAGGGGGATCCCCGGTGCCACTGCTGGCCCAGTTACTCTGGTGAAAGGTGTGAAACCAACCACTGCTACAACTACTGCCAGAACGGAGGCACCTGCGGAGCCTCTCTGCTCGGTGAGTACTTCCAAGCCTTACCTGCCTTAAAGCAGGTGGTTTGTCTTTGCTCCCTCTTACTGGTGCCTTAAAGCAGGTGGTTTGTCTTTGTCCCCTCTTTCTGGTGCCTTCTTCATGTTGTAACTCACTTGCTTTGCCTGTGATTAATGACATGCAAGTCACACTTTACTCACTCTGAGTTGTGGGTTTCACTGATGTGCCTGCTGGTTTAGTAGAATCAAGCTGCACCCTGGCAAAAGGAGCAGTACAGGGAATCAAATGTTGAGGTGTAGAATTGGAACTGTAAATTGTGAGGTCCAGAGAGACTACATCTGGTCCAAGCACCTGCATCTTGCTCTCTCTTTATCTCACTTCTCCCTCTAGACTTTTTGCCTGTACACAGAGAAATATCTCCTTGAATTACAGAGCTGTGTGGCTCAGTTTTCTACCTTTGTCTTACTGAAATTCACAAAAATGAGCATTTAACTCCTCTAATTCCCTGGAAGATTTGGTTGATCAGAACTCAGATCCTTTGTTTTCCTGAGGGAATTTGAAATTGTTGTTAGGGAGTTTACCTGAACTGTCAGAAAGTGAGGATTTGACAGTAGATCTTTGTCCCTGATGTGCAAGCTGTTGCAGCTTCTATAATGCAATTAGTGTTTGGGCTAGAAAGTGTGATGAGAAGTACTGTAAAATGTATTAATGTGGGGAGAAGCAAGTTGAGTTCTATTTTCTGCTCCAAGGGATATTCAAATACTTGATGGAAAGTAGAACAGCTGGGGAAGAATTTGCTGTGTAGTCTCTTCTTCTCAGAAGCCTGTCAGCTGCTAAAGATGCTGGGAAGAATTCTCTCTTGTGTGATGAAATCATCAACCCCCTGATCTGGGAAGGAAAAGTACAGGCACCTGGCTTGAACGGGAGCTCCTGACTGGTTAGTGCAGAGAGAGCTCCCTGTGACACACAATTAGGTGGCTTAGTCTCTGGGACAAAGTGGGCTTAGATCCCAGTTTTCTTTAGGTCTCCTTACTTACTAACTCCAGCTTATGTAGTGTAGTAATTTAGCTTCGCTGACTGTGCTGGCCTCTCTGGAGCCTCTTCCTATTTACTGAGATGTGATGGCAATAGTCTCAGTGGCTGCAAATCTATCAGTGTGCCATGTGCCAAACAGAGGATGCTTCACCTCCGAGTACTTGAGGGTTAATAATGTTGTTCATAGTTAACATCACTAATAGTGACTGAGTATGAGAAAATGAGAATTACTTGTACTTGAAGTTGATTAATTGTACTTGAAACTGCTTCTAGCAGCTGGTGGAAGTGCTGACACAAATGATAAGCAGAGATTTTTATCAATGCGGTGAGATCAATACATGTTTAGTGAGGACATGCAAGTGAATTAAAGTAAGTCATGGGTGATTTAAATGATGTGCAAATCTTCCTTGTCATCTGAGGGTGTTTACTCTGGCATCTCTGCATGCTTGGCATTTAAGCCACACTTTGGTGGCGCTGGAAGTCTTCACAAAGTTAGTTACCAGAGCTCTTGGAACTCAGCTCTGTTCCCAGAGCTGTGTTTAATGCTTTTCTTTTGGCAGTAGCCACAGGGCTCTCTTGCCTCCAGCAGCAACTTGCCACCAGCTGACACTTGCTGTGCTCACACAGCCATGCTATCACCTGCATTTCATTTTACTTGATTTTATTTTCCCCTGCTAAATCCAGCTTTTGCAATCTCTCAGTGCTGCTGAAATAGTTCATGTAGTAGGTCTGGTGAGCAGTGAGGAAAGGAGAGAGATGAGTGGATTCTACAATGTAGTAAACAGTGAATCGTGGCCCCAGCTGCTACGGAGGGCCTGGGGATGCAGGCATGAGCCTTATTTCTGCTCAAGCAGATACATTGTTGTGTGCCCGCACCAAAACTGTGTTGGGAGAGCCAGCATGGAAATCACCACAGTCCACGTCTCACTCTTCAAATGCCTGATTTTTGGGACTCTGAATCTCCAAGAGCAGCTAAAGCTTGTGCCAGGACAAGCAGAGGGCTGTCTCTGCTGACTCTCGCTAGGCAGACCTGCTGACAGGGATATTCTGCTGTACTGTGCCCACTTGCCTGGATCAGTCAAAGTTTTACTTAGATATTTTGGTTTAACCAGATTTCTTGCCTGCCATTACCAGTTCATGAGAGCAGCCACACCTTAAAGTCACTGCCATAACTTCCGTGTGCTGGAGATGTGGGGCCAAAGGCCACCTGTCACTCCACATCACAGTGACTCCTTCCAGCATGCCAGATCAAACTTCTCACATCTCATTGCCTTGCCTGCCTCGCCCCTGCGCCCTCCAAATATGCCATTAAGAAGAAATCTCTCTCTCTTATCAGACTGGATTTCTTGACTCTATCAGGCCATAAATTGAAACAGGACACCTCAAAAGCATCAAAAACTGTAATTAGGTCACCAAAGTTTCATTCCTCAGTTGTCTTTGCAGGAACCATTTCCTCTTTCCAGTCACATACACTGCTACGCTAAGCTTACCACTGAGTCCCTGCATGCAGAGAGTGCACCTTCAGCTGTAGGGGCTGCAGGCTCTTCCCAGCTGGAAACCAGGCTGTGGAATCCAGAGCAGAGCAGCATTCACCAATTTCCTTCTTGTGGTCTCAGCCTTCAAGGCAGAGTTGCCTTGGAGGTTGCCCTGCTTTGTCAGGCTCGTCTGAGAGTGGCCAGTGTAGCTGGAACTTCAGCTTGCCCCTTGCTAGGGGCAGGAACAAAAAGGTGCCTCGTTACCAGGGCTTATGCTTTCCCTTCAGCAGCTTTGCCGTGAGTGATGGTACCGAGCACTTTGGTCTGTCCACTCGCCAGAGATAACCTGCATTTTACATTTTGCCTGCAGAGTACATCATTACTTTGTCAACGTAAATTCAGTTCAAGGTCGTCTTAATTCCTTCTCTCTATGCACAGCACCTCCCAGGCTACAACGCTGAGAGGCAGGTTGTTAAAGAGCAGCAGTTCCAGTGCGGGTTCATCACTCAGCTGGCTTCACCAAGCTGACACAACTGAGTGGCACAAAGGTTCCCAAGGTTGTCTTTCTAAAGACAAAGAACCATTCCTGCAGGTGCTGCAGTTTCCCTCTGGCAGCTGCGAGCTGTGCGAGCGCCAACCCAGAGCCTGTCTGCCAAACACCACTGACCCAGGATTGTCTCAGCCTGCCCAGCTCTTTCTCAGAAGCTCTGATTGCCCTTACCAGTGCTCATCTCCTACCCACCTCGGGCAGCTCGGCAGTGCTCTGAGTGTCCTGCACCCATAGCCTTTCAGAGCTTAGGGGCTGCCAGCAAGTTTAGCCCCACGGGCAGCTGAGCCTCTGCTGAGTCCCTGCTGCTAGGCACTTCCCTTGGAGACAGGGAACTTCTTTACTGTTGCCTTCTGGCTCAAAAACCAAGGAAGAGATCCTGAAAACAAACCTTTTGTCATATTACGCTACCAATGAAATCATTCACAGCTTCACAGGTTGCATTGGGTTGCAAGGGACCCTCAAAGGTCCTCTCATCCAAACCCCTGCACTCAGCTGGGACACCTCCAACGAGAGCAGGCTGCCCAGGGACACATCCAGTCTGATCTTGAATGTCTCCAGGGATGGGGCCTCGAACACAGCCCTGGGCAGCCAACTCCAGTATTTTACCACCCTCCTTGTGCAGAACTTCCTCATGATGTCCAACCGAAATCTGCCCTGCCCTGGTTTCAAACCATTGTCCTCATCCTACCGCTGCAATCCCTTCTGAACAGTCCCTCTCCAGCTTTCCTGTAGGTCCCCTTCAGATACTGAAATGCAGCTCTAAGGTCTCCCAGAGTCTTCTCTTCTCCAGGCTGACCAGACCCAATTCCTTCAGCCTGTCCTCATAGCAGAGGTTCTCCATCCCTCTGGTCATCTTGGTGGCCCTTCTCAGGACCTGTTCCATCAAAGTCCATGTCTCACTCATGCTGGGGACCCCATAGCTGCACGCAGCACTGCAGGTGAGGTCTCAGCAGAGGAGAGGGGTAGAATCTCTTCTCTTGGTGCAGCCCAGGCTGCCATCCGCCTTCTGCAAGTGGCTCGCAGCCAGCTTGTCACCTACCAGCACCCACAAGTCCTTTTCTGCAGGGCTGCTCTAATTTTATCTCCCCCAGCCTGGGTTGCTGTCAAGAGGTGCCCTGGATGATGCAGCAGGTGAAACCCTTTCCTGGTCACCCTGCGTGTTCCAGTGCACGTGCAAATCCTGTTCTCCTTCCCCACCTAACTTACAACAGGAATGTGGTAACTAATGAAGTAAATTGCAGAGCATTGCTCAATTTTTAAAGCATGGCTGTGCTAAATCTTTGCCAAATGTGTTAAGTTGTAGAACCTCATTATCTGCACACAAATGTTCATTTGTTAAACAAATCCCACTGGCAATTCAGGGATTATTCACTGTTGGTTTACTTACTGCTAAGCCTTTTGGCAAATTCCTGTGTGAGCACTACAGAGCTGGAGATTGGGGCAGCTTTAATTAAAATTTATAAGTTTATGACAGTTGTATTGAACTACAATGGTAGAAGAAAGAAAATGTCATCAGTTAATTAAAAGTACACATCTGAGACGTGTAATTAAAAGTTAGGGTATAATAATGAATACTTTCTAGTGAGCCGAATTAATGGGGCTTTGGAAAATATTGGATGTTGCTGTGAAAATGCACTTAATTTCTCCTCACAGCTCACTGCAGAGGTGTTGGAGCTGCGATTTGCCCACTGTATTGGACACGTTGACTAATCTAACTCAGACGGGATAAATATTTGTGCCGCGCTAACTGCTCAGGCCGTCTCTAACTGCGCAGTGTTGTGATGTCTGTATCAAAATGAGCCAGAGTTAGTGCTCTCTTCTTACTGTTTTCTTTTCACTAAATGAAAATTGATTTAATAGTCTCAGGAAGTAATTACAGATAAAGAAATGTTATTTTATATCCCATTTCGTAAGCACAAAAGGTTGTTTGGGGGATGTGATGGTGCATACTGAGAGCACAGTCAGTCAGGGATGTGTTACTTCGCTCATGTCACATCAGTCTCAGTAGTCTTAAAGGGTGGTGCTGCATCGTCTTCTCATCAGGATAAGGACTGTGGGAAGGGTGAGGAGTGGTATTTAGCCAGATCTTGAGGCAGTCTGGTCTGGGGCGTAGCTAATCATGTTACTCAGAGCCTTGTCCAGCCTGACCTTGAATATCTCCAGGGATGGGTCTCAGCTACCTCCCTGGGCAACCTGTAGCAGTGTTCCAGCACCCTCATGGAGCAGAACTTGTTCCTCACATCCAATCTAAATCTTCTCTGCTCTCCTTCCAAACTACTGCCCCTCGTCCTGTCCCTGCAGGCCTTTGCAATCAATCCCTCTGCAGCCTTCTTGTAGCCTACTTCAGCTACTGGTAGGCTGCTGTTAGGTCTCCCTTGAGCCTTCTCTTCTCTAGGCTGGACACCTCCAGTTCCCTCAGCCTGTTCTTGTAGCAGAGGTGTTCCAGCCCCCTGCTCATCTTTGTGGCTCTCCTTTGGGCTTGCTCCATCAGGTCCTTGTCCTTCCTGTGTTGAGGGCTCTGGAGCTGGACAGAACCACAACCAACCTTGATGAGAGCAGCCTTTGAGACTCACCTGCAGTATTTTGAGATCACAGAATCACAGGACTGAAGAGGTTGAAAAGGACCTCCAGAGATCATCCAGTCCAACCTCCCTGCCAGGGCAGGATCACCCCGGGTAGTTCATTCAGGAATGCATCCAGGTGGATTTTCAAAGTCTCCAGAGAATGAGACTCCACAACCTGTCTGAGCAGCCTGCTTCAGATGGTTCTGCTCTCCTCCCTTCCACACACAGCGCAGGTCTGTCTGTCGAGGCAGAGCCCCTTCAGTTCGCCTGCTGATTACAACAGTCACAGAGCTGCTCTCCTCCACTACTGATTCAGCAAAGCTCATTACGGTTCATCAGCCACACGGGGAGTAGTGGCGGTCCTGGCGGGGGCTGCTGGGCACTCCAGCAGGCAGGATAATGCAGCAGGTTGGTGCAGTGCCACCTGGCCCCTCCAGTAGTACTGGGGAGTGACATAGGCAAAGTCCTACAGAAAGCCTGGAGCCACCCAGTGCTGACACTGAAACTGCCCCGGTGTGGAACCCTGGCACAAGCCATCGGTGGCTTGGCACAAGCACTCATCTGGACCAGCTCAGTTTTTTAAGCTTTCAGAGAGCCTCTAGAACCAGTGCTCTTTTCCTACAATTGTATTCTTTTGTAAGTTCAAAACACCCTCTGTGGTCCTACAAAACACCTAATACAGCTATCTTGTGTAGGCAGCAGAATCAGTCAGAGTTTGTCTGCTTAGTGTTCTGTTCCTTACCAAAAACAATGTCAATAGGAGCTTAACAGAAACAATTCAGTTCCCTAAGTGTATCACCTGCATATCTTGAGTGCACTAAAATATTTATTAGCTACTTCTGAAGATTATTTTAAAGTTATTTGCCATCATAGAGCAAATCAAATGGGCAAAATGAAATCAAACCCTAATTTAACACAGCAGAACTGTGGTGCTTGTCATCATCCCCTGGATGGTTTTTCTTTGTAAGATGGAAGGAAAGTGCATTTCACTCTGCTCTCCTGAGACCCCACCTGGAGTGCTGTGTGCAGTTCTAGAGCCCCCAACACAAGAAGGACATGGAACTGTTGGAGCCAGTCCCGAGGAGGTCACCGAGATGCTCAGAGGGCTGCAGCAGCTCTGCTCTGAGGACAGGCTAAGAGGGTCAGGGCTCTGCAGCCTGGAGAAGAGAAGGCTTCCAGGAGATCTTGGAGTGACCTTCCAGGATCTGAAGGGGGCTACAGGAGGGCTGGGGAGGGACTATTGACAAGGTCTTGTGATGACAGGATGAGGAGGTTTGAACTGGCAGAGGGGAGATTGAAACTGTATGTTAGGAAGAAGTTGTTTGCAGTGAGGGTGGTGAGACACTGGCACAGGTTGCCCAGGGGGGTTGGGGAGGACAGAATCACAGAATGTGATCTTTGATTGCATTCTGTGCTTCTGTGCTCCACAACCTCCCTGGAGGTGTTCAAGTCTGGGTTGGATGAGGCCTTGAGCAACCTGTTCTGGCAGGAGGTGTCCCTGCCTATGGCAGGGGGTTGGAACTGGCTGAGCTTTGAGGTCTCTTCCGACGTAAACCCTTCTGTGGTTCTATCTTGGCTGATGATGTGCAGACATAAATCAGTGCTCTGGTTCTGTGATACCAAACCTCATGGCACTGTTTGTTAATCTGTTCTTGGAAATAATGTGTGAAACAAGACAGATGGCAGTGTCATTATTAGTAGTATTTTAGGTGCCAGGAGTTTGTGTATCACTAGCAATGAACTATTAACAGTACTAAAAGTCAGGTTAAATGGAGTGTAGGCTATAGCAGGTTACATTTTCATAGAGCTGTCGGCACTGTGGCATGTTTATCAGCCTGCACTAGAAAAGAGTAGAATAATCTTTTCTACCAACCAGGAAAATATCATTGGCCCATCAGTTGAACAAACAGAGGAGCCTTAGTAATGAACACTAGTCTCAGATCTATGTTCTGTCAGTGTTTTATTTCATCCCTTTTATCGAAACACTGATGGGGATGAAAGATGATGTGAAAGGCCCTGGCTTGGGGGCAGAAATATCAATACAAGTGTGGACGTGGGGAAAACCAGAAAGACTTGGTGCTAGTATCTGAGTTCAGCATCTTTGATTTAATGTCTAAATCACAGGGGGAGAGATAAGAGTAACCAGGCTGATGCCTACTAAACTAGCTGAAGCTATTTCTAAGCCGATGGTTTTGCTCCTGCCGTAGTCATTAGAGGAAGAGACTGACTGATCTCATGGCCTTTAGGATGATTTGCAAAACACTTTGAATTAGCATAGCTAAAAATAGAAAGCATAGCAAAGAAAAGAACTGTGTGGAGCATTTTGTGTGAGGAGAGCCAAGAAAGAAGTGAAGGGAAAGAATAAACAGATCGTTCTCAGTGGAAAAATAATCAGGGTGCTTCACTTGCACTGAAAAGTTCTCCAGTGGAGATGGTCTTAAATAAATGGAGAGTATTAAAACAAAGAAGAAAAATCTGAATGATGGGGTCCATGGGGCATTTGATCTACATTGAGACCTCAAGCTAAGGAGAGAAGAAACAAAATGAAGGTAGGAAGAGTTGCATGTTTCAGATTTATAGGTTCAGCTGTGGTAAAAGCCATCAGGAGGCCGATATGGCAGTAGTTGTGGATCCCTACACCAGCCATAATATTCAGCCAAGGAAACACTGAATAAGATGAAGGGTAGCAAGGAAGGGACCTAGCCAGAATGCATCAGGGATCCAGGCAGTGTTTGAAAATGAGAGAGAATTATGGAAAACTAACCCTGGGATGCTATTTCATTTGACTGCTTAAGATGTGGGCTCTTATGTACATGTTAAGCCAAGTTAGGCTCAAGCCAAGCACAGCCTCTCCTGTGTACTCACCAACCGACCCCTCCATGAAGCAGGACTGTCCCTGTGTAAGTTTGTTTGGTTTATGGTGTTATGTGATGTGTTCCACGTGTAAATGCAAGGACACCTGGAGTCTTTTATCCTGAAGGTAATCCTGTCCCTGGTCTCTCTCAGATTCTGTGTTGTATCAGCATATTGACAGAGCTGTCAACAATGGAATCTGGTGGGCTGCTTTTCCTGTTACAGCCTCTAACTGCAGTCCCAAGGGCTGCTGCCTCACATCTGGAGTGCATTAGATAGTTCTCTTGCTGAGCACTTCAAAGGATGTAGCCCATCCTGTCCCTGGCAAAGAGCTGCCAAGGAGATGTGCCTTGGTTTTACAGCAGCCTGTCAGCTGCCTGCCTTTGCCAGGTTTGCTCTAGCCACCAGCACTGATGTGCCCCCTGAACAGTAGACATTTCTGGTTCTCCCATCTCCATTTTTAGGCTTCTTACATTTCTATAAGCAATGTCAGTTACTATTTTGGGGTGTTTCTGCAATCTACTTACTTACAATGCATTGCTGTTCTGCCTGACACCTATTTGGTGTTTGACTGCTGCCAGCCTCTGCATGATCCTTCACTCAGCAGCACAGCATTGCTGTGGCTTCCTGCAGAGGGATGAGCCTTTGCCTGACAGCTGTCCCTCATGCTGCACTAAGCCAGCTAAGCTCTGCATTGTAGATGCCAGCAGGTTGGGTTCCTCATTCAAACGAAGACCATCCTGTCTGCCCCTTTACTTCAGAAGTGTCCTCAGCTCCTGAGTAGCCTCTTTCCTCCCTAGAAAGCCAAAAAGAAGAAAAGCATTAAACTTTAAGAAAACCCTAAAAGATGGATGAAAGCAAGGGGGGAATAATGCTTTGTAAGACAGGAATATGGATAGGTTATGAGGGGGTGAGAACAGGGATAGTGTGTTGGGCACATCAGGTCATTTAATTGAAAAGAAGATCGCAAGTGAGATAAAAAAGAAAACTCAGGAGATGGAAAAACATTTATGGGATCTAGAAGTTTGTTTTAAAGCAGATAAGACTTAATAAAAAAGTCAGGGAAAGGTGGAAGAGTTTAATAAAGCAGTCAAATTGTAACAAAGCTGTAAATCCTTTAGACGTGAGATTCAGATAAGGGAGGAAATTGGGAAAATTCAAACAGTGGAGGATCATAGAAGGAGAACACATCAGGGCTTAGAGACTGCTTTCAAACCCTTTGGGGGAAGGCTATTGAGCAGGAGTTCATTTTCTGCTAATGTTCATCTCCAGGGCTCCACTGCTTCCCAGACATTGGATACTGACCTCGCGGGCATCTTGGGGCTGATGGGAGGCAGCAATTCTTGTTTTCCAGTGTTTATGATGTGTGGGGTAGGGATGACAAAAGAGACCAGAGATCTGTGGGTTAGCAAAACACTGTTGTGTAAAGCTTGGCTGTTGGTGGATTGGGAACTGTGGCTCCATCAGTGTGGCTGCACAGATAGGTTTGTAGAGTGCAGAATAATGGAGGTCATTCTGAGGAGGCATCAATGCTCTTTATACCAACATTTGTCTTCTGCAACTGGAGGGACCCACCCTGGCAGGACCATTTGAAGAGCTTGGTCATCTCTTTAAATTCCTGCCTGAGACCATCTCTTAGAATAGTTCCCAAGTGAAGACCCAAGGAGCATGCATGCACCAGTGTTAAATGCAGAGGTGCATTTGTTGTGGACTTGCATTGTGCACTTGTCCACATCCACAGCGCTGGCTTCATGGTTTAAACCTTCTGAATTCAAGCAACGTTTGCAAAGGCATCTTCTAGCTGTGTCTAGGGAAAGTGAGGCAGGCTGATGAGTAACACTTGCTGCTGGGGGGGGGGGGGTGGGTGCAACCTGGAGAAGAGAAGGCTCCAGGGGAACCTTAGAGCTGCCTGCAAGTGCCTGAAGGGATCCTGCAGGAAGGCTGCAGAGGGACTTGTGCTGAGGGGGTCTGAGCCAGGCCAAGGGGGAATGGTCTGGAGCTGAGGCAGAGCAGGGTTAGAGTGGAGCTGAGGAAGAAGTTGTTGAGTGTGAGAGTGGTGAGAGTCTGGCCCAGGCTGCCCAGGGAGGCTGTGGCTGCCTCCTGCCTGGGGGTGTTGCAGGCCAGGCTGGATGAGTCCTTGAGCAGCTGAGTGTGGCTGAGAGGTGTCCATGAGCATGGTGGGGAGGTTGGAGCAGATGAGGAAGAATGGGTTTGAACTGGCAGAGGGGAGATTGAAACTGGATGTTAGGAAGAAGTTGTTTGCAGTGAGGGTGGTGAGACACTGGCACAGGTTGCCCAGGGAGGTTGGGGAGGACAGAATCACAGAATGTGATCTTTGATTGCATTCTGTGCTTCTGTGCTCCACAATCTCCCTGGAGGTGTTCAAGTCTGGGTTGGATGAGGCCTTGAGCGACCTGTTCTGGCAGGAGGTGTCCCTGCCTATGGCAGGGGGTTGGAACTGGCTGAGCTTTGAGGTCCCTTCCAACCTAAACTATGATGCTATGGTGGGTGGCTTGGCATAGATGACCTCTGGGGTCCCCTTCAACCTGAGCCATTCTAGGGTTCTCTTCTATGATTCTCTGGTACCTGCATCTTTAAAGTGCTGTTTATTGTTTCGAGGTTGATCTCTCAACATCACAAACCCCTTTTCTCTGTTCGGAGCAGGGAGGCCAACCTGCAACTGTGCGCTGGGCTTCACGGGACCCAACTGCAACCAGACCGTCTGCCACCGCTTCTGCCAGCACGGGGGCACCTGCAGCGTCACCGCTGGCAACCAGCCCCTCTGCACCTGCCTGCCTGAGTACACAGGGGACAGGTGCCAGTTCTGTGAGTAGCCTCCACAAACTCTAGCTCCAGGTTTACAGCAGAAGGTCTCCAAACTGGGAGTTTGGCAGTTAGAGCTGGGCGGCTTTGGGGTGGTGTTGGTTTGTTGGTTGGGTTTTTGTGTCATGCGTTTGTAAACTTAGCTCCAGCATTGTTCTTGCTGCTGAGGGAAAGTCTTCTGATGTGCTCAAGTGATCTTTGAACGTGGTTTTACACTGCCTGTCTAAGGAAGAGCTTTTTCAGGAGCGATTTGTTTGTGTTTGCCATGGATGAGGACATGCAATGAAGCTGTACAGGACAGCTGCCATTGTGAACAGAAATGAGCTCACTGTGTTAAAATGTTCTGCTCCAGCATCTCTTGTTTGTTATGCTGGTGGAATGCCTGAACACAGCGAACCGACGTAGGGAATGGTTTTCTCTGATATGCCTTAGCACTGCAGACCAACACAGCTCCAGCTGCTCCTTTAGCTTTTGTTTTCATTTCGCAAGCCCAGTGAGGACATCGAGAGTGGGTTTGAGTTTCATGCCTCTATTTTCTTTCAGCCCCTTCACTCTCAGGTCACCTCGAGTTTCTCGAGTTTGGTTTCTCCTCCTGATCAGGGATTCTGGGTATTACTCCTATTGAATTCTCAGGACTTAGAGCCTGTGCTCTGGATCTGGAGTTCTCCCTGGTTTTTCATTGCCCTAACTCATGGCTCTCCCCTCACTGAGACACTGTTTTCCAAAGGCTTCCATGCCTTTAGGAAGGCTCCTCTGCCTTTGGAGAGCATTCCCTGGGTTTAATTTCTTTGTCTTTTCACTCATTTCAAAATTACACTTTACCTGCCTCCTATCTTTTCCACGTGGTGGCTCAGTAGCAGCCCTAACCTAAACCTGGTTGTTTTTCAAGATCAGAGTGTTATGCTTTTTAGTGCCCTTTACGTTCCTGCTGCTTTGCTTCGCCTGTGTTTCTCTGGAAGAGAAGTCTGTCGTCATGCTTTGGCGAGAAGAGAACCTTAAACCTGAAATCCGTCGTGTTTTGTACATCATTCTCTGAGTTTGCTGAAGGGGGCTGAATTTAAATACAGTGGAAGGGAAATCAGCTTTTGTAAAAGTCTGGTCTGGAATTTTCTGCCAGCTACAAGAAGTCTTTAATTTCAGTGCGAGGCCTGTCAAACAAGGGAAGGATGAGTGCGTGTCTGCAGCAGCGTTTGTGCTGAAGTGAACTGAAGGCATTTCCAGTTGGGAGAGTAGGGAATAAATAGAAAGCTTTGAATGGCAAACCAGCAGTAATTGTGATTCTCTCCCACTTGGTATTAAACAAACTGCATGGATCCACAAATAACTATCTGCAAACACAATTGGGTATTTGAAAACACTACAGTACATAAATCATGCACAGAGAGGCATGCAGATTAAGAACAAATATTTACTTGATGCTTACCCCAAACCAAACAAATTGTTTCTAGTTGAATGCTTCTGCAAACTGCCTTTTGCTTTAAAAAAAAAAGGAGAAGATGCTTTTAAAAAAGAATTAATTTCAGTGTAAATGTCAGGAGACTTTTTGAAGAGTGCTCATTATCAGATAGGCCTCTGGAATGGGCTGCCCAGGGAGGTGGTGGAGTCTCCCTCTCTGCAGGTGGTCAAGCAAAGCCTGGATGGGGCACTTAGTGCCATGGTCTGGTTGATTGGACAGGGCTGTGGGATAGGTTGGGCTGGATGAGCCTGGAGGTCTCTTCCAACCTGGCTGATTCTATGGCTTGTCTGCTGACACCTGGGGAAAATGCTGCCATACAGAGACTTGAACACGTTATCAAATTCAAACTAAAATTAAGCCTTTGTTACTTAAACCGTAACATGTTGGGGTTGGGGGGGAGGGGGAAAGAGTCTTACAGTCTTTTAGAGATTTGCCTTTTTTTCCCCCTTTCTTTCTTTTTCCTTTCTGGACAATAACAGTTCAGTGAAATTGTTCAGGTTTCCAGTCAGTAACCTGTGTAAAAATTGGCTTCTCTGGTTGTTCCCTTTATTAATCACCCTGCCATTGTGTGTGTGTTGGATAGCTCACTCCGGCATTGCTGCTAAGATTGGGTGTCTCGGAGAGGTCTTTTGCAGTGTTTCTGAGCTGTGGTTGAAACTAGTTCATATGCAAAGGAGGATCCACCAATGTGTGCAGGTATTTCACTCGTGCTCCCAAGCTGAAAACGTTATTAGTGCTTTTTATGGCAGGCAGAAGAATTGCCTTGCAGCGCTGCCAGATTGCAAAGACCTCCTTTTCCCCATACTTACCGTCTCCAATTACCCAATGTGGAGTTTCTCCTGTGATTAGTTCACATAAGGGCTAATAACCCCAATGTGTGCTCCGTGTCAAGGCACTGCCGCTGCTGAAATAAATTCAGCTGAGTGAATTTACATAGAACTGCTGAAATCAATTCAGCTGAGTGACTTTACAGAGGATCCTGCGGCGTGGCGCACGTCGCTCCGTGCCGCCGAGCTTGGGGGGTTTGGCTGGACGTCCCTGGTTGAAATGCCGGCAGCAAGCCGTGCAGCCGCCTTCAGGTTCATTTCTTCTGTCATTTAAGGCCCCAACAACCTGAAAAATAGGAAGCGTTTTCATGCAGTTGCAGTCACTCAAAGTGGATGTGGAGATCTCACGAGCTGTTACTTTCCCTGAAACTGAAGCTCCTTTCTTCAGGAGACAAAAAAAAAAAAAGGAAAAGAAAGGATTAATTTTGGTGCCATTTCAGTCCAAATGTAGCAAACAGGTTAGGTGCAGCAGCAGACTGAAGGTGTTTGTGACTGCAACCAGCACCAAACCCCAGGAACTGGTTCAGAGTGCAAAATTCTCTTTCCTAGGCTGTTGATCTCTTTTTTTTTTTGTCCTAGTGTAGCTGGAAACACTGCCCCTGGCAATGCTCTTTTCATAAAGTGTGTCTCAATATTATCTGTTAAACTGCAGCAGTTTGTGTTCAAAAATCAGACCCCTGCTGCAGATTACCATTCTGTACCTTGAGCTGGGGGATGGCAAACAATAGTTCTAAATCACAGAACATCAGGGGTTGGAAGGGACCTCCAGAGATCATCCAGTCCAACCCCCCTGACAGGCAGGATCACCCAGGGCAGGTCATACAGGAACACATCCAGGTGAGGTTGGAAAGTCTGCAGAGAAAGAGACTCCACAAACTCTCTGGGCAGCCTCATCGTACAAAAATGTCTCCTCATGCCAAGGTGGGATCTCTGAGAGTAGCTGTGCAGAGAGAGGCACAAGCAAAATGTGTTTCCCACTTTGAGACACGCTCACAAAGCATCCATCCTGAATGCACTCGGTAGGTCACATCACTTAGCGCAGTCTCCAGTGTGCTGCTCCCAGCCTGCCTGCGGTCAGACAGCAGCTGGAGAGCTTACGCTTCCTGACTCAAGGCGGAGGTCAACCTTCCATAGCATGAGAGCATGGTTCAGCATCTCCTCTGTCTGGGCAGGCTGAGCGAGTTGGGATTGTTCACCTGGAGAAGAGAGGGCTCAGGGGAGACCTTATAGCAGCCACCCAATACTTAAAGGGGACCTTTAAGAAAGATGAGGAGGGATGTTTTACCAGGGAGTCTAGTGGCAGGGTGCAGAGTAGTGGTTCCAAGCTGAAAGAGGGCAGACTCAGATTAGACAAAAGAAATTCTTTACTGTGAGGATAGGGAGACACTGGAACAGGTTGTCCAGAGAAGCTGTAGATGCCACAGCCCTGGAAGTGGTCAAGGCTAGGTTGGATGAGGCCTTCAGTGGTTTGGCCAAGGGCTCATTCTCCTGGAGCAGTTCGGTAACACCCTGCTTCTGGCTGCAGCTGACTCACGCTTGGCCGTGTCCTGGGCTTCAAAAGGCTGCTTTTTATTATTGTCAGAAGGGAAATATTTTGCTAATATGGACCAGACTGACCCTAAGATAGTACAGAACTCACACACCCTCTGTAGTGGTTGCTTCACCTGTTCTCCAGGGACACCTCCTAAAGCTCAATGCAACATGGTAGCTACAGAGAACTGGACAAGAGTTAGAAGGAGATGGACACTTTGAGTCAGTGGGCTCCAGGAAGGAGCTTCAGTGGTGTCTTTTTAAACAGCAAATGAAATCTGTCACTGCCACATAAATAACAGTGAACCCAAGTGTTAAGATACCAGCATGTCACAGCTCTGGGAGCTTCTTCAGTCAGGCAGCTTGGGTCTTTTATAGAACTATAGAGAAATGAGACCATTGCCAGCACTTTGAAAGGGTTAAAGAATTCACTCCAGGAGATCTGAATCCTGCCTGGGTTGAAGCAGTTAAATAAGATAATGGAGCCTGGCAGAGTCTATAAAGATAAGCATGTGTGCAGTTTGAGTAGAACTCATGGATTATCTTTTTATATATTATTATTAGAACTCCATCAAATTTTAGTATGTGGATAAATGAAAATAAAACTTAATTATTTCAAAACACTGTTTCCATTTCAGTTGAGCGTGGTGCTGCTGGTGGTAGTGTGGATGTATCAGAAGAGCTTTATTCAGCCAGAGTCCCATTAAATGCATTAACACAGCTCTGCTTTTCTCATCAGCAGTCTTTATATTCTGTGGGATGATGCCATAAATGGGTGACATCTAGAAGGGAGGGGAGGATCTATCTCTTACGAGCTTAATTCCCTTCTTGAGACTGCGTTGTTGATATGTTCTGTGGCTGTCTGTGGGGCACTGCTGACTCTTGTCGTCTCCAGCGAGCCACCAGCCTCGTTTATGTTGCAGTGACTGTACCTCGTCACCGGCAGCAGAGGGCTTTTCTCCCTGCCCTGTGGTGATGGGCTGTGGTGTTGCTTGCAGACGTCTGCCACCACTACTGCGTCAACTCCGAATCCTGCACCATCTCCGAGGATGGCAGTGTGGAGTGTGTCTGTCCGGGGCGCTTCGAAGGGCCGAAATGTGAGGTGGACAGGTGTGCCAGGTGTCACGGGGGACACTGCATCATCGACAAGGACAGCAATGACGTGGTGTGCAAGTAAGTGTCTGGATGTCTTCAGAATCCTCTGTGTAGTAGCGATTGGATTGGATTAGCCTTTGCAGCTCACTAGACTGGACGAGGCCCTGAGCAGGTCACATCACAACAGCTCCTGTGTGGCTCCTTCCTGTGCAAAACCCACTGGCTCCTGCCTGTGGAGACCAACTTCTGGAGCACTCTTCACAGGGTTCCCTCAGTATGAGGTAGCAAGAGACTGAATGGGTCTTCACTTTGGGAGACTGGAATGCTTGCTACAGCTGGCAGTTAGCACACTGCTGAAGCCTGTTCGTTGTGAAGTGCCTGTGCCACGCCGGGTGCTAAGGAGGACCTGTGCTGGTGAAGGTGCTGCAGCATGGCTGAGTGACTGTTGTGTCTTCAGAGTCTGTTGTTGCCAAAAGAAAGATCAAAGTATTTTGTATAGCAGGCTCAGAGCTTCTCAGAGTCCTTGCAGTCAGTAGGGCTTACACATGTCATAGACTTGGTATTTTAGTATGGAATTGGAGAATGCATGGCATTAGAAGGGACCTTTAAAGGGCATCCAGTCCAACCCCCCTGCAATAAGCAGGGACATCCTCCACCAGATCAGGTTGCTCAGAGTCTCATCGTTCCTGACCCTGAATGTCTCACAGGGATGGGGCTTCCACTGCCTCCCTGGGCAACCTGTTCTGGTCTTCCAGCATCCTCATAATAGAGAACTTAATATATAGAGATAACTGCAAGGGACTTCACCAGATTTCAACCAATGCCAACTGTAATTTGTCATTTTCTAACCATGACAGTTGCACTAATGGAAAGATTGCCTCTACCTGTCAGTTGTGTGATGGCTACTGTTACAATGGTGGCACTTGCCAGCTGGACCCAGAGACAAACGTGCCTGTCTGTCTGTGAGTATCCTGTGCTGAAGTCTCTGTGTGTCAACAGGTGGTGACCTTATTCTGCATGTGTCTGTGCTTTTGAGGTCTCTAAGATGTCAAATGTGCTGGCTGCAGTATTTTTGCCATTTTTTCCCTCTGACCTGATCTCATGTCTGCCTTTCTGCACTGTGTGTATCTAGGGTGTAGATTGTGAATGCATAGAGAGGAAAAGTTACCTCTTTTTTGAGACTTCTAATCATGTCAGGCCAGATCCAAAGCCTGTCTAGACACTTGTTCGGGAGTGGAGCCCGGAGGTACAGGATGGTTGATATCCACTGCTTCTCGAAGGTGGATTAAATCTTCTCTTCTCTAAAGATGGTCAGAGGTGGGAGCAGTGCACTCCTCCTGATGGCTAGAGAAGAGGAAGGCTAATGTCAGCGTTTATTTCCTTTGTGGGTCTGAGGATATGCCGCTAGATCTCTCATAGCTGCCCTAACCTTCGCACTGCCCCCAAGAGCCTGCCTGTTCTGTGGTGAGATTGTGCTGTCCCTCCTGCACCATGGTCACAGGATGCTTTTCTTAAGGCCAGGCATCAAATACCAGAGGAAATGTGATTCTGTGGTCTAGGTGAAGTAGTGGCTGAAGGCAGAAAAGCCTACGCGCTAGTCCTTTCTTGAGAGCTATGGTGGATCTTCTGTTCTCAGCTGCTACATACAAAATACAGTAGTCACTGTAGCAAGAAATTAATTTGCTCCCTGCTCTCAGTTACCCTGAGCTACCTAGGCACACTCCTGGGGTTTTTATTTTTGCCTAATAAACAATTTGATCTTTCTGCACTGCTGAAAAGCTTCGTTGTGGAATAGTCTTCCACTCCTCAGAACAACCTGGAGGTCAGAGCATCCTCTGGGAACAGAAGAGTTGTTTGAACAGCGAATTAGACTCAAGTGTCTCATTTCCAAGGTGACATGAGTAGGTGGTTGTCCAAAGGGATGTGGCATTACAGCTTTGTCAATACAAACACAGCCATCCCCGTATTCTGCTGAGGTGTGTGAGGCAGAGGATATTAAAGGAGTGTTCATACTCACAAGGGAGTTACACAGAGAAGTGCCTGGATTTTGTAGTCTGGTCACTGTTAGAGCAACTGATCCTCCCTGAGAGCTCAAGCACCTCTGGCTGTGCAAAGCGGCAGAGCTGTGGAGGCTGCTCTGCTGAAAACAATTTGACAACAAATGTCTGCAGCTTTGGGGTCGGAGGCTGGGGAATGCAGTTCTGCAGGGTACTCCTGAAAATGCTGCACGAGCCCGCCTGGCTCTCAAGGCTGTTTTGATCTAGCCCTTTTCACTTGTTATTGCTACCTTCTTAAATGGCTTTAGCCGATGACTAAAGAGACTTGGAAATCTCAGCAGAAGAGGACTCTTGCAGCCGTAACTCATCAGGCCCAAATACGATGACTGAGTCTGGTGATTCATTCTCTTGGATACCTAAAATGGCACTTTTGGAGGCTTTTTCCTTACAAGCCTGGCCTTGTTCAAATTGACAGAGAACACCATAGCATCTCAAGGAGAACCAGTGCCATGCCTGAACGTCTGTATGGGTTTGCAATGCATGGGCGCTGCCGCATACGCCAGCACCGTTAGCGATGCTAAGAGAGCAATCAGGAGCAGCTGGAAAGCCATTGCCCTCCAGACCAGCCGATACCAACGTGTGGCAGAGCTGCCAGTACCACTGTGTTCAGAGCGTTAGATTCCTGAACCCATCCCTTAGCACAGGCCCAGTGCCTGACAAGCCTTTGAGCGATGCTGAAGAGCTAACTTATTGGCACAGTCAGCTTGGAGCTGGCGTGGAGAGCGGAGTGTAAATGTCGTTGCCTGTGGGTGTGTGCCTGTGCACCTGTGTGTGTTGTGCCATCATTATATATATAATGCATTTAAAGTCTGCCCAGCACGAGGTAGAATATTTATCTAGGTCTATTTTACTGAAATTCTGCAGATGCTCTGTGGGGTTTAAAAGTCAGCGCTGTGACCAGAAAGTGAACCCTTGTGATTACTACTGTCAGAATGAGGGAATTTGCACTTTAACTGCGTTTAATGAACCGAGATGCAAGTAGGTTTAACCTTCCACTTAACGCTGCACATCCGTGACATCATTTCAGGCCACAGCTCATTGGATCCAGCCATGCACGTTCACATGCATCCCACGACGCAGGCTCAGTCTGGGGGTCGTTGCTCTAGCTCACACTCTTTGCTAGCTGCACTGATGAGGATGTTTAAACATACTTGTGGAGTGTCCATATCATTAGAGGGAGAACTAAAAAGCTTTCTCTTCAGGGAGTCAGTTGCAAATGCTGGAAATGCCTCTTGGCTCTCTTTTGTCCATGTTTTGAGAGATTTAAGCAAGCTAATCCCACGCAGCACAAGGCTTAGCAGAGTGACATCGCACACGTTCTGCGGCCCACATCTGAGTTCCTACTTCTTATCTACGCAGGGAAAGGAACTGAAAAAGCTATTTAGGGACCACTTCAGGAGTTGAACTTTTATTCATAAATCTCATTGCTAACTTCATTGAAATAATGCTGTAAAATGGAAACTACTACAGAAAATTGCGCGAGCTGCCTCCTAATGTTGACTTCTCCCTCGGCAGAAGAAGAATAAGAGAAAAAAAGTATAATATGGATAGATTTGGATGCTGTGTTTCTCTGAAGGATTGAAGGTCTATTTCCCACAGACAGATCAGCAGAGCTTTACTCAACAATTGTTCCGCAGGAGTCAAGATGGCAATCACGAGGCACAGACGTGGATTGGGGTGAAGCATGGAACTACAGCAGCTTGGGTCTCATCTCAGTGCGTGGTTTGTGAGCACAAACTGCTGTGGTTGGCTGGTGGGGAGCAATGGCAGTGCCCAGGCATGGTGAACAATCTTCCACGTTTTAGAAGAATACGAGCACAGTTCCTTTGTCAGCGTTCTCAAGTGATGAACTCCTGCCATGAGCACTCACAAATCCATTAGAAAGCAGATTAGTCACCTAACTACTACTTCTTAACCTTTGGAAAAGGTCTTTGATCGACATTTGTGTGGGATGTGGCTGCTTGAAGCCATTTGTCTGTGTCATCCAGAGCTGGCTTGTGCACCTCCAGCAGCCAGATGAAAGCAGTGCTCCTCTTGGCTCTGCAGAATGACTGCTGGGTTGGCATGGCCACCACTGCTTCTGACTGGCAAGCAGCATTGCCTCTGTTATCCCAATGCATGCCTTTTTCTTTCTTTGTCCTTTATTTTAACGAAGCCAAGGTGACTTAGAGGAAAGAGAAGAGAGGCAAATAGAAAGTGTCTGATGAAGTTGAGGACAGTTAATTGATAGAGAGGGGGAAATGTAACTCAGTAAGTGTCTGTTCTGCTTGCCACCCTCAGTTCAAGCTCTAGTTGCTCCCAGTATCTTGTGGGTTCTCTGGCGTCAATTCAATTCTTCACTGGAGCTTGTTTATAATTTTCCCAAGCTCCCACTGACAAGTAGGAAGAAATGAAGTACTGCCATGCTTCATGAGAGCCACTGTGCCAAGGAACAGGAGTCTCAAAGGCTTTCTGTCCGTTGTTAGGGAGGATGGTTTATCCCTCGAGCCCGCGTGTCTGGCCATGCCGTGCCATCTGTCTGATCTCCGAGGGATGCTCAGCTAAGGGCTAACAATTTCCATAACCAGCCTGCAATTCACGGGTGGGTGGTCCTTAGAATAAGTAGAAATGGCTGAGCTTATTGGCATTCAGCAAGAGCTCCTCTCTCACACACAGCTACATCAGTTGGGAATGCAAAACTTATACATAATCAAGCCCTTATTATCCTTCAGTAAAGACAACAGAGAATAAGGTTTCTCTGTTTTAAAGGGCAACACTAAACCCATAATTATACAGAGGAACTTGAAGCCTAGGAGAAGAGACTCTCCTCTTACAACTGATACTGACAGGGTGTGCTTTTATTTTGTTTTCCTACCTCCAGTTCTTTCTGAAACTGAATGCAGTATCAGGTCTGCAATGGACATAGTTGTGTATTTCACCTAACCACTGCGAGAATCAAGTGAGGCTTCACTGTGACTGCACAGGAGCTACTGGAACAGGAAGTTTTTGTGAAGTTGGTCCCCAGTTTCAGTGAACTGAGCCCCTCAGGTATAGAAGGAACTGCTTAAAAGAGCCCATCCCAGAGCCCCCAAGCTGCTGCCAGCAGTGAACATCTCCTGTGAGGCCAGGCTGAGGGAGCTGGGGCTGGCAGCTGGCAGCAGAGGAGCCTGAGGGCTGCCCTCAGTGCTGTGCTAAAGACGTGCAGGGCAGTGTCGGGAGGATGCTGTCAGGATCTGGTCAGGGGTGGCCAAGGACAGCACAGGGGGCACTGGGGGCAAGCTGGAGCAGAGGAGGTGCCATGGGAACAGGAGGGGAAACTTTGTCTGTGTGAGGGTGTTGGAGCCCTGGAGCAGGCTGCCCAGGGAGGTTGTGGAGTCTCCTTCTCTGGAGACGGTCAAAACCTGCCTGGATGTGTGCCTCTGTGCCCTGCTCTGGGTTGTCCTTCTCTGGCAGGGGGCTTGGACTGGATGATCTCTGGAGATCCCTTCCAACCCCTAATGTTCTGTGATTCTGTGCATGCTTTGTCAGTCTCTAAAGGATGCATAATTTACTGTGAGATCTGATTGGGTAGAAGGCCCTCCACGGTCTACTCTGTTAATTCTCAGCACTATTTTTAGCAATGTAAAGAGCATTTTTCTCTCTACCTATCCTGTCCTTGCTCAATAACAAAGGTTCTGAGAGAATTTTGTCTCAGAAGTCCTGACTTTTTCTGCAAAATACATCACTGAAGGTGTCTTTATTTCATGCAGAATTACTCTCTTCAGTACTCACATACTAAGGCTTTAAGGATATCTTTAGTACTGCTCACTAATGGGATGGGAGCATTTGTGTAGTGACAGGTTTGGACACCTCGGTACAAGAAGAACATTGAGGCACTGGAGTGGGTCCAAACAAGAGCAACTGAGCTAGTGAAGGGCCTAGAGAATGAGTCTGATGAAGAATAGCCGAGGGAATGGGGGCTGTTTAGTTTGAGGAGGAGGCGGCTGAGGGAAGAGCTTAGTGCCCTCACCAGCTGCCTGAAAGGACAATAGAGAGAGGGAGGTGCTGGGCACAATTTACAGGCTGTTAGTGATAGAACAGGGAATGACCTCAAGCTGCACCAGGGGCGGTTTAGGCTACAGATTAGGAAAAGGTTTTTCCTCTGCAAGTGTGGTCAGGTGGTGGACAGGCTGCTCAGGGAGGTGGTGGAGTCACCATCCCTGGAGGTGTTTGAAGGTCTTTCAGACGTGGTGCTTAGCAATATGGTATAGTAGGGTTAATAGTTGGACTGATGATGTTGAGGATCTTTTCCAACCTGAATGATTCCATGATACAGAAGGGTGTGAGACACGTCTGAATGGCTCCAGTAACTTCACAACCCCCCTGAAAACAGAATGAGCAGGAGATCAGATTCAGGTGGCAAATAACCCAGAAATGCTTTCTCTATTGCTTTCACAAACATGCAGTTCTTTAAACAGTCACTGGTTTAGATTAGTCTGTCTTCTAGGGTAGTAATTAGCAAGATTTGGGTACAAATGACGTGGTTTTTATTATAACAATGAAAACAGAAAGGACTTTAAACTACATGAGGCAATTGTTGTTATGAAGTGCTCTGTCAGTTTCTGTAGTACAGAACATTTAGCTCTCTCGGCTTTGTGTCTCTTACACCTTCAGAGTGACTATAACTTGCTCTGTCTCCATCATTTTGTTTGTCTTACTGTTGTTTGTATAGTGAGAGATGCCATCTATGACTGTTGTTACCATCTGCAAGCAAATGCCGTCAAATCATAACCTTCTACACTAGGCATGTAAAGGGTTAAGCCTCCTGGGGGTGGTCTGAACCTGACCCCAGGTGTAGTGGTTAGCCCATTCCCACCTCCTGTCTAGGCCTCTATAAAAACAGAGGAACTTTCTGCTTCTCTTTCTCTGTGACCTGCCTGCCTGCCAGCAGCATCCTTGTTCCTGCTGCTCCTCCTTTTGCCAGGTGGCCACCGTACCACCTGGCGACACAGCTCCTTCCTGAATCTGCCTGCATCCATTGCCATCAGTCTGGTTGTACAAACGGTTTCTATTGTGTTTCCATTCCCTTTACCTTTTTGCAACTCCCCTTACCTTATATACCTTTTATTTATTGTTAAAGTTTTTCTGTTAACCTCCAAATGGAAGTGAGACTGTTCTTTGGGTGTTTTAACCCTTTTTTCCTCTCTGCATCTAATTCCTTTCTTTCCAAAGTGGGGAGAGGAGAAGGCATCCTATTACTGTATTGTTCTGTTAGGTATTTGGGCTCCGGGAAGCTAAATCAGACCAATACAAGGCATTATAGAGACAGAATGAAAGAGAATTGCTGTTGTATGTTTACAGTCAAAACAGGTAGAAGATGTTAATTTACCTCCATTTACTTAAGCCAACTAAATGCAAAGAGATGTTTTGAGCAATGCTTTGTGACTGTGGCTGAGGACTTGAAGGTGAAATAAGTAAGATTACATTATCCAGGCTAATTAAAAGGAGAGTAACTTATTCCTCCTTAGGTTACTTTTTGCACAGAGCTGTGTGCAGTTCTGTGTGTCTGTAGTCCAGAGCCTCTGCTTCCTAAGCGTCAGCAGAAACAGAGGAATTCAAAGGATAATGCAGAGCGTTAACTGAGTTGCCTGTGGCTAGATGTGTTGGCTCTTCAGAGAGCTCCAGGTTGTAGTTGGTGTCTTTCTACATTGGAACGAAGATGATTTCTTCCATAATGAAGTAAAAGTCATCAGGGATAGTTTAATTGCTTGCAGTAAGTAGTTGCCTGACTTTGAGAGCAAATTAGCTGGAGAAATCAGTGGTCTTTCAGATTAACTACAAGGCACACACAGCATAGGGGTGTGAATGACAGCAGAACTGTGGTGACAGAGGGAACTGCGAAGTGAAGGGTGGATGGGAGAGTAATCACTTCTAAACTGGGAACCTCGGTGACGTAATGGGTTAAAGACAGGAGTGAACAAATGGGGAGAGGACACCTCTTCAAAGTGATAACAAGAAGCTTGACCTTGGGAGCGTAGACGTGGAGAAACTGGGAAAGATACTTCCTGCAGGGGTCAAATAAACAAGCACCACGTGTTTGGCACTGCTGTCTCCAGAAGACAAGAGAAGCACTGCTGAGTGTATTTGTCAGGGGAAGCAGAAAGAAAAGAGTGCATTCCTCTTGGTGGAGGAGCTTCCAGCCAGCTCATGCTCCTGTGCTGCCATACCTTTCTCCTGACATCCCTGCCCTGTGGAACAATCCTCATCTATAAGCAGTTCTCATGTAAGCAGATACGTGAGGCACCAAAGCTGCCAGCACGTGCAAGTTCATGAGTAAATGTAAAGCTCATAACTATGGCAAACCTTTTCAAAGAAAAGGTTAAGGCAGATCCACAGTGCAGTTGTGGACAAAACACTGCACCGTGCAGTCCTCTGACTGGTAGCTTCTGAAGGCTGAGTAGAAGGTAGCATGGAGAAGGCAGCAGCTGTAGCTGTGGAAGGCAGCGGATGACAGAACAGAATCTGATCAAGCATCTTGCAATAAATGTTTTCCATGTACTTTCTTGGGGTGTGTTTGATGAGTTCCCTAACTACAGTTGCAACAGAGATGTCACAGTATTATGCTAGTTCTCTGAAAGCTTGCTTTTTCAAGTTAAATCACCTCATAAATGTCTCAAACATGAGCATGATCAGCATGGTTTAACTTTATATTGTAGAGCTTTCACTCTATTTGCACCACAAAGTAGTTCAAGAATGAAGTGCAAGTGGATGTCTGAAGAACAGTAGTGAAAGGAAGGAATGAGAAGACCTTGGAAAAGAGCAGTTTGTGTATTTCCCCTGCACATTTAACCTTGTTTGGCTAGCACTTGCATAGTAGCTGCTGCTGCATGTGGCTGTTTGCTGTGCCTTCCAAGGGGAGAGGAGCATCACTTGTCGTGTGCCTATTGAACCACTCAGTTCTCAGCCTGCTTTTACCCATTTTAATCTCTTCTCTTCCTCAGTGCTCAATGCAATGCCAACTACAGTAGTAGTCATCTAGACAAGCTTGGTCTTTATGTATTTACTGTGTGAGGATTAATGCCTGCACAGCATAGGCACACATTGCTAAGAGCATGGAGGTTAGTGACCCTTGGTTACTGGCTTGGGGTGCTGGGGGATGAGTTGCAGCCAAAGGCTCTTTCTTTGGTGGTGAACACCATGCAGCAACCATGAATGATGATTTGCATATAATAATGTCATGTACATGTTAAAACTCATGTTTATTTAAGGTCGTGTTTTGTTTCTTCATGGATGTTACTAAATGTAAGCTCCTTTAGGTTCTTCAAAAGCAAGTCTCTCTTGTTTTGCCTGCTGTTGGATTATACAGTGTCTTGATTTCTTGAATTGCAAGGTAATCTGTGTTTCACTTTCAAGTGACATCAGAAACTTGCTGTCCCTTAGCTTCTGCATTGAATTCCTTGTTTTCCTCATAAAGATACCAAGTGATGCTCAGGAGACAAAGCTGCTAAAATATGAGTTCTTCATCCATAAAATATCTTTTGAAAAGTTATTTGAAAATAATTAAACCCCAGAGGCAAGGAGGAGGTACCAGATGTGCTGCTGATCAAAGCTGGGCTGGGTGGTTTGCTCCTTTATTGTTATGAAAGTTGTTTGTGTCTTTGAGGCTTAACTGTGGGCAGAACTCTGTAATATCAGCCCCCTGTATGGAAAAAGCACAGCTCCAACAGTACTGCTACATGTGTTTGCTGTAAGGGATAGTTTAGTGATCAGGCTTAGGGAAGGGTTTTGTTATCCTGTGTGCCTGTATGGAAACAGCACAGCTCCAACAGTACTGACACTGATACATTTATTTACTGTAAGGGATAGTGCAATGGTCAGGCTTAGGGAAGGGTTTTGTTATCCTGTATCATCCCAGAGAGGCTGGGGGAAAGGGAGGATTATTTTGATTTCTCTCTTTCAATGCAATTCAGTACAGGCAGAAAATCATTATGATCCAGATTTCTCCTGTCTGCCAACCAGTTTTAGCAGTAATGGTGAGAGATGCTCCAGTGAAACTTGAACAGGAGTGTTCTAAAACAGTCCTGATGGTTTTGTTAGGAAATTTGGCTCTGTCCTGACTAGAGAGAGAACCAAAGTTAGCAAATGACTTTGTGTTCTGAAGTATAAATATCATTGATAGGTGAGAAACATTTTCCATTCCTCTTCCACCTCCAGTTTGTAGTAACTGTTCTCAGATCCTGTTGTACTTCCAGACTAATCTTCCAGTGCTGCTTTCTGTCAGTATTTGATACACACTGGCATATTGAACTGGAGAGCAGTTGTCTACTCAAGCACTTTCAAGTGCATATTATGTGTGCTATATTGTATTTTTATGACAATGCCTTTGGCAGGAAAAAAAAGGGAGAGAAAAAAAGAGGAAAAAATAAAATTGCAGAGTGCCACCAAATTATCTTTTTTACTGGCTTTGTCTGTTTGTTCAGACATTTTATAGTCAAATGGTTCCTTGTGGTCAAGTGCCCATGTAATTGAGTTTAGAGTGCTTCAGAGCACTGACCTGTAAGGGTTACACGGAGCCAGAGAAGAGACATCTCCTCTCATTAATAGTCTGCAACAACCGTGCCACCAGTTCCTCGACCGTAAGTATCTTCACTCTGACTAGCCCTCATTACAAGGGGCACATCTTTGTAATTGCAGGTTAGTGCTTTAAAACATCTCTCTTTTGTAACACCACTTCCTTGAAGTAATTCCCCTCACACAGGCACTGTGCCTCAGAATGCATTTCCCAGGCAGCTCTCTCGCTGCAGACCCAGGCTGGTGTGAGAGCTGCGGCATGCTCCGTGACTGCTCTTGCTGGCACACCGTCTGCAACCTTTATTTAGTGCTTTCTCTCTCGGCCTTGATGCTAACATTCTCTCTGCTAGTTGCTCTTAGATCTGTTCATCAGTTCTGCTGGCAGCTGGAGGCTTGCACCTTAGGATTTTCACCACAGTGCCTCGCACCACTCACCTGGCTCCAGCTGATTTGCTGTCAAGCTCCCTGGCTCTTTCCAGCTGTGTCTGTTAACTGCAGCTCAGAGTATGCACTGGCACTGGCACTTCTTCTTGGTTCTTGATAATCATAGAATCATAATCAGTCAGGGTTGGCAGGGACCACAAGGCTCATCCAGTCCCAACACCCCTGCCATGGGCAGGGACACCTCACACTAGATCAGCCTGTCCAAAGCCTCATCCAGCCTGGCCTTAAACACCTCCACAGATGAGGCCTCCACCACCTCCCTGGGCAACACTTTCCAGGCTCTCACCACCCTCATGCTGAAGAACTTCTTCCTAACATCCAGGCTAAATCTACCCACTTCCAGCTTTGTTCCATTCCCCCTCAGTCCTATCATTACCTGACAGCCTCAAAAGTCCCTCCCCAGCTTTCTTGTAGCCCCCTTCAGATGTTGGAAGGCCATAACATGATCACCTGGGAGCCTTCTCCTCTCCAGACTGAACAGCCCCAGCTCTCTGTCTCTCTTCATAGGGGAGGTGCTCCAGCTCTCTGAGCATCCTTATGGCCCTTGTCTGGACACCCTCCAGTAAAGCCAGGGACTTTCTGTAGTTCTGATTCTTTAGTGCCTTTTAGTTTGCTGTGCTGTAAGTGTCCCCTCTCCGCCCTGTACAACTGTCGGCAGTGCTGCAGAGTTTGGGAGGGTACAGAGTGCTGTGTATTGCACTGAACCACAAGGCACTTCCCATACTGGCAGGCTGAGCTTCAATGACCTAATTTCAGAAAATGTTATTGAAACAATCTCTGCCTTCGGTATTTGAAGCAAAGTGACCCTGGTCAAGAGCTGCTCATTGCCCACATTCCTACCGGCACGGCTGTCTGCATCCCAAAGCCATCGCTGTTCAGGTGCCTGCTCGTGGCTAACCCTCTGCAGACAGCACACCTTTCCCCTGGGCTGTATTTCTGTTCCTGCTCTGTCTGCCCAGGACAAGTCTTTACTAGCTTGCTGGACCATAAATGGGCAATCAGTTTACCTCTGAGTATAGAAGGTGACGACTGCCATCCTGTCAGCTTCAGTCCAATCCAATTTACTGGAGACAGCAGGCACTGGGGGGGCACTGAAGTGCCAAGTAGCTGTTGTGGTTTTATATGATTTTCATCAAATGCCTCAGGAGGGTTTCAGTGTTGCTGACTTTTACAATGCCAAGCCAGGTAAAGAAAGGCAAATCTTCTTTCCTCACTTCGTTGCTCTATTCACTGCATGTACAGCTGAAGGGTTTCTTTCCTCGCCAGCCATTGTGGTGTCCTGTCTGCTCTAGAACCTTGGAAAGCATCATTGTACTTTGTACACCATTTTCTAATCCTTGCAAGCTTCCCAGGGATTCCCTGGCTAGTCTCGCTATCCTAGATTCTTCAAGCTGTTTTAAGGCACATTTGTAGCAATGATTGCCTTGTACAGCAGAAGCGTTTGGGGCTTTCAGTCCAACCATTTCAGTATGAAATGGAAAAAGAGGAGGCTCAGGGCAGACCTCATTACTGTCTACAACTACCTGAAGGGAGGTTGTAGCCAGGTGGAGTTGGGCTCTTCTCCTAGGCAACCAGCAGAGCAAGAGGACACAGCCTCAAGCTGTGCCAGCACAGGTTCAGGCTGGATGTTAGGAGGAAGCTCTTCACAGCAAATGAGATTGGAATGGGCTGACTGGGGAGGTGGTGGAGTCACCATCCCTGGAGGTGTTTGAAAAGAGGCTGGATGAGGCACTTAGTGCCATGGTCTAGTTGATTGGATCGGGCTGGGTGATAATTTGGACTTGATCAGCTTGGAGGTCTCTTCCAACCTGCTTGATTCTATGATTCTAAGTTAAGGTCTGTCTAACTCTCCAAGACATCTTTCATTAGTGGAGTGCTAAATGCAAATTGCCTCTTGTAACAAGCTTTAATCACATCAACTGAACCCCCAACAGCAATGATGCAGAACTTGCAGTAAGAAATAGATAGTCTTTATTTCCTGGCTGCTGCATGCCAGCAGTTGGGATCTCAGCAGAATCTTCCAGAAAACAGAGACCCTGCTGGTGGTACTGTACAAAAGGGAAATGTTTTGCAGACATATGTTGAACAGTGATCTTCTGAAAACAAACAAAACAAGTTCCTTGAGCAGTATCTTATTAAATTGGACTGTCAGTGTAATCATTTCAGTTTGACAGAATTGCTAGAAAGGGGGTTGTAAAAAATAGTTTAGGTGCATCACTTCAGAGATGAAAATCATCTGTTCCAAGTGAGCTGGAGTGTGCTCAAATGGCAGCAAGCAAGTGCTGGTTTCAATTTTGAAATACACCCTTGCAATCCTTGTGTAATTGATTAGTAACTGAGGGGCTCCTTTGCAGTGAGGAAACTTATCTGTGTTTACCTTATCTAAACAAACAGACTTCTCCCAATAACGAAGAACAACTTACTGAATTCCCACATAGTTTGTCTGTGTGGGGGCAGTTTTGACTCAGCTGTCACTTGACAGCCATGTTTTTAAAGGCCATCTCCAGTATGCGTGCTTGTAAAGGCCAGCTGCACCTGACCTCTGCAGGGCCCGAGTTAAGCACCTTCAAAACAGACTTATCAAGTACTAAATTAGTTCCCCCTGAAAAATTTCAGCCTTAGTTGAAAGGCAGTGAAGAGGCTGCTCTGAGTGTTGGGTGGTGCTGGCGTAGGTTTAGGAGCAGAGAAATAGTCTCTACGGTGATCTGCAAAGACAAAGCGAGTCAAATGCCGCTACCACCAGCAAAGCTGTCTAGGGCTCTTCCGTAAGGATCCCCCTTTTTTCCTGGAGTATCTTGTACCTTCTCAAACATCTTGTGTTGCAGAGCAGTGCCAGTCCTTAAGCGTGTCCACTGCTAACCCTGCAGTTTGGTAGATCCTTCGAAAGGCAGCAGCTAGGAGCAGCTCTTAGAAGCGCACACAGGGTAATGCTCTGTTGTGCTTCCTTAGAGGTAACCCCCGTTGAAATTCATAAGTAATTCAGAAGTGCTCAGGAGAAGTGGGGTGCATTGCACCACATGCAACAGAGGTGGATGGAAAGCCATGCTTCCTGCGGCTCCCGCGAGAAGGGCTCGAGGCTGTGCAGTAGTGAATCGTATTTAGGGCAGGATGGATAAGCAGTGGAATCCCGTTCAGCTATTTCTTTCTGGTTGTGATGGGCCTGCTGAGTCTGCACTCAGGAACTCCTTGCGTTTGCTTGTGTGCATGGAGAGTATTCTGAATCCTACTGGAGGAGATATGTGCGTAAGGATATTCACATGAGGAGGCTCTAGCGGAGTAACTGTGCGCTCCTGCAGGCAGCTGCCTCACTGAACAGGTGTTGGGACCACATGCAGCCTTCAGAGCCCTCCGGAGCCAGAAGACACTCCTGTCCCTGCGGGGCAGCTCTTCATGCTTTCGTTCTCACACACACAGGTCCCTGCAAATTCACTCTAGTTCACAATTTAGAAAGACAAAGCCAGAGAGTTGTAGAATTCTCAGGAAGGTGTTTAAACCTTGAAGCAAAGGAGAAGTTCAGCTAATTGATGAATATCAGTCTTCAGTGATGGAGTTGAGTACTACAGACAATCCTGTGAGAACTGTTCCGTAGTAAACTTTGCATTATCCAGAGCAATGGGGACAGAAAAACTGTGGGAGGAGTTGCTTGGTATGGACACGGCAGGTTACTAGGTGCACGTGGTAGTTAATGCCCAGTCAGATATGCTCTGTGCAAAATGAGTGTGGCTGTTAGAGCTTCCAGACTGAAGCCCTCAGTGAATGTGGTGCAAGTGAAATACTTATTTGCTAAGTCTTGCTAGACTCTGTTGACCATGGACCCATCTGCAGTGTTCCTTCATCACTGCATTGTAGGCGGCAGCTGGGCTCACAGGACATCGATCTCCTTGTGCTCATGCCTGTTGTTCTGTTACACCAGAATGTTAGAACAGGACTCTGGAGTCAGGATTGCAGTGATGATAACAGAAGTTGAAGCTGCAAGGCTGCAGTTTAAAGCTGGAACTGTACTCAGTGTCGTTAGTGCCATGGCAGTGTACTGCTGTCTCCTTCCATGAAGCTTGTTTATTTTGTAAAGTCACTGTTGTCATCCATGTAGATCTTGAGAAGGTGCCGGTGGTCCCTTCGCTAGGTCAGTGTGTTAATATAGCTGACATCTATTAACTTTATCCTCTTCATTGGATCCTTCTAGATGTTCAGCTAACTGGTCAGGCACACAGTGTGAGAGGCCAGCTCCCAAAAGCAGCAAGTCTGACAATATCAGCACAAGTAAGTACCTCAGCTAACTGCTACCACTTGTCAAATTTGGCTCAGGGTGGAAATTTTAACCTGGTGATAGTTTAGCCTGTGCATTAGAGTGCTGAAATGTGCTGACTGGCTGTGCTTTTTTCCTTTTTAAAGGGCGGGGGGGGGAAGAAATGTATATGTCTGAAGTTTTGGATTGAGTCTGTGTTTGCTGAGGTGGTTTGGCTGCAAGCCGCCTGAGTGCGATCACTGCCTCAGGACTAGGCTGCACTTCTCTTAAAGCAGTTGTATCAAGGGGCAAGCACTTGGTGATATCTCTGCTGTGCAGAGAACTAGTAGGAGACGTCTGACCATTTAAGTCCTACTGAAAGCATCAAAACTAGAGTTGTAAGTAGTGCCTAAGTTTAGCACTGGCTGTCTACAGTGGTTTGAATGTTAGCTGCTGTGAAAGTCATCCTAAGAGTGAGAATAGCTCCTGTTGTAGTTTATCAAGCGTGCCTGCAATCATAAAAGGATGGCACTGCTGCACAACTGGTAGTTTAAGCTGGCCAAAGCTCCCTGGGGTGCATTGAGTGTGCTGGTGGTGCCCTGCTCTATGTCTCTCACTCACAGCCCAACTGGAGCACTATGATGAATTGTCTACTGGCTGGGTCAGCCTGATGCTTAGATGAAATCCTTCTGGCCATCCAGTCAAGTGAAACTACACTTGGAAGCTGGAAGCAGGCAAAAGGGCAAACTGAAGTGAACTCAGGATGCCTCACATTTTTATTCAGCTGTGCTTCATTTCAGGCCTCTTGACAGCCTGACTTGGTTTTCAGTAAGCCTTCAGGCAGAATTCAAGGCATCTCTCCCAGTTCTGTATTTGGACTGTGTTTAATGTAGAACAGAAACTGTCAACAGCTTGCTGTTTTTAACAGATCAGTACACGCAGGCTATGGAACAGCCGGCACCAGTTTCAGTTTGCAGCAGCTCAGGAGTGTGGCGTACAGGCAGTGTGTGTCCTTCCACACCGCCCCTACGCTGCAGTCCTGTCCTTTACAAAGGGCAGCTTCTTAAAGCAGAGAATTATTTGCTGCTTACATTTCTTTGTTGCCAGATACGTTGATTAAAGCTGAGAAACTCTTAGAGGGGTAGAGTTGCTGACCTCGTTTTCGCGGGCAGTGTCCCTTCACTGAGGTTATCTACCAAAGGAATGTTAGAGGCTGTTTTCTTCTTCTCTGCTCCCTCCTCCGCTCTGTTCTCCGTGCACCGTTTTTCTGCTACATTAAGCATGATTGTAGTTCCCTTCATTGCCTGTATCAACATAACAAAATTATTGGCTCTCAAGTACAATGCAGTAAAATGCAGGAATGCACCAGCCAGCTAGACATGAATATTGCTTACTGCTTCTCCTCTGCCCACAAAGAGAGGTAACAAATGCATATTGATGCCAAGAGTGGAATGCTACTCAATGTTTAAATTAAGAGGTGTGTGATTTCAGGGAACTGCTGAAGATGAATGGCCGTGGCCACCCCATTCCAAGTTGTTCAGCAATTCCAGACACCTTCATACACTGCAGATGAGGGCAGGGAATTAGTCCAAGGCAGATTGGTATCCAAATAGCGAAGCTCTGGATTTGTTTCAAAAAGTACTTTTTGGTGCACCTTGATTTTTATTAAATTGAGACTCTGTCCCAGGCTGCCCAGGGAGGCTGTGGCTGCCTCCTGCCTGGGGGTGTTGCAGGCCAGGCTGGATGAAGCCTTGAGCAGCTGAGTCTAGCTGTGAGGTGTCCCTGGGCATGGCTGGGAGGTTGCAGCAGATGAACTCTGAGGGTCCCTTCCAACCTGAGCCATTCTAGGCTTCCATGGTGATTCTATGAACATGAAAATCTCAAATCAGTGAAAGCAACCATATGGAATTGCATTTGGGGGACAGAAATTCTTCTTTTTAAATTGCTTTAACTCCTTTATAGCTGTGAAGAAATTGTTAGCTGTAGCTTGTGAACATTCACTGACACTTCCTTTTTCTGTTCCAGGAAGCATTGCAATCATTGTTCCTCTTGTTTTACTGGTGACTTTGATCACTACTCTGGTAATTGGACTATTTCTTTGCAAAAGGAGAAGAAGGTAAGTCATTTTATGTTGGTGTATGAAGTAAATGAGTAAATCTTTTAAGTAGGTGCATCTTTTTGATATAAAAAATTCACTTTATCCATCTTTGCCAGATAATAAAAACAAAACAATGTGAACAAACAGGAAAAAAAAAAGCAAACAACCCAAAACTTGTTTCTGGATGCAGTGAGTTAGGGTTTGGCTCTTACTGAAGCAGTCACCTCTGGTTTTTATACTTGTGTTCCACGTATAGTAGATAAGGAAGGGTACTGATTTCCTTATCAAGTTTGCTCAATCCTCCCAAGTCTGTCGAAGTGGTCACAATTTTATCCAGAGGCTTAGTGAGATTAGTAAACATCATTAATGCACCTCCTTGGAAGCATGTGATTGATGGAATTACTATTGCTCACTTCTTGAAATGCTCTCAGACAGAGCCTGCACAGAATGCCCTGCTTCTGGTTTCAGCTCACTTCTTTTACTTTGATTAGTTCTCTTGAATTTCATATGTTACAGTGAAGATCTAAACAAAGTCCAAACTGTCTACTTCAGAGTTCAGGCCTTGGAATTACCACTGTACTTCTGCAGTATCTCGCACAGGAAGCCAAATTCCAGATAAATATGATTCAGTGCTGGAATTTAGCTACAGTAGAGCTGCTAACTGAGCTTAGGCAGTGTAGCAGACATTTTGACTTTGGCCGCGCTGGATAGCAGGGGAAGCAAGACTTTGTCCCATGTGCAGACACCTGAGGACGTTATTGTGTTCAGAGAAATGAGAAGGTGATGTTAGTAGGGATGGAGATTTAACGGGGGAAGATTCATAGTCATAAGGACCTGGCCAGCCAGGGAAGACCTGGAGGAGGAATTGCAAGGCAAACTACTTGCTTCAGGCCTGTTGGATGATCCTGAGCAGCTGCCTTCCTTTCTCTGAACCTATGGCCATGTCTTCTTTGGTGAAGTCCTTCAGAGCTGTGATCAACTGTTTCAGCAAATGTGACCATTGCTGTGACTGCTTCAGTTCTCCAAACTGAAAGAATGTTAGGAGTTGCTGTCATCTGTCATCATATGTGGCATCTCCCTGAAAATTCTGCTGCTAGTTAGTAAGCTTTATTTTTTCAATGCTCTTTGAAAAGCCAACAGGATGAATACATTCCCTGGCCATAATGGAGCCATCCAGGCTCCACAGATGTCATTGCACCCAAGCTCAGCGGCAGCCAACTCCTGAATGCTGGTCTGTGCTCTGGGAGTGGTTTAAATTATTGAGAACAGCTTGCTAAATAATGGATCTTCAGCAGAGAAACAAAGCTAACCACAATGAAGAACTATTTTTTTCTTAGAATTGTATTTGAAAATGCATTTTCAGCTGTTTTTATCTAGCCAAAGTATGAAATTAGGTGTAGATGTTCACCAGTTGTGCTCGACAGAGAACGCTGCCTGTAGGAAACCTTCCCATGCCATCTCTGTAAAGCACAGACCCTTCTGTATGCTGGATCTCAGACACTGAATCTTTCTCAACCAAACAAGGGGGACTCAGCTATTACCACCCTGACTGTTGCCTCCCTGTTCTCCCTTTGTAGTTCAAGAACATACTGCACTGGGAGAAATCACCTCCTTGAGGTTCAGTTGCTGAAGCTAAGATCACCTCTTTAGCTGAAAGAGTCAAACTCAGTAACTAAAACTTAACTCCCTGGCTTATCTTTGCTGATATTTAGCTCAAGGTTAAAAATAAGACACTGTCTTTATTGAAGCTGGATAAAGCTCAAGTTGAACTTCAGCTTTCCAGTAAGCGCTGGCAGGGAGCACAAAGTGGAGCCACCAGGAGTTCATCCATATTTAATGCATGGTAATGAAACCATTTGCTTGTCCTTAGATTACAACTGACTTGGGGCAACTGATTTCAGAGGGAAGTAGAAGAAGTGAGCGAGGGAATGTGACTGAGGTCTGCTTCCTCTGCAGTGCTGCAGGGAATCTGCAGGGAATTTGAAAGGCTTTCCTTGGGAAGCGGAGGAAATCTGGCCCTAAGAGAAGGAAGTCAGGTTATAGACAAGTGAGCACTAGGGGTGAATCCACACAACTACAGCCAAACTGAGCAAGACAAGGAGAAGCTACTTTGAGTTTATGTGAGGTCTACACAGAGGCTCAGACTGCTGCTTGGGTTGGGAAGGGGAGGAGTTTTCTAACTGTCTCTGCAGAAAATGCTTTTCCATCCTCTTGCTCTGAAAGATTGAAGAGAAAGGAAATGTGATTTGTACTATTTTAGGATGAAGCAGCCTAGAGATGACTCGAAAAATGAGTAGCTTCTGTTCCTTGTGATTACAGGACAAAAACCATCAGGAGGCAGCCCATGATAAACGGAGGGATCAATGTGGAAATTGGCAATCCGTCATACAACATGTATGAGGTGGGCCACGACCATACTGAAGGTGGTCTCTTAGCCTCAGATTTTACTGTAAATGCAGAAAAGGTAATGTTTTCTTCTTCTACTTGCAAATCCACTACTTGTGCTTTGCAAAGAGTTTTGGCTTTAATTGTAATTAACAGAAACGTTTTAAAAATGATATTTAGATGTAGTTATTAATGTAGAGGCAAATGAGATTTCACTAGGGTAAATGTCTCGTAGATGTGAGCAGCTCTTCTGCTGTCTGATGCTTGCTGATGGACGTTTGGGAGGGTTTTGCTTCTGCTTGTGTTTTACCACCACAGAGTCACAGCTAAACTACAAAATGAGAGGTTTGTCATGGACACATCAGCCTTAAGCTGCCGAATTGCAACCTGTCTTTGCAGTCTGGTTGCAAATAGTGCCTGGGGGTTGTTAGCGCACAGTCTGCCGTCTGAGGTGTGACAGAGTGCATGCACGAATCTGAGACTGGCTTATTTCAGAGATGTGAACTTCCCAAGGTGTCAAGAATCCAGCAGCCTGGCTGGGGAGATAGATGAAATGTTTACAGGAGGCTGGGAAGTGTTACCATTTTCTTGCCTGAGACGTTGTCAGTCCTCCTCTCAGCGGCTGAGCAACTTGAGTGATGTGAGACGGGTCGAAGGGGTAAGGCTGCAGTGTCTGCTAGAGCTCTGTAACCAGGCAGACCCCAAGGGGCAGCCAGCTTTCCGTGGTGGCTCTGACAAAGCAGTAACTGGATTGCTGGTAGCTCTGGGAGTGGCAGCCCTGAGCTGCACAGTCAGGGTGCTGCATCCCAGAGGGAAGCTGGAAATGGAGGTGCCCACTGTGGGAGGAGTAGCAGTCGGTGCTTACTGCTCTAACCCTGAGCAGGGAATCATTCCAAATGCTGACTGTTGCTCTCTTAGTGAAGCCAAGGAGCGTAGCTGCAAGCAGAGTCGTGTTACGTGCAGGTCACTCTGAACTAATGCTTTTAATCAGTGCTCTGTCTCGTGCTGTTGATAAGTGCAGATGGAGGATGCTCTCTTAGCACAGAAACTAAACATTTCTGTTTACACAGGCCAGATACATAGGGGGAGGGCCCACTGCATTCAAGCTTCCCCACACAGCTCCATCAATCTACCTAAACTCTGACTTGAAAGGACCACTGTCAACAGGGGTGAGAAATGATGATCCAAATCCATTCCATTCCACCACAGCCCCTTCACAAAGCAAGTCTGTCTGTTGCTTTTGAACAGAGGCATTTCCTCTTTGGTTTTAATCTTGCTTTTTCTTCTTTCACTGGAAAGAAGAGTGGCAGCAAGTGATATATTTTCTATTTGAAATAAAGGGTTTCCCTCTGCATACCAAATTTCATCACTGCCTGTCACTGCACCAAGATCTAAACCTGCACACATGTCTTTGCAAAGGAAGGCAAAAGCAGTGCGCAGTGGGATGCTTTTCCATGGCTTTATATAAGCTTGACCAGACATTCTCGGCCATGCATCTTGATGTGCTTTAAATTTACCTCTGATTACATGCATTGGTGATGTTTATCAATCTGGAAGAAGTTTGCTCCCTCCCTGGAGGTGTTCAAAGCTGGGTTAGATGAGGCCTCGAGGGATTTGTTCTATTGGGAGGTGTCCCTGCCTATTGGAGCTGGCTGAGCTTTGAGGTCCCTTCCAACCTAAACCACTCTATGATTCTCTAAGTTCCCAAAGGACTGCAGCTGTGTCCTTTTATTGCAGAGGAATGTGGTGCACGCTAAAACAGCTTCTTTTACTCTTGGCAATTTTTGCTTGGTCAGCTCCTAATAAATTTTTGTCACAAACCAATGATCTCTAAACCATCAGATTGTGACAGCGATTTAGCAGGACATTCATGTAAAGCATTTCAAAAGAGCATCAGTACGACATCATTTTCATCTGCCTCAGTATCTACTCATCTTTTGTGCCATCTGCATCCTTGCATGGTTTGTAATCTGCTGTATTTGGAGGTTTAACCATTTGTCTAGGGTGCAAGGTTTCTGTGGTGCAGGCTGGAAAGCCCCTCTCCAACATCTACTCTGTCAGTCGAGTCCCTCCAGTTACTCTCTGTACCTCACTGCGCCGCTTTATGCTATTAGAGCACACCCAAAGAGGCATCTTGAGGCAGAGCCTACTATTATGTATCATACAAACAATCCATCAGACACTACATGGAGGCCAAGTGTCTCTGTTCTGTTGTGCTTATCGCCTTGAGTAGTGCCTGCCAGTGAAGTAAAAAGCCCTGTCAGTTGAAAACAACTTCATTTTCCTCAATTCCTGATTATAGTCATTACAACAAACGTAAGGATCTCTAATTCCATGGGCACAGGCAGGTATGGCTGAGAGAAGCGCTGCAGCAGCTGACTGCATAGTTATGTTCACCTAACAGGGAGGAGTAGCTTCCTCTTCCTCTTTTCCTTTTGAACGAATGTGACTCGCCTCTTGCTGCCTGCACCCCAGGGAAGCACAGGACGCCAGCTCATCTCTGTGCCATCTGTAAGGGCTGGAGCAGGCTGCTCTTTAACTGACTAGCTGAGGTGCTGCTGTCACTAGCCAGCCAAAGGAGTGTCTGAACCCTGGGCTCAGAAGTGATCTTGACCAACAGGGAAAGGCAGAACACGGATTCCAGACATCTTCCATTTTCCCCTCCCCACGGAGTCCCCAGGTTTGGGTAGCTGGAAGGTTGGCCTCTTATCACGTATAGCAAAGGAGTCACTTTAGCTTTTTGGTAGCTCACTGGTGTTCCGCTCACTGCTCGTGTACGCACAGCTCTGCTGTCTCATTGGGTACAAGAAAGAGGAAGATTATGACCACAAGGTCCCCATTCCAGTTGTTGTAGATAGAAAGCTGGACATCTAGCTGGAGAGCAAAGGTTTCTTAGGAGACAGCAAAAGCACACAGCAGGAAGGGATTAGTGGAGGTGTTTCCATGATAAACCTTGGGTAGTGCTTTCTCCTTAGCAGGGTGAGAGTAGAGCGAGTTCTGGACCGTCTCATGCATACACATCCTCCTGTGCTGTCAGGCTCGGGTTTGTCATCTACTGAAGTGCTCTGCAGAAGTCAAAACCGACTTGTCCTCTGCTCAGCTCCCACTCATTGCAAGAGAGTTCTGCCATTCCAGTCCAAACCACCAAAACTGTAGAGAAAGTTTTGCTCCACAGTCTGTACCTGCTCTGATATCTTGACAGTTGTGATGGTTTATTGTGCAAGTGTAATTTACATTACCAAAGTCTTGAATTTTTGGCCAAATCATGTTGTGTATTGGGCCACAGAACAAAGCATGGTCAGCTAGTGATGGGTTGCTGATGGCTTAGAACAGGTAATCCACAGAAACTGCCGGGGCAGCTGTCTCCTCTTTAACTTTTCACATGGTCTCACCTTCTCCTTAAACTCCTCCACATCTATCCTGAAACCCTCCAGTGTGGTCAGGTGGAGAAGCGAGCCTCAGAGACATGGTTTGGGGTTTTGGCTGTGTTGCTGAGTGGGTTCCTGCCATTGCAGCGCTGCCTGCCACACCCTTGGTTACGTTACAGCATGTCCCACGGCCGGCCGAGCGCTGAGCTAGAGAACTCACTGCCCGGTTTGCAGTGGCCCAGGGCTCTCTTAAACATGCCCAGTTCCATTCCATCCATCCCCACTCCCGCTTTCACCAAGCCTTTTCCATTGCCACGAGCGCCGCCGAGCCGGGTCCCGCTGCCCTGACCGCTGCCTCCTCTCTCTGCAGCCGACAAACTACGCCAACCCCGTGTACGCAAAGCTGTACGTGGACGGGCAGAACTGTCGGAACTCCCTAGCCAGTGCCGACGAAAGAAGAGAGCTCCTGCCAAAGAAAATAGACATTGGCATAAGGGAGACTGTGGCATAACCTGCTCTTACCTTTTCTACTCTGTATAAATGTATAAAATATGAGGATTACTTTTCTATGTACCAGCAGTATTATAATTGTTTTGGCATCAGCATTACCTCTGGGTTCCGTTCAGTCGGTTGTTTTCTGGGTTTTCCTTTTGCTGATGACTTTTGACTGACCATTTGTAAGGTATTTTTATGAAGAAGAAAAAAAAAACACAAAAAAAAGAAGAACCTGCACTACAGTACAACTGCCCCACTGCTGCTGGAAGGACACCTCTCACGGGTCACCACGGCCAACGACGGATCCCCTCCTAGCGTGGAAGCGAGCAATCTCTTTTCTATGGACTTCTTTTGGTTCCACTTAGTCGCTGAGGATGGTAGCTGCACTCTTCTCATGCTGTAGTCTGGAAGCTGTAGTACAGTGTGTCCTTTTGTTTGTTTTAAATGGTGAAAGAATGGTTGACTGGTCTGCTCTCTTCTTTGTGCCCGTTACACTTCCTCTTCAGGTCCTGGTAAAGCTCGGTGACTCTTCACAGGCAAGCAGAACTGGCTTTGAAGTTAGCTTAAGGCTGCCGAGAGGTGAACAAGGCTATAGAAATGAGACATCCAATGACCTGCATGGACCCCGTGACTCTGTGTCAGAAATTCAGTGACTGTACATGAAATACTAAACATATATACCATGTAAACTAGCTCTGTATTTATTAAAACCTTCTAGAACATAGCAACGATCTATCTTGGAAACTGAGCCCTTACTTGCTGTGGGACAGAGCGTTATGAACTCCAGCTGCCCTGCAGGACAGTAGCTGCCCTAGAGCACCAGAGGGCATTGCCTACACGTCCATTATGTGTTTATTCACCTCATCACAGGCAGTCCATGTGGATTAATGATTCCCCACCTGCACCAAGCAGTAGGGGAAAAACCCAACCCCCAACCTTAAACACACCCCCAGCTGATGACACCATTCCGTTTGGCAGTCCCAAAGCAGTCCTGCTGTTGGGAGGTGTTAAAAGAACACAGAACACCTTTGTTTCTTTACAGGAGGATAGAGTGATACTGCAGAGTAACCAAGCTGCTGAGGAGTGGAACTGTACCTAATCCCCAGTTGCTGTAATCTGGGCTGAATGTCCCAGTCCAGTTATATCACAAGGGAAAAGCATCAGTACCAGTTTGCAGCACTTGCTCTGACCTGGGCTGCTCTCTGTTCTGGCAAAGAGGCAAAGCCTGGCTCACCTTTTTTGGTTTGGGTGGCAATAAGGGATAGAATTTCTTTCAGGTTTCAATTGGATAGGAATATTTTCTACATAACTCTAAAGGCACAAAAGACTTCACACATCTCCTGTGGAGGACCCTTCCTTCCTCTGCCGGCCACGACTGACTTTTAGCTCTCACAGTCTATTAACCTAGGCGATTCCATCTGTTTGTGGTTGCTCTTTATTCCCTTTGTACAAGCACTGCAGAGATAACTGCTGTTTTCTAAGAGATTTTTTGTTGTACTATTGTGCATGCATACTACCTATTTCTAAACTTTGCCATACTGGGGCCTTTCTAAACCTCTTGGTTTCTGTAATCCTAGTGCAATTTTGGCTTGGACGATGTTATGCATATCATAAACTTTTCCAGGTTCTGGTTTCAGTAGGTTTTTTTAAACTGAACAGTATCTTTTTCCCTTTTTTGGTTATAATAGTCATTTTGCCTATGTTTCTACAATGAAGTGTTAAATACTTTATACAAAACAATCCTATTGTTGGCTGATTTCTTTACATGAAAACCTCCATCCTTCAGTCAGTCCCAAGGACTGATTCTTAAATTCAGCTGAGAGAATACAGGTTGAAGAAGAGTGAATTGAAGGGCAGAACCTTATGGATCCAAGGGAGAGGAAGGGAGATGTAGATTAGGAAGATTAAATTAGGGAGGTTTAGATTTCTTTAGAGGAAGAAGTTCTTCAGCGTGAGGGTGGTGAGACACTGGCACAGGTTGCCCAAGGAGGTGGCAGATGCCTCCTCTCTGGAGGGTTTTAAGGCCAGGCTGGCTGTGGTTCTGGGCAACCTGATCTAGTGTGAGGTGTCCCTGCCCATGGCAGGGGGGTTGGGACTGGGTCATCCTGGAGGTCCCTTCCAGCCCTGTGGAATTCTGTGATTATTTTGTACAATTCCTTTTCTTAATGACAGCTTTGGCTTTTTGTACAACTTGTGTGTTGATGTCTTTGCAGCTCTGCAGGTGTTCGGATAACTTGGGTGTGTAGCTGTATGTCCTGCCCAAAACACTGGGGAGCAGTTTGATTTCCTACTCCCTTAGTTTCCTACCACACAGCTACAGTTGCACAGCTTCTGCCTTTGTTGTGCTGGCATCAGCAGGGGTGGATCTGGCCCTCAGTTTCTGCACTGTTACGTTTGTAATGAGGCATAGGTGGTTGGTCCTCGCAGAAGCATCACTGTTTATTTGCTGGCAGAGAATCTCACTTCTTACATAGTCAGGGGGAACTGAAGTTTAGCTGCTGGGTGTACAAGTAACAAGAGTTTGAAATCTGAACTCCTACACTGACCTCATGAAGCTGTCCACTGTGATGTTTTGTATTTCCTTCCAGTGGGATATGTTTATTTACTTTAGACTTGCTGAAGTGTAAATTGCTTATAACAAAATGCAACCTCTTTATTTTTTGCAGACATAGACAGCTGGTGTCAGTGGAGCCATTGGGCATTAGATCAGAATCTGCTTCTAAGATCACAGGCAGAATTTTGATGGAGATACTGAGCTCTGCCACTGCTATGCTGTAAAGATCTTCAGATTGCACTTTGGTTTAGTGCTCCTCAGTGGATCTGTTTGGGGCTTGTGTGACCAAGGTTCTGCATGTGAACTGCTGCTCATAATCCTCCAACAGCCCCAGAATCTCCAGGCTCTCTAACTGTGCAAAATTACAGAATCATGGAATCAACCAGGTTGGAAGAGACCTCCAAGCTCATCCAGCCCAACCTAGCACCCAGCCCTAGCCAATCACTAAGTGCTTCATGCAGCCTCCCTTTATCACCTCCAGGGATAGAGACTCCACCACCTCCTTGGGCAGCCCATTCCAATGCCAGTCTCTCTGCCTTGCCCCTCCCCAGCCTTGCTGCCCTTCTCTGGACACATTCCAGCACTTCAACATCTCTCTTGAATTACGGAGCCCAGAACTGGACACAGCACTCAAGGTGTGGCCTGAGCAGTGCTGAGTACAGGGGCAGAAGAACCTCCCTTGTCCTGCTGGCCACACTGCTCCTGAGCCAGCCCAGGATGCCATTGGCTCTGCTGCCCACCTGGGCACTGCTGCCTCATCTTCAGCTCCTATCTCCCAGCACCCCCAGGTCTCTCTCTGCCTGGCTGCTCTCAGCCACTCTGGCCCCAGCCTGTAGTGCTGCTTGGGGTTGTTGTGGCCAAAGTGCAGAACCCTGCACTTGGCCTTGTTCAGTCTCATCCCATTGGCCTCTGCCCACCCATCCAGCCTGGCCAGATCCCTCTGCAGGGCTCTCCTACCCTCCAGTAGATCCACAGCTGCTCATAGCTTGGTGTTATAAACACACAAGGAGCTGGAGGGAGGAAGACTGAGAACCTGCTAAGTATCTTCTGTGTGTGTCATCGTTTTGCTTCCCTATGCCACCTGCACAGCACTCAGTCCATGTTGTGGCTCTCCTGACCTCTGGCAGTGGTCTTCAAAGTAGTACTTGAATAGAGGGAGCTGTCTGCTGGCTTCGAGAGGGCCTAAACTCATCACAGGTGAGTAGAAAGGAAGACCTGAACCTGGCATGGAAACTGAAGGGATGTGTTAATGTAGGAGTGCTGATAAACTCTCAAAAAGAGTGTTCAGCCTAGGTGGGGGCGTGGGGAGGGAATAAAAAGGCTTATACACGCTTCTGACTGTTCCATAAGCAGCTTTGCTTTGCACCTTACAAGAGCTGGCACCTGAAAGGAAAAGGGCTTCAGAAGAAAAGCTGTGTGGTGAAAGGACTTCTAGCTGTGGCTCACCTTGGCAAGGCACAATCAGCAATCTTGTGCCATCGAAGTAGGTGATGCTGGCTCATCACAGATCAGCAGGCGTAGATTCAGGACAGCACTGGCTGCAGAGGTGATCTGCTCAACAGGTAGTGCTCAGGAGGCTCTGAAGGAGCTGCACTGGAGCCCTGGGGAGTGGGTTTCCACCTGCACCGCCCTGCCTGCATGTCCTGACGTTTGAGTCTGGTGCTCTGTCTGTGTGCACCACGCACTGAGCTCTCAACACCCACACCAGCCCAGGGGCCTCAGTGACCTTGCTGTGCCCCAAGAGCTGGAGGCAATGCTGAGATACAAAGGTTTTGGTTCCACTGATGACTGCAAGGTTTGGGCATGACCCCTGTGGCTAACAGGGTATGCCAGTGTGAGGGTGGGAGAGACCTGGGCGGTTAGAAAGGCAGGGCTGAACCTTTGAGGAGCACCTGTTTGGTGGGTGTGAGAGCAGTCGCAGCTGTCAGGGGAGCTGTAGCAGTGAGTATGGCAGGAGTTTCTTGTCTTCTGTCCCAGCCCTCAGGCCCTGCTGCTGGATGTTGTCGTGCGCTGCCTGCCGCTCCTGGACTGCAGAAAGTACAGCCAAGGATCTGTGGCTGGCTGGGAGGTCATGGGGTGAGCTGCCAGCTCAGAGCTGGTTTCTCTGGCTAGCTGACTGTGCCTGGGCTGCATGTCAGACTCGGGCAGTATGTGTTTGATTCTGTGATGGCTACAGCAGCTGCCTGGAGCTCCTTCGTGCTTCTAGCAGGTCTTACTCCAACCAAGAGGCTGTTCTTCCCCTTCATTTTGGTGAGTAGCCTACACCTTTCCCTGAGAAGTGGGCACACACATAGGAAAACTGTCTGGTTCTCCTCTGGGGCACACTTAGGTGTGTTTCACAGCCCCATCTTTCTCTTCTTCACTACCAAGAAACTCTCTGATTTCACTTGGGAGTAAGAGAGGAGAAGGTTTGCTCCCTTTTGCCTGCCTGCACTCTTAGCTACAGTGAAAGCTGAGATGTATCCCCGTGGGTTCTGTGCCTACAGGTGTCCATACAGACAGAAGGCCCTTGGGAAGGACGGTGCAAGGTAAGGGCCCTCTCTCGCCAGTGGGGTGCTGGGGTGCTGTTCAGATGGCAGAGATGCCCCATGCTGTGTTTCCCTGCAGCAGGTCTCTGCATGGGTTTCTGCCAGTGTGTCTGAGGGGATTTAATGGAGGGAGACTTCCCTGAGCTACTCTGGTGCTTGCTGTTGTATGGTGCCTGACAGCAGTGCGCTGCTGGCTGCCTGGGGTGTCCTCTAGGGCTGCCTACTGGCCTTGCATTGCTGTGGGTGGCCCTTTACTGGGTTGGATGCTTCTTAGTATCTCACACGAGCGTTGCCAAGTGTGAACCACAACAAGCAGCCCTCTGCTGGAATTTTACACTGCTGCTGGGAGTTCAGCCTGGAGAGAAGTACATAGCCCCAAGATGATCTGTTGGTTCTGAGGCCCAGCTCTTGCTGAGCGCTTGCAGTTTGGGGGTGTAGCTGATGCCCCTGTCCAGAGATTGCTGCTGCATAGTTAGCAAACCTCACCTGCTGTGGAGCTTGCTCCCAGAACCTCTAGGAGTTGGACAAATATTCTGGAAGCCTTGAGAAAGCCTGGAGGGAGGAGCTCAGTCTGACTTTGGGAGCTGCTCGATAGTGATGCTGCACATGTGATGAAAGATGACAGTAACTGTTCTGTAAGTCAGTGCCTCAAACGTGCAGCACTGAGTCCTGGCAGCCCTGAGTCACGGTGGCCTGGTGGACTCGTGGAGGTCCATGAAAAGGAGGCAATGCTAAAGCGGCATCCCCATGCACTGGGAGGGCTCTGCCCCATCTAACGGTGTGTCAGAAGGGATGGGTTGATGAGACTGAGGTGAGATGGGGGCTCTGTCTTTCACACGGGGTTAAGGCTGCCCTTCTGCAGGCAAGGCTGTAGATCCTAACATCCCTCTTCTCCTCTCCCACCCAGAAACAGGACATGTGCATAGCCTGCACTAGTAATCTGTCTGCCTCTAAATGCTGCCCTGATCAGACTTGCTGCTTTCCATGGCCAGGGCAGTGCAGCATCTGGGTAGTATTAAGGTGGGCACTGAATTTCCCACTGCTCAGAGCCCATTAGTCACCGTAGCACAAGGTGTGGCATCAAGCAATGCTGCACTGCTGTCCTTGCTGCAGCAGCCACAGTAACAGATCCCTGACATTCACTTGATGTAGTGAGAGTGCAGCAGGACTCTGTGTGTGGCACATCCAGAGTCGCCGTGCAGTAAAGGCTGTGCTGCTTGAGAGCTCCACAAGGCTGGCATGCAGCCCAAGCTTCCCAGGCTGGAGGTCCCGTGGCCTTTTGGAGGCCTTGCAAGTGGCTGTGGTGACTCAGACAGCCTTGACTACCCTGTGGGAGGGTTGTAGTTCCATCAGCAGCCTGAAAATAAGTCTGGCATAAAAAGGTTGTCTCTGTGTGTACGTGATGGGGTTTGTACGTTGTGCTGCCCTGACGCGCCCTGTCCGACACTTCTCAGATGTTCAGCCTCTGTGACAGGCATCTGAGGATGTTCTGCACAGATTTAGCTATTTTGATAATCTCAGCATTACTCAAGTCCTCACAGTTCCTTGCCCTGGAAGCCATTTAATGTAGATTCTTCTCCAATTCTGGCTTTAATTCACTTGTTACAGTGTGTTTCTTGTATAGCAGAATCAGATGATTTCCCCCCTCTATTCTTCGTGAGCATGAGTAGGATAAAAGCTGATGCCGTGGCCAGTCTGAGATTGCAGCCCTGCGCGCCCCCAGAGCTGTGCCAGGCAGCGCTAGGGTGTCCTTTGTGCTGCTCAAATTAAAACCCTGCTGCAGCTGTGGGTGGGAGCCACTAAGACATCTTTATAACTATTAAAGATGCTGCTGCTGCTGAGTGAACTGTGCGAGACAGGAGGCTGACCTCGCACGAGTAATTAATTGCCACAATCAGAGGGACTGTGGCCAGAGGACCTCCTCCAGGAGGTTGAGAGCTAATTAGCATTCCTGTCTCGTGAAGGTCACTCGACTTGCAGTGGTGATTAAATAGCAAGGGCAGTGGGACACGGCCGGTGGGGCAGCTGGAAGGCATCCCCAAGCACTGTGGCCACGCACCGAAGGGCTGTGCGGGGCATGCGGCTCGCAGGCTGCTGTGCTGTGCCAAGAGCTGCGGGCGACGCCACCACCAGCTGCCTGGCGCAGCCCTGGCAGGCTCCACAGAGCACACCTCCACTGACAGGGCAACAGCCCTGCAGAGCCTTCCTTGTCAGGACAGGACAGAGTCTCCTTCCCTCCACTGGCAGAGGGGTTTCACCATCAGGCTGAGCCGCACTGGAGAGCGCAGCCGAGCCCTGAAGGCCTCCAGGCACTCTTGTTGCTATGGTTTTGTGCTGTGCTGCTTCGCATGCAAAGATCAGGGTCACAGATAGCTTTGCTGTGCCACCCAGCGAGGGCTGAGTCCAGAGTTAGGTGTTCAAGGTTCTGCTGCTTGCAGGTGGACGTCACCACCACCACAGCAGTGCAGCAGCCGCACCCCAGTACCTGCCTCTGTGCTGGTCAGTTTTGGTCGACTAGGGGTTCCCTCCAGCTTGCTTGGGCTCTCTAGACAGGACAAGGAGCCTGCTGGCAAGTCCCACTGCAGAGGTGTGTACAGCCTTTAAAAATCCTTGCTGTGCTATAGGAAGTGCCTCTCCTTATCCAGCCTCTGTCAGACTCAGCCACCAGCAGCATCCTACCTCTTAAATTGTTTTCAGCCCTTCTTTACTCATGTTCCAGCGTACTCAAATGCATTTCTGTTTCTTTAATCTTTCTTTTCTGTAGGGTTTTTTGCTCCCTACTCTGTAGGAAGCAGTTCAGCAGCAGGCTGAAAAAAAAATCATGGCAGTGGAGATTTCCATGGATACAGATGATATGAACCAGGGTTCTTTGTACAGAGCTGGCCTTTCTATTTGTACTTACTGTACTCTCGGAGCTCAAATCACATTTCCAAAACTTGTGGGATTTTTTACAAGATTTGAATGGCAGAAGAATAGGTCTAGGGTGACAAGGCTGGTGAGAGGCCTGGAGCACAGCCCTGTGAGGAGAGGCTGAGGGAGCTGGGGGTGTGCAGCCTGCAGAAGAGGCTCAGGGCAGAGCTCATTGCCTCTCTGCAAATACCTGCAGGGAGGCTGTAGCCAGGTGGGGTTGGTCTCTTCTCCCAGGCAACCAGCAACTGAACAAGGGGACACAGTCTCAAGTTGTGCCAGGGCAGGTTCAGGCTGGATGTTAGGAGGAAGTTGTTGGCAGCGAGAGTGATTGGCATTGGAATGGGCTGCCCAGGGAGGTGGTGGAGTCGCCGTCCCTGGAGGTGTTGAAGCCAAGGCTGGCTGGGGCACTTAGTGCCATGGTCTGGTTGATTGGCTAGGGCTGGGTGCTGGATTGGGCTGGATGAGCTTGGAGCTCTCTTCCAACCTGGCTGATGCTATGGTTTTGTACTTGTTCCAGGTGACAGGAGCCCTGCAGTCAGCACTGAAAGAGGAAGACACTTAATGAACAATAACAAATGTGGTGGCACAGGGCTGGGCAGGACCTCCAGGGGCCTTCTGACCCTCAACTGGAGCTAAGCCATCCTCTTTCTCCAGCAGTGCTGAAGAGGCACAGCAGTACCCTTAGGAAGCAGATTTCCAGCAGGTGCTGTCCTCTTGGGTGTTGTTTGATCATCCTGCATTTGTCTCAGTTTAACTTGTCCCAGTTTAAAGCTGCTTGTCCTCTCCATCATGGACCAACCATAGCTCTTTTCTGCAGCCTTTAAGAAAGTGAAGAGTTGAATTGAAGCAGAGAAAGCGACCCCATTGTGGTGTGCACCTCTCAGTCCTCTTTCCTGTCTGCTGGAGGAACCTGCTGGAATAGCATCTCCAAATGTGACTCCCACAGTGTCATGTTGTCCTCTTTCACTGCAACTCTGGGCCATACTTGGCTGTCTGAAGATGTCTGTGAGTGCCATACCCACTCAGCGAGTCAGGCTGCGGCAAGCTCAGCAGTGCTCACCAGGAAGATGGAACTGCTATGGACCTGTGTCCCGGGTCAGAGCGAATTCCTCCCCCAGTAGAGTAAACTCACTACAAAATGGAGTTTTGGAAAGTCTGGAAAAATGAAATTGTGTTTCTTGTGGTTAAATATAAGAGCCTAAGGAGAATCAACTACCACAGGAAGGAAGGGGTAAGGAAGACAGGGAAGGGGTCAAGCGGAGGCGAAGCAGCAAAAGCAGCCAAAACAGCGGTGGGGGAAGAGAGCAGAGAGCACAGCAGAAGCAGCAAGGGGCAGGTCCAGGCTGTGCTTCCAGACATGAAGCTCCTGATGCTCCAGTGAAATTGTATGAACTTATCCATTGTTGCCATTCTATGGCCTATCCCTGCAACGTTCTCCTCTCCACCCAGAGCTTCCACTCCTGAGTTTCTCTGTTCCAAGCTGGTTTTATGTCTGAGCTAGAAATCAGCTCAAACAGCCACAGCCTGCTTTGCTTAACGCTGCCCGTGGTGCCACTCAGCCTCATGGCCGAGCGTGCCGGGGCCCTTGGCTGAGTGTGCCTGTGCCAGTGTGAGAGGGGCTGGCATCAGCTCTTCAGGACTGCCAGCTCAGGGAGTCCTGTGCCACTGACACACGTGGATGGCTTCTAAAGTGCAGGCAGGTGGGCAAGAGACAGTTTCTGCTTTTCCTAGGCTGGCCTCACATAATTCATCTCCTACCAGGAAATGGTTGTGTGCATAACCTGCTCTTTGTGAGCGCTCTGGGTTCCAGGCGTGCCAGGAAGGGAGCAGCAATGTGCATCCAGTGCAGGTGACAAAGCTCTTTGTGCTGCTTGCCTTGGCCTGTGGCAGAGAAAAATGCTGCCCACAGGGCTTGAGCAGCTTTGCTCATAAAGCACTGCCAGTGTGCAATTTTAGTCTGCTCTCCTTAGCTATTTTCTCACCACGTTTTGAGGTCATTAAATCAGTTGCTTTATGCTCTAGAATTTAAAATGCTGTCTCTGGATGTTCTGTGTGTGTGAGCCTGGAGTTCACCATCCAGCATGCAAGAGAATGTGCAGCAGAAGTTAAAACCTGCTCAAAATTCCGTGTAGCAAACCTGCTTCTAATGATGGATTTTATTTGTTTTAGGTTCACTGTGCAGCCAGGGCACATGAGGTTTGGTTTTTGCTCCTGGACCGAGTTTACTGCTGAAGGTAGCAGTGCAGCTCAGACTAAAGCAGAAACCTGCAGTCTGAAACTCCTGCAAGAACACGGCAGATGGCTACTGGGAGTAGTCAGGTGAGCAAAGCCCAGTGAAAAGGTAGGTACTCTGAAGTGCTGGGCAAGCCCTGCTCCCCATGCTGCGCTGATGCAGGCGCTCATCTGCTTTGCTTCCCCTTCTCAACACCAATAATAACCATGTCACTGTAATGAACAATGCCTGGACACTGCTGATGGGCATCTGGCTGTGAAATGGTACTTACAGGCCAAGAAGTGGTGCTGAATGGTGCCACATCCAGTTGGCAGCTGGCATTAGTGGTGTGCCCCGGGGATCAGTGCTGGGCACAGTCCTGTTTAATATCTTCATTGATGATCTGGACCAGGGGATTGAGTCCAGCATCGGTAAGTTTGCAGAGGACACCAAGTTGTGGAGCATGTGTGGGTCTGTTAGAGGGCAGGAGGGCTCTGCAGAGGGACCTGGACAGGCTGGGCAGATGGGCACAGTCCAGTGCCAGGAGTTTTAACAAGCCCAAGTGCCAGTTTCTGCACTTTGGCCATAACAACCCCAAGCAGTGCTACAGGCTGGGGACAGGCTGGAGAGCAGCCAGACAGAGAGGTACCTGGGGGGTTTGGTTGGCAGCAGCTGAAGATGAGCCAGCAGTGTGCCCAGGTGGCCAAGAAGGCCAATGGCATCCTGGCTGGGATCAGGAACAGTGTGGCCAGCAGTTATGCCTCCATCACCCCCATGCCTGCTTTTCTTCACCCTTCCCTTCCTGTTAGGTTTTGCACACACGTTGTTTGCTGCCAGCTAATGCAGCCTGGCTGGTTATAGGTCAAGCAAAGTGGCCAGCGTCTTCTTCACAACTCCTCTTTAAATATTGAAGAGCACTTAGATACTAGCTTGATGCTCTCCTCTGCGTGCACCAGCTCTCTTCCAAATACAGCTTGACTTCTCTAGCACATGGACCCAAACCTCTCCTTCCACCACCACTGCCTGCTCTTGCTTAGGAAGGTGCTCACATAGTGGGGTAGGAGAAAGTAAGAGCCAAAAGAAAATATTATATATTCTGTGTGACCCCAAACTGCTGCAGATTCTGGGGCAGTGTCTTTAGAGACAAGGCTGAACAATGCACACACCTGCAGGGGTCCTCCAGGGCTCTGCTCTCACTGTGGGTTTCTGGTTTAGGCTGAACAATGCACACACCTACAGGAGTCCTCCAGGCTCTGCTCTCACCGTGGGTTCCTGGTTTATGGCTTCAAGCTAGGCTGACATTCTCCAAAGAGAGGATTGGAAATGATCAGAGCAGACTTGCCCTAAGAGGAGAGGCCTCTCTGGGAGGTTGTAGGGAGAATATTAACTGTGCAGAACTGTAGAGTCCTCCGTGCCCAGATGCTGTCACTGCTGGAAATGTACTTGCAGTTTTCCCATCACTTTGAGGTTCCTGGGGAAGATGCCATGAGATGCATCTTTCTGTGTAATGATATTTATTGATGAAGCTGCTTTGCCTGAATTGTCTGGAATTGCCTTCAAAGTGTCATGCATTTGTTATTAGTGTTTGATTATTGCTGCTTTCCCAGGCCCTTGGGGCATGCTCTGCTTGGGTATTCCTGTGGTGTCTGGTGTGCTGTTATCTACCACTGCTCACAAGGGGAGCAGCAACCCAAAAGAGCAGACTGTTTTGTCTTTATTATTCTAGAAGTGACCAAACCCACACAGCTGGCAGCTGTTTCTGCAGACTGCCCCGAAGAGCTCACCTAGAAAAATGGTCCAGAAGCTGTCAAAATGGTTCATTTAGTGAGGAGATGAACTACTGGTGGGAAAACCTTGCCACTAAATGGTCGCCTGTAAAATCCTAACAGCAGACTTTGGCCAAGGGGGACGCATCCTAGAGTCAGGATCAGGCATATTTTGAGACAGGACATTAATGTCAGTGGGAAGGTAGTGGTGATGCATTTTATAGCCTTCCTGGAAAGGAAACCAAATATATATATATGCTTCTCCAGCCTAGGTGCAGGTTGCCATTAAGAAAAGAGAGAGGAATTTTCTTCTCCTGTGTATTGCTGCAGGATGTCTGTTCCCTGTCCCAGTGCAAGCAGAGCAGAATTTGTGGGCAGCAGCTGTAATGTCCTGACAGAGGTGCAGCTGGCACTGCCCACCATCATTTCACAGTCTTTGCTAGACAGGGGGAAAAGTTACAGCTCTGAGCACTGTCCCCTCTCTGCCTGCCAAAGGGATGGGGTTGGGAGCTGTGCCTCCCTTGCCACTGTTCATCACGTGTGCTTCCCCCACGCTCACCCTCGCTAATGCTATTGATAATGTCCTCCTCCTTCCACATCTTTCACTGTTTCATTTCTTCTGCTGCATTCCAGGTGTTTCCAGCAAGGGAAGCTGTAACTGTCCTTTGGATGCACGGCACAGTGCAGTAAGCAGCGCTGCGCCCTTCAAGCTGAACATTCCCTTTGCTCTAAGCCCTTGAGGAAGGAACTGGAGTAGGCACAAAGCTCTCTTTCATCCTGCACAGGGCTGGAGCCCAGTCCCATCTGCCCCTTGCAGCAGGGCTGCAGCCAAGGGTCCTGCTCGCCCAGATCTCAGGCCCAGGCTTTGGCAGCACTGTGGAGCTTGCTGGGTGGGAGCAGACCAAGCTGTGCCAGGGGTTATCAATGTGTCAGGGCTGGCAGAGGGAGCCCAAAGCTCTCAGGAAGCCATTCACTGCTGTCTGGGACAGGAGCCTCTCCTTCCACTTCCAGCAGCCACTGCAGGACTGGCCCAGGCCTCAGCTCTGCCTCTTTGGGTTGTGCCTGGGGTCACCTATTTGGTCTCCTGTGCTGCGGCAGCCCAGCTGGAGACATAAGATAATAGCCAAAAGGATCAATCACTGAGCTCAATGCAGCTCCTGCTCAGAGACGTCTGTAAGGGGGGGAGTGTGGATGGGAGCCCTGAGGTCAGCAGGCTGGCAGCTGAGGCCACAGCAGCAGAGCTGCAGCACAACTGCAGCAGGCATTAGCAGGACAGTAGCACACAGCTCATGGCTACTGATTGCTTACAAGCCAGGCTGGCAGCGAGCAGTGTGAAGCTCCCATGGCCATGTGCTTGCCAGGGGCACGGTGCTGTGTGGAGGCTGGCAGTGAGCTGGCCGTGTGCTTGCCAGGGGCACGGTGCTGTGTGGAGGCTGGCAGTGAGCTGTGTGAGGCTCCCATGGCCATGTGCTTGCCAGGGGGCATGGTGCCATGTGCAGACTGTGCTAGCACTGAAATGGAGGGTTTATGGAATCTCCATGAAATATGATAAGGCACCAAAGGCTCCTTCCCATAGCTCCCTCCCTGAGCTTCAGTTTACACATCAAAAGAGAACATTGCACTCTGCCCATCTCCATTTCAGTGCCACCCTTCCCTGTGTCTCCCAGGGGCTGCAGGTGGGAAAGCAGTGTCCCCTCTGCTTGGAGCTCTTCAGCACTCACACTGCCACTCCAGTGATGCCTTATGCTGCCACTGGCCTTCTTTCTCCCAGCTGTCTAGCAAACCAAGAACTTTACAATGCCTTTTTCTTCCATCATCTTCCCAGCAGTTCAGCTGTATCTGTATGCCAGGACCTGTCCTGCCCTGATGAAAATATGTGGGATTTGGTAGCTGGCACCACTAGGACCAGGCACAGTCTGCAAGGTGTCTGCTATGGACACAGTCTGTAGCTGGATACACAGAGTCAGGGCTCAGTTCCCTTCAGAGGAGCTGTGCTGATCTGTCTGAGCACCTGTCCCTGCAGAAGTGTGCTGTTTTGGCAGGAATCATGGGGGATGCAACCAACCTCTCTTCTCCTGGGCTCCCCAGATGTTGTTGGAAAGAACCCAGCTGTCTTTGCCCTGCCTGTGTGCAAATGCCATTTCGTGTCTGACTGAGGCTGGTTTGTGTCCTGCTGAAAAGTGCACACAAAGAAGATAAATGGTGTGGGAGAAGGGAAGGCATCAGCTTGTTTTAAGCTTGGTACCTCCAGGAAGTCTGTGGAGGGGCTGTTTAGAAGGGCTTGTGGCCTTTGGCTTGTACTAGTGGTTTGAAACTATAGCAGGGTAGATTTAGGTTGGACAGCAGGAGGAAGTTGTTTACTATGAGGGTGATGAAATAGCTGGGACAAGATGCCCAGAGAAGTGATGGAGGGCCCCATCCCTGGAGACATTCAAGGTCAAACTTGGTGGGGTCCTAACCAACCCCACCTGGATACAACCTCCTTTCAGGCAGCTGTAGAGAGCAATGAGGTCTGCCCTGAGCCTCCTCGGGCTCCTTGGTGGCTTTGCTCAGCTTCTCATGCATGTAAAAAAATGGCTAAGGCAAAGGGTGTCCAGAGAACAGCTGGCAGAGGCCTGTCTAAGGGATTAGACCATACAGCTCTGAGATGCTGAAGGGGTTATCAAAGACTGGAACAGGCTGACCAGGAGAGTGGTCAAATCACCACCCCTGGATGTACTTCAAAGATGTGTAGATATGGTCCTCAGGGTTGTGTAGTAGTGGCCCTGATAGAGTTAGGCAATGGTTGGGCTTACTGATGTGGGAGCTCTTTCCCAACCATGGTGGTTCTGCAAGATGGAGTCACATCAGCTCGTGGTGCAGGCCTGGTGGTGGCTGGTAAGTGTAGAAGGTGAAACAAGTATAAGCACAGCCATGTGTACCAGTACTTGAAGGCAGCTCTTGGATGATGAGGTCACCTCTAAAGTGACTGTCCAGCTGTGGGAGAATAATTCTCTTTCCAAGTCTAAGGTATATCTGCAGTGAGAACCATTAGAGTGGACGTAAGGAACCCTGGAACAGGTTGTCTGGGGAGCTGGTAGAGGCCCCATCCCTGGAGATATTCAAGGTGAGGCTTGACAGGGCTCTGGGCAAACTGACCTAGTGGAGAATGTCCCTGCTGATGCAGGAGGGTTGGACTGGATGACTTTTGGAGGTCCCTTTCAGCCCAGACCATTCTGTGATTCTCCCAAAATGTTAGAACGTTTACTTGTAGCAGTTGGCTGCACAGGGACTCCAGAAGGCTTTTCCCCTCCTTGAAGACATTTATTTGCACAACTTATTTTTCTTACATACAGTTCCAGTTCTGTTCATATGGCAATCTATAGACAGTCTTCAGATCACAGCCTTTACTACCCATGCATACTAATTACATTGGCTAATTACGTCAGACCTCCACCTGCACCCCTTCCCTTCACACTTCCATTATCTACCATCTACACCTAGCTGGCACCCATCGTTGGAGCTGAAATATGCCATTCCCATATTTACTGCTGTGAAAGGCTCTTTAAGGCACAGCAAAGGTAACACAGACACATTTTGAACTGATTTACATCATGAACTGGGGTTCTAGGGAAAGCTCACAAGGTGGCAGGGTAAGTAGATATTTGTTCTCAACTCCCTGTGTCTTCAAAGCCTACATTTCACCCTAGTGTCCTCCATGGTGCACTGACCCTAGAAGTTTCTTCTCCCCCTCTCCTCCTGTCTTTGCATGGCAGTGCCTGAGATAGAGAAAATCCAAGACTGGGTGGGGGGAGGATTAAATATTATAAAACTTACTGCAAAGCCTGATGGAGACTCTGGTGCCAGCAGCTGACCAATTTTTCTCTCCACAGACTTGTGGTCTGAAGGAGGGAACCTGGCTGCATGCCAGCAGGGAGAGATGTAGGAGTGATTATCCCAGAGCCCCTGAGGAGAAGGTGAGGCCTTGCTGTGCTGTTTGCTGCTTGGAAGAGTGGAAAGAGAAAGGGTGAGTGGGAGAAGTGTGTCTGACAGCTGAGCCACAGCTCTCGCCAAATACAGGTTGTGGCACCATGCCCAGGTAGGTGCTCAGCTATGAGTTTGAGGAATTTATGCTCCTGACTCTGCTGGGACATCTCCCACTGCCCTGTGCACTAAGCAGGGATCCAGCTCTGCCCACACCTGTCCCTGCCTCCCAGGGCAGATGTGCTGGGACAGCCAAGCCAGCTCACTCCAAGATGGGTCTGCCCTTCCTTGCCATGGTGGTGGGCTCCAAGAAGGAGCAGAGTGCTTCACGTTAAACTAGAATAACAAAAGTGTTTCTGAACGTTCAGCTCTGTCTAGTTACCACCCAGACAGATACACACCCAACCAGCAGAAAAGGGAATGATGAGCATCTCCTCCTCCCTTCCCTGCCGTGCACTGCAGGTCCATTTGCTTTTCTTCAATCCCAGCTCCCAAGCTGCAGCAGTCTGTGGAGTCCTCTTTCTCCTCCCTGGACAGGTTTATTTGTCCACATCATCTGAGGACAGACTGCTGGTTCCCCATGCTCTACTGCAGTTTCTGTCCTGGAGTTAGAGGCTCCCCTTTGTACCCCCCTCGCCTCGTAGCAAGTGGGTCAGGTGGCTCCAGCCTGCCAGCCCTTGTGCTGCCTCCCTGCCTCCATGAGCACAGGTCCACAGGTCCCTGGAGGTGTTGAAGCAAAGCCTGGCTGGGGCACTTAGTGCCATGGTCTGGTTGACTGGACAAGGCTGGGTGCTAGGTTGGGCTGGATGAGCTTGGAGGTCTCTTCCAACATGCTTGATGCTATGATTCTGTGATTACGATGCTCATAAAGCAGTGCATCTCTGGAGGGAGACCTGGCATCTCTTCCTTGGGAACTTGTGGTAGGACCAAGAGTCACGGAGCAAAGCCAGCAGCAGCACACACTTTAGGCAATAGTATCTCAGAAGTGGATTTGTTAGCCAGTGCCATTGTGGCTGATAGGAAGTATCTGGCTGCTCAGTTCTGGCAGAGCACAAAGTAAATGTAGACACTAATAAATAGTGAGGAATTTCTGCCAGGCTTGGGTGCTAATTGTAGAGGAGCTGATAGGCTTGTTAGGAGAGCAGCCACGCAGGAGCTGCTCCTCTGCTGGCTGCACACATTGCACAAACTATTCATTATCTTTTGGCTCTATTTATCAAGACAATAAAACTCAAAAGCTGACCAAAATATTTTCTTTTCCCCGTGATTATATTGCCAAAAGTATTTCCTTCAGTACTTGTCCCTGCTTTGTTTCTGGTTACCTCCTAAGCTTTCCAATCCTTCCAGAACTATGTTCAAAATAATATTTAGCATAGAGATAAACACTAAATATTTCATGGTATAATTAAATCTTATTAATGCAATTGTCTCTATGGCTCATATTAAAAATTTACAAGGATCCTTTCCCTTTTCTTTAGGAGTTAGAACTTCTTAGGTATTTCCATAACTGTTTTGAGCTTACTCCTCAGCTGTGGGAAGCATCAGGAATTTTATCATGACTTGATGCTGATTCCAAGTTTTCTTTTAGCCCAGGCAGTGGCAATTTGTTGTGGATTTGGTAATTAAGGGACAAAGGCTAAGCATTTTCTTTAGCAAATGTGGTTCTAGGCTTTGGCAATTGAGTTTTGCACTCCCTCTGTTGTTTTTCAATAGAATCATAGCATGTCAGAGGCTGGAAGGGACCTCGAAAGATCATCTGGTCCAGCCCCCACTGCTGGCTTTTGTGAGGACTGGATTCTCAACCGCTCCTGTTTCTGCACTGTGCTGTGTGCAAGGCATGCACAGAACTGCGCTGAATGTTCACTTTAAAACAGACCTCCCTACACAACCAGCAATATTCCACATGCCTGCAGGTTACTGCTCACTCCTGACAGTGTCATGGAGGCAGGGAATGAATCTGGCTGAGGCAGGAATTGTAAAAAGAGAATCATTTTATTTTCTTGAGAACCTTGCCCCCAAACTGGATACAGAACTAGTTAGGTTTATTTCCAGGTTCTAATTCGATTGTGGATTCTTCAGAGGATGCTGTGGACAAATGTAGAGAGTTAGGGGGTCAGGCAATGGAAAAGGCTAAGCTACAAACACAGCTTTACCCCACTGTCAACCAGACTGAGCAGAGCCTTAAGGGAGCAGCAGGCTTTACTCGCAGAGGTGAGAAAGGTGTTGGGCAGTGATCCCTTGCTGGATTTCTCCGTGGCTCAGCTGCCTCCTGGCACTGCAAGCAATATCCAATAGTCCGGACCCACGCAGCAGCAGCCCAAGTGGCAAAGCTGCCAAACTCAGCAGTGTCTCTGGACACAGCTGCCACAAGACAGGGATTCATGGAAGAGTTGCTGCCTCAGCAGCGGCAGGGGAGAGCCAAAGTGCTGAGGTCTGCCCAGGCCGCAGTAGCAGCCAGCAAACCAGCTGTGATATGGTCCGAGAGCAGCCAGGTCCGGATGCCGTTGGCAGCTCTCTCAAGAGCCCCCAGGGCTTGCCACACCTGTGAGTTTGCACAGAATGGTGCAGAAGTGGAGAGAACCATCCAAAGGCAGGGTAGTAAAACCAAGAGCTGTGTAAAAAGGTAGGAGCCATCCAAAAGTGGGGATGGTCCAAAATGGGAATTCTGTCATGGCAGAAACCTGTCCTATTGGGAGCTCTGTCCAGGTGGGAACTCCTGCACGGCAGGAACTCCTCTCACCTTCTCCCCTGCTCTATTTATGCTTTTCTAGACAAAGTGCCCATTTGCCATTTTATACTGGGCACAGAATGCCAGCCAAGCACCAGCCTGACTCCAGCGTGGGCTTCCACCCAGGTCAGCACACATGTGGAAAGGCCTCCTGCTGTTCCACCTTCAAGCCTGCAGGGCCAGGGATGGGAAGGGAAAGCAGTTTTCACACCACCTTCTCCTCCCCATTCAAACCCACGGCAGGGGGGAGAAGAAAGGGACTTGGAGTGCTACAGAACAAACAGCAATGGCCCTGCATGACAGCAGTGTGTGGATGCAGGGCAGCAGCACACAGCTACCCTCCAGCACATTGCATTGCTGTCCCTGCCAGCCTTTTGGAAAACGTCCTTCTCTGCCTCAAGCCTCCTTGCCCCAAGTGTCCCTCCTGCTGCAGGTGGAATCACTACTCCAGTGCTTTCCTGAAGCCTGGCAGTGCTGCAGATGCAGGCTGCATGCTCACTGGTCCTTGTCTTACAACATTTCACTGGACTGAAAACTGCCACCACAATTCCCTTTAAGCAGCACGAAGAGAACACATCTTAGTCTTGCTCTAATTTCCAATGCCTTTTTTTAATGAACTAGAAATCCTTATGAAGTTGTCCTGAATCCATCAAATATAGCTCTTGTTTGTTGTCCTCCCCACATTAGCATATTGGTCTCTTAAAACTCATGCAGCCATCCATCTGCCTGGTGGCTCCACTTCTAAGCAGGCTTCCCCTCAGCCGCTGGTACCATTAAAAACATCTTATTCACTTGAACTTGCTTTCATTTAGGCCACTGCTAACGTAGAAGGGAGCTCATTTAATGATGCTTTTTCACCTTTTAGGTGAAGTCTGAATGCATCATTAAGAGAAGGATGTTGACTAATTTGGAGGGAGTTTAGAGAGAAGCTATAAAAGTGGTTAGTGGGTTGGCAGAGCGTGCATGGTGTGGAAGGACAAAATGAGCTCTCAGTGTCTGCACTGGCTGGCAAATAATGAGTAGAGATTTTTTTTAAGCATATAAAGGTGGACAGTGGAAGAATTCACTCTGTTAAAACCATAATGAAGGGCTGGTACAGGTTTTGTGAGGATAAGGAAGAAAACCTCTCTTTAGGTGCTTATGGTGAACAACTGGGGGTGGTCAGGCACCACGGTGCCAGGAGACGGAGCAAAGGATCTCCAGGGGCTCTTTCCTAGTGCATGACTGTGTGTTTAAGGGTTAAACAAGGGGAAATGTCCTCAGAAAGCATGAATACAGGGAGAGAGTCACAGTTTATTTGTGGCAACATTTTTCCTGGCAGGACATATATTGAGCTGTGGAAGTCTCCTTTCAGAACTGCTTGGGGTGGGGGTTAGCATGCATGGCTTTTGAAATCACAAAACAGTGAAATGAAACAGAACAGTTTGGTATTTCCAGGGATTTTTGACCCAAATCCCCAGAGTGGGGCAGCTCTAATGGCAACTTCCACCGGCTGACAACATTACTCCATCAGAGGGACTCTGGGTGGTCTGAGATAGCATCCAGCTGCAATTCATTGCCTGTTTTACTCTGATTTGAGTCATAGCTGTGCCAGTCAGGGATCTTGAATTTGCAGTTTCAGAATCACTGCAGGCTAACGCACAACTTAACCTTGCATGTCACACAGGCTCTAGGCTGCATCTGCTGCTTCACTTCATCTGGCATCCAGCCTCACAGAGAGCAGGTTATGGGGCAGGAACACAATTCTGTGGCAGAGTCCCATTCAGGAGCTGCTTTGCACAGCCACAGAATGCTATTTAATTTGTGGCTGCGAGAACACTGCCTGGCAGAGTTTAGAAACGAAATGAAGTTGAGGAGGACTCAAAAGAAATATCCCAAGATCGTGGATGGGCTTCATTTCCAAAAGAAGAAAAACACACCAAGAGGAAAAGGAAAGCCACTGTCAAGGTAAGCCTTTTGTAACCACACTGGAAATACTAAACCAGCTTAGAAAATGTCCCTGTGCCTTGCAGTGTGCTTGGAGAGAAAGCTGTGAGCTGACTGCATGCCAGGATCCAGTGATTAGGCACTGAATGAGACCCAGAGCCTGCGTGCTTCAGCAGTCAGTCTCTGTCGGCAGTGAGGGGCCTGGGGAAAACCACTAATGAAGCTTTTTGCCTAAAGGCTGCCAAGTTAAAAACCCCCAGTTTGGCCCACTAACAGGTGAAACACAGCCGCTCCCCTTTCCTCCCAGCTGCTGCTGGCTCTGGATACCTTGGGTGTGGACTATGGATAAGGATCATATGCTCCCTTAGAAGGTTCTGCCCCTGTGGCAAATGTAACCTGTAAGTCAGGCTATAGTGTAGAGACTACTCCTGCAAAGAGATGGAGTTTCTCTGGGCCTTCAGGCAGGGCTGGCATTTCAACCCCTGATCACCAAGCTCCTGTGTAAGCTTACATAGCTGAGCCCAGTGAGCAAAACTAATCATCTCTGAAAAACAAACAGGAAACCGAGCCCCTGGGCTGCAGAATGGCAGAAACTTTGCTTGCTGTGCTTGCAGCCTTGGCAGCTGGACCTCTTCGCTCCGTGGCAAGGAGTAGTGGAGGACAGGGGTGGCTTGCTGCTCTGACTGCATGATTGATCAGGAGGGCACGTCAGAGCAGTTACTTACAGCAGCTGTTCCTGCAACAGGAGCTGCCAGGCTGAGGGTTTGGCTGTGGCTTTCTATCACCAGCACATCACACTGGAGAGGACAGAAGCTGTTGAGCCTGGCTGGATCAGAGTCCCAGCTGTCCCAAGCCAGAGCTGGGCACCTGCCTGCAGTGATGCTTCAGGCAGTCATAAAGCAGCTTTGTCCAGTGGCTGTGGCTTAGTGCTTGGCTTCTGCAGCGCTGACCACTGTGCTCCTAAGGAAAAGGTCCAGAGTGCAGGGGGGTCTGCAGCAAATCCACAACCTACACGACTATCCCAACACGTACTGCAAGTGGCATTTGACCCAAAGGCCATAGCCTGCCTTATTAAACTGCAGAAAGGAGCAGATACTTCCAAGGGAGTTACATGTGCAGAGGGGAAAGCACAATGTAATGTGTTCTCCTTCAAGCCAGATTGACTCTGCTATGAGAAGGCAACCCCGGGGTTGCTTGTTGTGCTTGAAAAAATGATGAAGCATGAGTTTAGCTGGAGGGAAATGCTGATGCAAAGGATACTGCAGGAGAAAAATGATGGGTGGGAAGTGTAATTTATCTTGATCTTCCACCCTAAGAGCTGAAAACAAAACCAAACCAAAAACCCAACCCAACAGACCTCCATTCCCAAACAGCTGGAAAACTTCCCCAAAAGCCAGCCACAGGAACAAAACAGCACTCAAAACAGGAGGGAAGCAAAGGCAACCCCACCGAAGGGCAGTGAGTGCTCTTTGTGGCTTTAATCCCAAGAGCATCAAAACTGGCAGAATTTCAGGAGCAATGTTTCAGTTGCATGAAGAAGTTGGTGGTGGTTTGCAGCAATATTCTCATGAAAAGTTCCATTGCAGATTGGGCTTTTTGTGCTACTAACTTCTTTTTGTGTTTCCCCCCAAAAGATGTTAGTTTGGCAATGATGCATTCTGGGGTGGTTCATGGACTGCCTAGAAAAGATGAATCTTTTCTGGAAAATGGGTTGTAAAATGAGGCTTACAAAAAGTGACTGAAGACNCCACAAGAAGGTCCCCTGGGAGCCTCCTCCTCTTCTGCAGCCTACACAGCCCCAACTCTTTCAGTCTGTCCTCACAGCAGAGCTGCTGCAGCCCTCTGAGCATCCTCCTGGCCCTTCTCTGGACATGCTCCAGCATCTCCACATCCCTTTTGTAATAGAGGCTCCAGAACTGGATGCAGTACTCCAGATGAGGCTGACTGCTGGCATTGTACCACAGTGAGTGCAATCCAACCACTTGGATCAGTCTATGCCAAAGGTAAAACCTGTTAGCTCACCTTGAAAAACCAAAAGGAGTATCACCCACGGAGGTGAGGAGATAAGCTGTGCTCTTCTTTCAACTGCTTGTAGCTCTCTGCACTCAGCAGCACATTGCCCTAATTAGTTGTCCATATCATGCAACAGGAGCATGCTCCTGCAAGCAAACTTCAGCAGATGCCTTGGAATCTGCTTGCTGAGTCTGACTGGAAATCAACAGCAATGCACTGCAAACCCCTGAGCTCTGCAGGGGCTGTCTGGAACACAGCACACACAGCTCAGCAGCAGCTGCTCCTGCCCTTAGCACAGAATCACAGGATGGGTAGGGTTGGAAGGGACCTCCAGATATCCAACTCCCTTGCCATAGGCAGAGACACCTCCCACTAGATCAGGCCACTCAAGGCCTCATCCAACCTGGACTTGAACACCTCCAGGGAGGGAGCATGCACAGCCTCCCTGGGCAACCTGTGCCAGTGTCTCACCACATACACTGCCAATAATTTCTTTCTCCTCTCCAGAGTCAGTCTCCCCTCTCTCAGCTCAAAGCCATTGTCCCCCACCCTGTCACTCCCAGCCCTTATCAAAAGTCCCTTCCCAGCTCCCCTGGAGCCCTTTCAGGTATGGAAAAGCAGCTCTGAGGTCTCCCTGGAGCCTTCTCCAGGCTGAACAGCCCCAACTCTCCCAGCCTGTCCCCACAGGAGAGGTTCTCCAGCCTTGTGATCAACTTTGTGGCCTCCTCTGGACCCTCTCCAGCAACTTCATCTCCTTTTTCTGTTGGGGACCCAGAGCTGGAGACCGTGCTACAGGTGAGGTCTCAGCAGAGCAGAAGGACAGAATCCTCTCCCTGTGCTGCTGCTCTCCCTGCTTTGGGAGCAGCCCAGGACACAACTGACCTCCTGGGCTGCAAGACCACATTGCCAGCTCATGTTGGGTTTTTCAGCAGCTGATCCCTGTCTCCATTTGCCTTTCAGCTAGCTCCAGCAACGGGCAATTTCACAGCCCCAATTAGCAAATCCTCTTTCTGGTAGCAGAGCTTTTAAACTTGGCAGTGCTGGTATGGAGACATTGCAGCTTCCCTGAGTGCTTCAGAAGTGAGACACTCAGTGCACAGCTTCATTTCATCTCTGCACCCTACCAGGACAGCAGATGACATCATTTCTTACTGATGTGTACCCAGGTATCTATCAGTAATAGCTCAGCACCCAGAAAGAAAAGAGGAAAAACAACCTTACTTTGCTGAAAGCAGGCAGGGATCCTGCCTTCCTGCTGGGAGTTACCTGTGCTGGCTGTGAGTGGCTTTATGCCAGAGGGCTGCTTGGATTAAGCAGCGTGCCTGAGCAACAGGGAAAGCTGGGAGGAGCTGAGTGCTGCCCACTACCTGGTGAAGCTCTGGTTGCTGGAGTGCTCTTGTAACGTTGAAAACAACGATTCCATCAGCAGGCCTCTCTTGTTTCCCAGGGAAAATGGTTTTGTTTAGGCACTCCGGTATTAAAGCACTGCTAACAGAAACATCTAAGTCAGATGAGTCTAGCATCCTTTCCAAAGACTCCCCTGTGATCCAGGAGTAGCACCAGTACCACTGGAGATGAAAAATTCACTTAAAAGACAGGCAAGCAAAATTGCCTCTTCAGCTTCATGCCTTAAGCTGAGGGGATGGTGGCTTGGAGGAAGAGCTTCTGACCTCCAGGACTTTGTGTCACAGAAACCTGCCCCAAGTGCTGCTGCTCCCGAAGTGACTCCTCTGAAAGGTTAAGGACTCAATGCATCTTGGAGTCACCACCCCTGCAGGTATTTCACAGCTGTGTAGATGTGGTACTCGGGAAGGTGGTTTAGTGGTGACCTGGCAGTGCTAAGTGCTGGACTCGATGGCTTTAAAGGTCTTTCGTGATGCTGTGATTCCATGCAGGGTCACGTAAGCAGCACTCAGAGCTGCTAATATTGTCAATAAGGATATCGTGACTTGGCAAATCTGAACCAAGGTATCAATGAACCCAGCTGCTGTTTGAAACTAAATACAGCTCAGGTTGGGTTTTAAGGCTCTGTGTTACATGGGGAGCGTCACAAGCTGCCTTCAATTGACAGTAATTGCAATTTGCCTTCAGCTGCTGTGCCTCTGCTATTTTTCCTTGTTGGTGTGGGAGATAACAAATGCGTGAATGACATTTCAGCCTGGTAATTGGGCCATTTATAGTTCCTTGTTAGTTCTTGCTGGATGAGGGCGGTGGTGCGGGTTTTACATAAGGATCAAGCACCTCGTTAAGCCCCAGCGCTGCGAGCATGCCTGCGCTACCTGACTGCGAGACAGGCGCTGCCGTGGAGTGGATGTAAGTGACTTCGTGCTTGCCACCTTCATTACAGGATGCCACTTTTGGCAACTAGGTCAATCTATTTCCATATTAGCCTCTCCTTTAGGGAAGACTCTCTGAGTTCAAGTGGTGTTGACCCTGCTGGCCCTAGCTGTGTTTTCGCCAGAGCTGAGCCGAGGGGAGCGGCTCAGAGGTGCACGGCAGCCCTGCTCCTTGCTGTGTTCTGGGGGCGAGGCTGACCCAGGAGCTCTTCCTCTGTGCAAAGCTCTGACTGCATCTAGCTCAGACTGAGGCTGCACATGCCAGGGAGATTGCACACTGCATCGTCCTCCTTGGGGCTTTTTCAGCACCTCCTATGGGATGGTTTATTCCTTTTGACTTGTCACTACCATCATAGGTGGGTAAGCCAGGACAGAGAAATGCAGTCCTGTCTTCCAGTTTTTGGGGGGGTCGATTTTCACCCCAAAGGCTGCAAGGTGCTCTGGATGCTGCTTTAGAGTGAGATTTGTACTGTCTGTCTCTGGCTGTGCTAGAGCTAGCGAGGGTAGGAGGGTTCCCTGGCGTAGCAAGTGTGAATTAATTGTAAGTGGCTGCAGGAAGATCAACTGCTCTCGGTAGAAGGAAAAAGTAAACCACAACTGTTTCCAGACGCACAACTCTTACCAGGGGCACGAAGCTGTTGTTCTTCCAGCTATGCCAGCTGCTCTAATAGAAGGTATTTACCTCTCCCCCTGGAAAATGGCTTTCTTCTGTATCGTGAGACCATCCCAGCTATTACAGTGCCACTATCATAATACCAGCAGGCAAATGCTGGCAGTGTCTACTCAGCTGCGAGCTGCTGCCTGACACCGCCGGGGAATATGAATGTTTTACTCGGAGAGATAAAAGCAAGGTGCTGGAGACACCAGTGCAGATTTTGCAGAGACAGATATTTGCCCACAGGTGCCCACTGCGGGTTTGTGGCACCGCTTGCTGGCTGGCTCTGGCTGCATTGTTTCGCTGAGGTGGCTGCTGGAATTTCTCAGTAGCAAAATGTGAAGAGCTCAGTGAAGGTGGCAGGGAAAGTCTGCCTAGACTTGTCGAGATTGTCACTTAGCAGAAAGCCTGTGAGAAATGCAGGCTGCATTTAGCACTTTGCTAGCAGTGACTTGGAACCCTTTTTATTACTAAATTTGTGGTGTTCACAGTGCTCAAGAGTGAGTGCAAAATGTGCCTGACTCCTCTAATGGCTTTTGGGATCAGCAAAATATGTAAATACCTGAAGATCTTCCCAGCCATGTTGTCATCATCCATCTGTGTGACATTTTGGCCTTAGACTGGAAGATTCCTTCACGCTGAATAGGATGCTTAAAGGGGAGGCTTCAACTGCACCTTTTATTGATTATTAATGAAATCACAGTGCTCTCAGTCTGGAAAAGCTGCAGCCCTAAAATAAGAGTTGGCAGTGAAAACTGCTTCTCTTAAATCACAGCTCTACTAAGAGAGGGAAGCTTTTCTGGAGTATTTGGTGATTTGTGAATATTCTGTGGTAATTGCTGCCTGATCTGCAGGGAATTTAGAGAAACTTTTTAGGAGAATCAAGCTTATTTGATGTTTCTTGAACTTCCAGACGTTGGGGCAGGAGGAGTAGCTGAAAAAACTCCAATATATGTGACTACACTGAAGACTCTTCGTAAAATGATGCTGTAGAAAGCCATTGTCTGGCTGAAGAGTAAGAAAACAAAGAGTAAGTGATTATGAAGAAATCATGTATGTGCTTTTACAGTTCTCAGAGAGCAGTGATACTTTTGCCACTTGAAACATGAAGGCAGACTGATGGGAGAAATATGTTCCTAGCTGTGAAAGCACAGCAGGACACAGCCCCTACCACTGTCCTCTCCTGCTTTCAGAGATGACAAACATCAGAACGTGTGCAGTGAGAGCCTTGGCCTCTGCACAGCTGCCCCAGAGCTGCCTGTGTGCAGTGAGTGACTCATGTTCATGTGCAGATTGCCTGCACTGAGTTTTTTCCATTGTCACAGTCCAAGCAATGTTTTCTATCCTAGACTGGGAGAAGCTCCTGGCTTGCACCATGCTCAGCATGGAACCACATCTGTTGGCTCATCCCATGGACATGCAAGGCAGTTGTGCACCACAGACCCTCTTCTGTCACTGCGGGACACAGACTCGATGGGCCTGTTCCCAGCTAATCCAGACTCCCCTGAGCAGGCCAGCACTGGAGGCCTGGGATGTTAGCAGTGATTTCTGCAGGAGGTCTGCAATTGCAGCCCTGTCCTTTTCTTCGCTGTGGTCAGCTGATGGAAGCAGCCGAGCCTCTGGTTCGGAGCAGTGTGGAAGTAGCGTGGCAGATCTCATGCTCGTCTTTGCTTCGTTGTCAGTTCAGGAGCGCTGCCTTAGTCACGCACTGCGTTTTGCTCTGTCCTACCACAAGCCATCTCTTCCGAAAGAAAAGCAATGAAGTGGCCATGGCATCAGCTGCCTCCTCGTTCGTAGGTATCTTATTGCAGAGCTTTTGACAAAGACTGTGAATTTCCTGCTGGATTTGTGCTCATGGTGGGTGGGTGTCCACAGACACACAAGGCTCAGATGTCTCATGCCCTAGAGTGTCTTGTCCTGATGTTACAAAGAAAGCTGAAGTTGCTTACAAAGGGACAGAAAATGTTCCTGCAGAGACACAGGAGCTACGTTTGGTACAGAAAACCGTTTCAGAAGTGATGAAAGCTGATTATTCAACTGAATCCTGTGGGATCAAAAGAAGTAATGAAAATGATTATTCAAGAGTTATTGGAGGAAATGTCTCGGAACAGCCAAGGAGGTTAAAATTTAATTCTTTTATTACAACTGTTCCTTACCATTTATCAAGGCTCCCTGCCACCTCCTTTCCGCTCACATTATTCCAGCTGGAGTGGACAGAATGTTGGCACAAAAGCCAATGGTGTTTTGTCTTGCATCATCCTCCAGTTATTCCTTGAAAGCACTACAAGACACATTTCACTGTGGCTCTCTGGCAGAACTTTGGCTCACTTAGCCTCTTCCAAACCGGAGGATAATCCCCAGCACACACCGCGGGGTGGTTTGGCCAGAGACGTGGCCCAGCAACTCTGCTGCTGTGGAGCCAGCACTAGGAGGGGACCAGCTGCACCTGGCTGTTCACAGGGGCTTGTGCTCGCCTGGCATCACCACCTGCCACACAGCATGGTGCTCCGCCGGGCACCGGCTGGTGAGAATCCCCCTTCCCTTCTTTTCTGTCATTTCCCAGTGTTCCCATGGAGTTCCCATGCCAACAGGAGCAGGTCAGGACTGGTTAATGTGCCGCAACACGTGCGGCCGAGTGATGAGCTTGATGGATGCCTCTCCTTTGTCTGGGCAGGAATTATGGAAGGTTGTAGAACTTTCCATCCTCCTGTCTCATTTTGTGAGCCACCTCTAAGTTCCTGAGGGTTTGGAAAAGAGCTGAAGTTCTGTTTCAGGTCAGTTCATTCTTACTTGAACAAAGGCAGCCTTGCAGCTGTGAGATGACTTGTTCAGCTCTCTCAGAGGCATGCACCGAGCGGCTGCCAAAGCAGCTATTGTCTCTTTTTAAGCATCTCTCTATGGGTATTTCTTCTGCTTATGGCAAGGAAATCGCTTAAGAATTGCCAGATAATGTCAGCCTAAAGAATATTAGTGGGTTTTAGCTTTTGGACTCAGTGGTCATTTTTTGAAAGGAGATCAAACGTGGCACAAAAGCAGAGTTTTTCAGAGCTGTCACCTAAGGATGAGGTTTAATTTTGATTGCAGCAAAGCACAACCCCTCTGAAAATAGACACATTGGAGGAGCTATCATTTTGAGGCCAGTAAGGGATATGTGCAAGGTTTCACCTCTAAGCAGGCAGATGGATTTAGCAGTGAGAAACTTTGCAAAGCAGTTCTCAGCAACAAATGTTAACATGGGTGGAGTTGAGAGTTTAGAACGCTTATAAAAGTGATTAATTTTGCTAAGACTTTTTCAAGCCCACACAAAAGCATCTAGAAATGAGAACTTTTCCTGCAACTGGGGATGAGGAAAGAGCCATGGTTGTGCCAGCGTGGAGGTTTGCTGTTGGAGCAGAAAGGGCATCTTGAGCTCCCTGCCATAGACTGTGCCATGGCAGGTTAGAAGGCACTGAGATAAGACCAAGGTAGCTGAGGAGGTGCAGAAGTCCATCTGCTTTGTGCAGCACAGATAAAGCTCTCAGACTTGGATTTCTCAGGATGCACACTGGAAAAATAGAGGCTGTGAATGAGAGATGCACCTCACTGTGCAGCTTCAGCTTTGCATCTGCTCTTCTCTGAGACAGCAACGTCCCCACTGGTGTGCCCAGCCGGGGGCAGAAGTTCAGCGTATCTCACACACAGCTGCTTCAGCACCTAAGCAGGTTTTGTTGGGATTTGGTTGGGGTTTGATTTTAATTCTGGGGGGGTGGGGGGTGTTGTTTGCTTGGGTTTATTTTGGTTTGGTTTTTTTTTTAACTATCTTTCTCAAAGCTTTCAATAACCCCCACCCAGGAGCTGGCCTGTGAAGAATGCTTTTACAGACCTGTCGTGGATTTACTGAGGAGAGGCGACAGAAATTGAACTCTCAGATCAAACTGGAGAGAAAATAGAGAATTGTGTTTAGAGAGAGAGAAATACAGTGATAGATCTTACAAAGCCATTTCCCCATCCGTGGCAAACCCCCTTGAAGTTTCCTCATCCCCCAAAAATACTAAATCTACCTTCCCCAGTGCTCCAATCCTCCGCCCCCAACGCCTCCAGCCAGCCCAGAGGCCTACTGCTTACATGTTCCCGATAGGTTGGCTCCTGCCACACACCCAGGGCAGGAGGAGGAGGAAAGGAGAGCCAACTGACCTTGTTGTGAGCTTATACCAAGATAGTAGAATTATGGGATGGAATAGCAATCTTCTAGTCCCCAGAACATTTTTTTTAACCCCATAGCCTCAACCTGAGACAAGACCCATTCTACAAACAACATAGGCCCTCTTCATCTAGCAGGCAGACATGAAGGTCAGGCAAGCCCAGTCCCCAGAGCCAGACTGAGTTCTTGCTCTCTCTCTGGCTTTCAGGTGAAGAGCACCACCTGTGGATGTCCTGCCAGCTCTCACTGCCATTACTGCCCTCCCCTCTCCCTCAAACACACCTCCCAGGATTTCTGGCTACGCACATACCACCTTCACAGTCCCAGACCGGTGGAGGGTAACTGCCCCAGTGTGGTGGTTCTGGAGTCCCCCCCGCTAGGTTAGCCAGACTAACTCAGCCAGATGCAAGTTAAGGAATGAAGCTTTGTGTTGACAGCTCAGCCCAACTTACAAGCAGATACATACAATATATTACAGATAATTACAGCTACAGACAGTAATATACAAGTTAAAAGTAAACAGAAATACAAGACCCCTCCCAGCAGCCAGACTGCCCAGGACGAGCTTCCAACCACCTCTCCACCTTCTTTCCACCCTCTGCCTTATCTTAGAATCTCCCTTATGTGCAAGATGAGCTGGAAAGGTCAGCAAGGGGCGTTAGAAGCAGAAAGATTAGTTGGAGATATGCAGGTTCAGCAGAAGAGTTAACAGGACAACAGCCAGGCAGAGACTGAATTTCTCTCTCTTTGTGCCCTTGTTTCCCTATGTCCCGGCAGGACGGCTGGGCAATACAGACATCAGCATGGGGGTGCTGATCGATACCTGCCTGAACATGAGCCAGCAGTGTGCCCAGGTGGCCAAAAGAGCCAGTGGCATCCTGGCCTGCATCAGGAATGGTGTGGCCAGCAGGAGCAGGGAGGTCATTCTGCCCCTGTACTCTGCACTGGTTAGACCACACCTCGAGTACTGTGTCCAGTTCTGGGCCCCCCAGTTTAGAAGGGACATTGAGATGCTTGAACGTGTCCAGAGAAGGGCAGCAAGGCTGGGGAGAGGCCTTGAGCACAGCCCTACGAGGAGAGGCTGAGGGAGCTGGGATTGTTTAGCCTGGAGAAGAGGAGGCTCAGGGGTGACCTTATTGCTGTCTACAACTACCTGAGGGGTGGTTGTAGCCAGGGGGAGGTTGCTCTCTTCTCTCAGGTGGCCAGCACCAGAACGAGAGGACACAGCCTCAGGCTGCGCCGGGGGAAGTTTAGGCTCGAGGTGAGGAGAAAGTTCTTCACTGAGAGAGTCATTGGCTACTGGAATGGGCTGCCCAGGGAGGTGGTGGAGTCGCCGTCCCTGGAGCTGTTCAAGGCAGGATTGGACGTGGCACTTGGTGCCATGGTCTGGCCTTGAGCTCTGTGGTGAAGGGTTGGACTTGATCATCTGTGAGGTCTCTTCCAACCCTGATGATACTGTGAGGCTGTGATTATTTTCCTTTCACAGCAAATAATCTAATTTCTCTTGTTAAAAGAGTCCAGTTGGCCTCAAACCTGCACACCAGGCCAGGCTCCGCACGATTCCCACCTTTCCTGTCCTCTCCTTTCCCTCTTCTCATCATTAGTATGGGATGGGTCTAATCACTCTCTCGTCACCCTCTGGTCACTTTCTATCCCAGGCGTTCTAGTGCACTTCTGGCAGCCCTCCAGGGAAAAAGGAGAGGAAGCAGGACTAAGTGTAGGTGCTTAAAGCCCATCTGGCAGTACGAAGAGGTACAGACACTAGGCGAGGTCTCCTTTTGCTTTGTCTCACAGCTCTGGTCTTCGCAGGGATGCCTGGAGAAGTGTGAGCCTTTCCACAGAGTGGAATCTTCTGCATCGAAACAGCTGAGGCTGGCTGGAGTTCAGTCAACTGCTGGCAAATGCAGCAGCCCAAGAGCATCAGGTTGCAATATTTGCTTTGCATATGTAATGCACAGAATGTTTTTTTTAATGGCGTTTTTACAAGGCTATGGAGAGGTAAATAGACTGCCAGATAATCCTCATCTGCATGCTAAAGATTGCCTCATTTCATTAAGGCTCCCTTTTCTAAAACAAAACAAGAGTTTCTTAGTGATAGAAGGGATAAATACACCAGAGCATTCCCTGGGTTTTACATCCTTCAGCAACAGTCTTGGAACTCAGATAGCTGTTACAGTCTGTGCTGGCTGTGGCTTGGATAGAGTTATATTTTTCCCCAGTAGGTACTGGGCTGTGTTTTGGGTTTGTGCTGCAAATGGTGTTGACAACATAGGGTTAGTTTGGTTGCTGCTGAGCAGAGCTTACACAGAGCCAAGAACTTTCCTGCTCCTCATCCTACCCCATCAGCAAGGACGCTGGGGGTGCAGAAGCAGCTGAGAGAGGCCACAGCTGGGCCCCAGCTGACCAAAGGTATATCCATACCATGATATCCTGCTCACCATATGAAAATGAGGGAAGAAGGGAGGGGAGGACATTTGGTTTGTCTTCCCAAGTCACTGCCAGGTGCGATGGAGCCCTGCTTTCCTGGGGGCAGCTGAGCACCTGCCTGCTGAAGGGAAGTGAAGAATGGATCCCTTGGTCTGCTCTGCTCGTGTGTGGCTTTTGCATTTCCGTTGGCAGCCCTTACCTCACCCTGTGAGGTTCCACTGTTGTCCTGATTCTGTCTCCCATCTTGCTGTAGGGCAGTGAGCAAGAGGCTGTGTGGTGCTCAGCTAACACCTGGGCTGAAAGCATGGCACAATGAATTGTGCTGTAGGTGTCTGAGTCACGCTGTGGTTTTCTAAGTGCTCAGTTGTTCAGCTTCCCAGCTCTGCTAAACGTCTCTGAGAAACAAATCCTTCAGGCTCCCTTGAAAATTTCTGGCCTTAAAACGTGGAAGGAGTTTTTGTCAGCATAAAGTTAATGTTTCATCTTTTCTAGGTTATTAAGTTTTAGTCCTGCACCACCAGTAAGAGCAGTGATAGGTACAAAGAGAGGGCAATTGACTGTCTCCAAAGGTTAACTGTCTTCTGGTTGAAAATGAGTACGATTACTCACCAAAAAGCCAATGACTGAGAACCTCATCTGAGGTGTTTCCAAATGCAGCAGGAACGGATGCTGCTCGGCTGAGGAAGGGTGGGATTTATAGACAGAAATAAAAAGTATCTCAGGAAAGGAAAGATTAAAGTGATTCATGGGCGTGTTCCACAGCCAACGCAGATGATTTCGGCTCCAGAAGAGAATACACCATTTGCTCTTCTTTCTGAGCTTGCTTGCCTTGAGGTTGTATTAATTTGCTTAGCTGTATGGTGGAAGGCAGAGGAATGAGAGAAGGACACAGGTCGCTGCCTGGTTCAGTTCAGCCTTGTGTGCAGTGTCCTTTGCCAAATGGAGCACAGCATTAGTTGTGCTGTGGGGGCCAAGCCTGGCTCTGGTAAAACCACTGAAAAGTCTGCTTTCTTCTTCCATGAAAGCAGCATCAGGGTGTAACTACACAGGACTGTGTGGGAGTAAGGGATGCAGAAACTGCCAGCTGCAGCTCTGGATCTGGGAGCTTTGGTGCCTGCAGCTAGCACTGCAGAGAGCCACAGCCAAGCGCCACCATCACCACAAGCACTGTGGTGGTTTTACACCCGTGAAAAGGAAATGTAAATGGAGAAAAATCAGTAGTGCACTGATAAGCAAGTTTCTTTTGGGGGCCTTTTTCTCTCTTTCATCTCTCTCTTGCTGTTAGAGAGGAGTTCAGCATTTCATCCTGCTCTAACGGGCCAGCCCAACCCCACCTGAGCACAAGTGGTGATGATGTCAAAAGTGGAGGAGTTTTCTGGCATGATCCAGCAAGGGGGAGATGAGAGGCAAAGTCTGAATAAAATGGCAACAGGATGGAAATCAGCATCATTCAGAGAACATGAAGTGAGTCGTTTGACCTAATATGGTAAGTCTTGTAGAATTCTCAAGATATGATTTTTTAACCTGTTGGTCATGTCTTGATTGGAAAGAAAGGTAAGGTCATGAACAATCCAAAACTTGTCTTTCTGAAGGAGTGAAATGAACTGTTTGAAAAATAGTCCACTAAATAATAAGTAAATTGCTAAGTAAATAACTTCATAAGCCAAACCTCAGCTAGTTGAATTTGACTAAAAATCACAAAGGGCTTTTCTACTCCAGCCTCTGTGGAGATTTTAGGACATAGAGTCAAAGTCCCCGTGTAGGCAAGTCCACTTCTCCCCCTTTCTTTTCATTGCTCTCCTCTTTCCTTTAGAGGATTCTCATGTTCTGATTGTGGGGACATTGTTGGGGCTTCTCCTACAGCAGAGGCTGCTGCTGGTGCTGGTCTCTTCTCACAGTGATAGAACAAGAGGGAATGGCCTCAAGTTGTGATTGAGCAGGGTTAGACTGGACATTAGGAAACATTTTTCCCCAGCAAGAGTGGTTAGGCATTGGAATGCGCTGCACAGGCAGGTGCTGGAGTCACCAACCCTGGCTGTGTTTAAAAGTCATTTGGAAGTGGTGGGGATGTGGTTTAGGGTGCCCCTTGTAGAGCAGGGATACTGGTTGGACTTGGTGATCCCGAGGGGCTTTTCCAACCTGAGTGATTCTGATTTTGTTTTTATTGCTTAAAACCAAAGAAAGTGGAGAAAATAATTCAGTAGTGTTTTCCTCACTTTTTGCCAGAGGAAGGCAAAAGACAACCTGAGAACACTTCTAAGTCACTGGTTACTGGCCCTACTCAGCAGCCACATTCTCTTGGTATGCAGCAGGAAAGAGTGATTGGTATTGGAATGGGCTGCCCAGGCAGGTGGTGGAGTTGCTGTCCCTGGAGGTGTTGAAGCAAAGCCTGGATGAGGCACTTAGTGCCATGGTCTGGTTGATTGGCCAGGGCTGGGTGCTAGGTTCGGCTGGATGAGCTTGGAGGTCTCTTCCAACCTGCTTGATTCTATGAGCCCCCTCCTGTGTGAGCTGCAGAAGTGCTCAGCACTTGCAGATGTGGCTGATGGCAACAGGAGGGGTGCAGAGCACATTGCTAATGTCACATAATGCCGAGCACTCCAGGAAATTCAGATCCCGTAGGTTTCAGTCTGGACCTTCAAAATTAGCACACTGTTTTGACCTTCAGTTTCCCACAGTGAAATTAGGAGGCTACCATGCTGACATTGGCGTGTCGATGTGCAGATCAAATGGTGGCTCCACACAAAACAGGGCAAGTGCGAACATCAGCGAGGAGCTGAGCGAGGCTGTCCTCGGCACAGTGCCTAAACAGTGCCAGCAAACAGGATACAGCCACGCAATTAACAGTGGGCCTAGGATAAAATATTGACTGGCTGTGCTCATGACAGGAGCCCTGGCTGCCCCACGCACCCCACGAGTCAAGGGTCCTAGAGAAATAATAGCATTTCACCCTGTAATTGCAGAGTGCACCAACACAGTGCCCAGGAGAGCTGGAAAGGTTGCCCAGACAACCTCGCTTGTGGACGCTTGAGTTTGCAATATTAATGACAAATGTTAATCAATTATTAACATTCATATTTTGTGTGTTGGGGAGGAGATGTAACAGAAAGCTTCTCTAACCTTCCTGCCAGGTGCGGCTGGCAAGGCACAGACCCGTCTCAAAAGCTAAGACAGATGCAAGCAACACTCACCCAGACTTCCCTGGCACCCTCGGCTACAGCAAGCAAGCTGCAGGTTTCAAACCAAAGGAGGTGCTGCAAGGAGGCAGGTGAGAAAGCCAGAGACGTGGGGAGGCTGGGAAAAAAAACTGAGCTGGCAGCAGGTAACCTGCCCCTGCTGGCAGCGCCTGAGGTGCCAACCCTGAGCACCGCATTCCTCCTCCGCAGGCGCTGCCACAGCAGCCACCCCAGGAGCCACTGCCCCTGCGTTTGCAGTGCCTAAAATGGCCAGCAACGGCTGACAGAGCGTCAGGACAATGACACCAACGCCACCATAAATTAGAAGGTCGTGGCAGGATACTGAAGGACACGTGGGTATGTGGCTTTAGCTCGTGCAAGTGAGCTGCCTTGCTGTGGCTTGGCATCCAGAAATGCATCTTGCAGGCCTAGATCATTTCCACAGCCTGAAATCTGAGCAGGGAAGTTTGTTCCTGTTGCCCACAGAGAGCTGTGAGTTTCGTGGTGACGCCGATCGACAGGGATCCCACGGCGCTGCTGCGCAGAGCTCCATGCGCTGCCAGAGGGGACAGCTGGTGGTGGCAGTGGGGGGCACCAACTGCTGGGCAGCCTGCTGTGGAGCAAGCTGCTGTGCTCTAAGAGGTGGGGAGCTGCTCAGCCAGCTGCCTTGTGTGAGACTAAAAGGGCCTGAAGCTGCTTGAAAGCTGTTTTGCAGAGAACAGGAAAGCAGAGAGGTCATCTAGTCCAACCCTGCTGCAGTGTGCAGGGACGTCCTCAACCGGGCTGAAGTCAGGCACGTTCTAGTACCCCACTGGCAGCAGGCAGAGCTGTTTGGTTTTTCTCCAGTATATGGAATGTACACCTCAAAGGCTGCACTGGAAGGTACTCAGAGTCAAGTCTGGGTTTCTGGTGCTGCTGTGTTAAGCAGCATTTGACTGCTGGTACAATACCTGTAGATTTTTGCTGGCTGTCACTGATTTCACTTATTTAGGCATAAATGGTGGCAGTTAGCTGTGGTACAGACCTGCCAGCTGCAGTTCTCTTCCTTGGAGACACACACAGCCTATTGCCCACCAAAGCCAGTGGGGTGGACAAGAAATGCAGCTGATTTGGAGCTGGGTTTAATAACAAGAAAAAGCAGTGACTTCTTGCCTTCTTTCTCCTTTCTGTTTTTGATTGATCTTAACTGACCCACAGCATCTCAAACACAGTGCAGGCTTTTTCCTAGAGCTCTTCTGAGCATACGTCACGTTGTCCCCTCCACGGGCTGACAGCTCCATCTGCTAGGTAGTCTTCACTCTCAAACATCAGAAGATGTTCAGAAATAGTGAAAGGTCACTTAGGCCTTGCAGCTTTGTTTTCTCTGTCTCTGGGAGTTTGGTACCCAGACATTTTGCATCCTGTCTGCTCTCTTGGGCAATGTAAATTGTAATAAGCCTCATGCAGAACTGAATTATGTGAATCTGAAAATCCAAGCTCCTGAGCATCCTTTCCCTCCTCTTCTTCAGAGAGACTCAAAGTACAGAGAAGTACATAATGTTCTTAATTGCAGTTTGTTTTCTTCCCTCTATCAGCTGAACTCCAGTGATGAGTTCCCAAGCCAGACATCTTCTGGTCTGCCTGCCCAGCGTCAGCTGCTGCTGGGGGCTTGCTGCCTGCCCAGCGTCTCGCTCTGGGGGCTGTGCTGTGGGATGTGACAGAGGCCTCTCAGCACAGGGAGCAGAAAACTCTACTGGACTGGGCTACGAAGTCATCCACTGAAAGTTCTGACACTTTGCTTTCAGGCAATGCCCAAGGAAAGGAGCATGGCTGCAGCTTGACACTTCTGCTCCTACCCTTGCAGCTGAGCGAGGTCTGAACTGAAAATCCTGCCTGCATCTCACGGAGATGACCCCACAGGTATTTTTCTTCCCTCTATCAGTTTCACTACTTTTGAACCTTTGCATTGTTTTGGCATCTGTAGCATCCTGCCCTAATCAGTTCCCCAGTTTAATTGTGAATGTGTGAACCAAAGGCTGCCCTTTGCCTGCTCTTAAATTGCATACATTCATTTGGTGCGGCCTCCCAAACCCTCTTGTGGTGAGAAATAGCAAATAATTGCCCCCTATTAACTTGTGCTACCTTGTTCATACCTTCCCTCTGTGACATCCCACCTCAGTCATCTCTTTCCCAAGCACATTACCTACCAACCTGTTTAATCATCTGTCCCCACATGGAGCTGCTGCCTGTATCTCGTGGTCCTTACCTCTCTTCTCTACCCCTTCCCTGGCACTCCAACCTATCTCACATTAAATCACTACCTACTTGGTTTCTAGTCTGAGTAGTATCAGTTGAATTGTATAAAGTCAACTCTGTGTAATACATGTAAGAAAAACTGTTCTAAAATCATGCTTTGATGTTACTTCAGACGTAACTTTAGAGTGGAGATCAAACTGCAGCACTAAATAGGGTCCCAGTGTGAATATGTACATCTCCCCACGACAGCACTCAGCTTCTTTTCAGAGGAGGCAGTCCCACAATTCCCATTTGAAATCAGAGACACACAAGGGGTGTGCAAGAGGAGAGCAGGCCCCTTGGATCCTATGTTTGTTCCCTTTGTCTGAGAAAATGCAGTCCTGCCCCATACTCACTGCTTGTGGTTATGGGATGGGCAAGAGGCCTTGCGGCTGCAAGGGCAGGAAACCTCAGCCCTGCATAACCAGGAGCAGGCTGCAGGGTTGCCCATGGAGCAGGAAGGGGGAGTGAAGCCCAAATTGCTTTTACAGAAACTAATTTTTGAGGAAGGCTTCTGAGGATTTTTATTAATTATAGCTGAAACATTTACTTATGCTTAAAGCCTGATCTCATAAACCAACCACCCCTTGGCACCCAGAGTTTAAATTAAAGTGAGTTATCCCTCTTATGCAACCCACTGAGAAGAGGCTCTCCAGCTGTTCCCCTGCAGCTGTGGCCCCAGGGAGTGCTGCTGAGGGGCACAGACAGTGCCTTTGCAGAGCAGACTTGGAAAGCTGCTGGCTTTGGTTAGAGTGCGTGGCTGAAGGCTCACATGCACTTGAAGGAGACCATGACACCACAGCACAAGACATATTGTGAGGTGTTGAGGGATGGAACCAAAGTTGAGGAAATCATAAGCCAGGGCTGGCTGTGGAGATCACCTCTGGGGTGGCTGCTGACAGAACAGGAGTCCACAGTGGCTCCAAGGAAGATCCTAAGCTCTGAAGGTTGGTTGGGAAAGCTGCTCGTGTGTGTATTGAGTGCCAGGCAGTGTGAGGCAAGGCTGTCTGGGGCTGGGTGTTGGGTGCTCTGGGTGTCTTGAGTCCACCTGGTGGAGGCATCCACATCAGTTATCTGTAGGTACTCCCCACGAGTGGATCTTCAGCCAGAGAGGGAGACAGCATGAGGGTGTTGGTACCATCTGTGCTCAGCTGAGTGTTCCTGCCTGCGCTGTGTATGTGTGCCTGCTGCCTGCCTGCTGGGAATGCAGGTTCAGTCTGCACCTCCCCGTGTGCAGCTGCAGCAACCTCACCTCCAGTGAGCTCTACTGGACTGGGAAACCTTTTGAAGGTGAATTAGGGAAAACAACTTGAAACAGAAAATTGCTACTTGCAAACAGGAAGTTGCTAAGGGCCCAGCGAATGTTCCTCCCTGCTGCAGGTGCAGTCTGCTTTTGGCTGTTGGAGTGTGATACTGCAGGCTCTTCGAGAGGGTGCTGGTGGCTTGGGCCTCAGGCTTCTGGCACATTTATTCAAGATTAAAGAAAATCCAGTCATTTCTTGAAGATTAGAAATTAGGTCAGGTCTAGTGGATGTGTCCAGCTTTGATGGGATTGTCTGTGATGCCTCAGCTGGCCCAGAAACCAAAAGTGTTCGAAAAATGCAAGCATTTTATTTCTTTTTATTGTTTTACTTTATGTTATTGATTTTATTTTTCATTTTTCAGAATGAAGAGGGGGTTTTGTCTTTGTTTCTTACAGCCTACAGCTGTGCATTCAGCTGTACAGACCAGTGTCTCCCTTAGCCTCTGCATGCCCAGCTAACCTGCTGCAGGGGAATGCTCGTGTCAGAGATCTGACCAAAATTACAGGCTGCATCTTCCCCTTCACTTTTACCATACCAAGTGGTAATGACCATTGTGGTGCTTAGGGATATGATTCAAGGTGAATCTTGTGGAGTAGGGTTCTAGGTTGGACTTGGTGATCCTGAGGGGTTTTGCCAACCTGCATGTGTCTGTGATTCTGTCTCTTGTGTTGAGGTGTTTGGAACCTCTTTTGCTGCAACTTACACCCATTGCTCCTTGTCCTATCCCAGAGAGCAGGGAGCAGAGCCTGTCCCCCCTCTCCTGGCAGCCCTCAGATACTTATAAACATTTATCAAATCCCCTCTCAGTCTTCTCTTCTCCAGACTAAACAGCCCCAGGTCCCTCAGCCTCTCCTCATAAGCCATGCCCCCCAGTTCCCTCATTGTAGCCCTCTGCTGGACTCCCTCCAGCAGATCCTTGTCCCTCTTAAGCTGGAGAACCCAAAACTGAACACAGTATTCAAGATGAGGTCTCACCAGGTCAGAGTAGAGGGGGAGCAGAACCTCCCTTGATCTGCTGGACACTCTCTTCCTTACACACCCCAGGATGCCATTGGCCTTTGCCACAAGTGCACATTGCTGTCCCATGGCTAACTTGTTAGCCACCAGGACCCCCAGGTCTCTCTCCACAGGGCTGCTCTCCAGCAGATCACCTCCCAGCCTTCACTGCTGCAGTTTGTTATTCCTCTCCAGATGCAGGTGTTGGAGCCAAGCCTGGCTGGGGCACTTAGTGCCATGGTCTGGCTGGGGCTGGGTGGCAGGTTGGGCTGGATGAGCTTGGAGGTCTCTTCCAAACTGGCTGATTCTATGATTTGCATGTTCCAATAGGGTTTCTGCTAAGAGGTTGAATTGGCTGCTTTGTGAATCTCTGACTCATCTTTGGGTTGGTTTGGGCTTTTCTCCCAAAAGTTTGGGTTTTTTTATGTTTTAAAGCTCTGACATTTTCCACTCTTCCTTTTCCTCACCCCTTTTCATGGCATTTTAGCTGACAAAGTCAGTCAGACAGAGCCTCCCATCAGGAATTACACTGTAAAACAATTCAAAATTGCACAGTGTATTTACCAAAGCTCCTCCAAATCCACCTGCTTCGCTTTCCCAAACAGCAACAAGAGACCCTCTGGGAGGAGGGAAATGCCAGGAGGGAGTAAACAGCTGCAGCCCCCAGGAGGAGAGCTACGGCATTAACCTGCTGATCTTACCAAAGGTGGTCAGGCATTTTGGAGAGACCTTTTCCCTTCTTGGATTGCTCTCACTTTTTTCCTCCTGCAATGCTTTCACTCAAGCACAGAGCAGATAGGACTTTTTCTAATCTTTGCCTAATTACAAACAAGAACAAAAAAAGCTCTCTAATAAAATAATGACTGCTACTGGGGGCCATCAGCTCTCCCAGCTAGTCATTCATCCCAGGAAAATGAGCCAGCCTTGTTTGTTATTACTGAAATATATTGCTAATGTAATTTACAGCTTCCTAGAAACAGATTTCTTGACTAGATTCTGGTCCTCCTGGCCCACCTAAGAAGCTGTGCATGAATGTATCCATCTACAAATTAAAATGTGACTGCAACAAAGATATTTAGGGCATTCCTCAGAACAAGTAAAATGGCTAAGAGGTTAAAACTGCAATGGAGGTGACACATTTAACATCGAGGTTGGGGGTGAGTGTGGGAGACAAGTGCTGGGTGCGTGTTCTAGAAGGTCAGCTGCATCCAGCCAGAAAAGGGGGGGAAAGTAGGCATCAGGGAGTAGGGGTGTGTGCAAGAAGAGGCTGCCCCTGGCTGCGTGGGAGAGGTGCAGCAGTTTGGGCAGCATTTGGAAGAAGGAAACCAGAGGAAATGGGTGATGGGTGAGGTGACTAAGGTGGAAATAGCCTCCCAGAGATAACTTGGAAACAAGTTGGAAAGGGCAGGATGCTACAAGTGCCTGTATACATGGGGCTCTTCACCTGATATAGAGGGAGAAGTCCTGCAATCAGCTGCTGTTGCCTTGCTGGCAGGGGCAGCTTTTGGGGCAGCACAAGTCCCCACAGCAGCACAGCCTCAGGTCTGGGCACAAATCCTCCACAGGAGCAAGTGGAGCTGCTGATGGGTTCTGCTCTTCTGCTTTCCCAGGTTAACCAGCACAGCTGACTCCGCTCAAGGGGTGATTGGGACCATCCCAGCCAGATCCAGTGGATCTCCAAAGGTTGTGGACAATCAGTTTGGATGATTCCAGCAAGATCCAGTGACTCTGCAGAGGTCTCAAGTCCCATCTGGCACCTGAAGGCACCAGAGTAAAGCCTTTCGCCTGTGCTACCTCAGCTTGCAGCCAGGTTTTCTTCATGTGTCTGAAGGTTTGTGAGGAGCTACTCCCTTTTTCTAATTGTTTTTTTCATTGTGTAGATCTTAATTGCTAAATCCCATTAATGTAGATGGCTGGGAAAAAAAAAAACTAATTATATAATGCTATTGAAGGTAGCTAATTAGATCATTAATCTGAACCAGGTATCCACTATGAGGAAGAGATGTAGGAAGAAGTCCATCACAATCAGTGGGATTTCTGTGTGAGTGGCCACTGAACCTGCAGAGCTTAGGCTAAGATGAAACAAGAAATAATGAACAAATTCACCGCTGAAAAGCAACCCAGAAATGTTGTCACTGTTTTGAAGGCAGGGCAGGCTTCCAAACAGTCTCACATTTGTAGAGTGGCCTGGAAAGACAGGGAAACCAAAACTGCCTCTCTGCAGGAGCATGAACAGACACTGAAGCATTTGAGACCTGCTGGCTTGTTCAGTTTGGCACTCTGTAAAGAGGAAGGCTCCAGTCTCAGCTCCAACAGTGCAAGTGCAGAGCTCACTGAGTAGAGGAGTGTCCTGTGCTGTCCTTGTCAGAACAGCCCCACCCTGAGCTACAGTCTTGGAGCTGTGCGGTTGGAAAGCTACAGCTTGGAGAGGGACTGGGGGCATCAGCTGACAGTCGACTGAACAGGAGCCAGCAGTGTCCAGGTGGCTAAGAAGCCACTGGCGTCCTGGCCTGCATCAGAGTGGGCAGCAGGAACAGGGAGGTGATCATGCCCTGTGCTCAGCACTGATGGGGTCACACCTCAAGTGCTGTGTTCAGCTCTGGGCCCCTCACTGCAAGAAGGGCATTGAGAGGCTGGAGCCTGTCCAGAACAGGGCAGCGAGACTGGAGAAGGGCCTAGAGCATCTGGGCTAGGAGGAAGGGCTGAGGGAGCTGGGAGTGTTCAAGCTGGAGAACAGGAGGCTGAGGGCAGAGCTCACGGCTCTCTACAGCTGCCTGCAGGGAGGTTGAGCAGGGGACAGCCTTTGCTCCTTGGTAGCAAGGGACAGGAACAGAGGAAATGGTTCCAAGCTGCACCAGGGGAGGTTCAGGCTGGATGCTAGGAAATATTTCTGCACTGGAAGGGTTCTCAAACATTGGAATGGTCTGACTAGGGCAGTGCTGGAGTCACCATCCCTGGGGGAGTTTAAGCAGCAAGTGGAGCTGGCCCTTAGGGACATGGTTTAGTGTTGACCCTTCAGTGCTGGGTCAAAGGCTGGACTCGATGACCTCTTGGAGGTCTCGTCCAACCAGGTATTTTCTGCGAACAACAGAAAAGATACAGCAAACTGCAATGTTTTACTTCAGTCTTCTGAGTGATTAGAAGATGCAGCTGTTCTCTCAGAGCTTTATTTTGTCAAGCTGGTAAAAGGTCTGGAGGAATCAGGATTGGACAGATGGGTTGTGAAATTGATAATGTATGAGCTGGACCTCTGATGGATGCTTGTGTGCCCTTTCTTTCACAATTCCCACCTTCTAAACATGTGTGACAGCAGTAACCCTGAACTTGGCCTCTGTTTTGCAGCTGGAAGTGCTGTGTTAAGAGCAAGCTTCACAGCTTGGTTAAAGTCATGACCTTTGCTGTCATCTGTGGTTATGTCCTCAGTGACTCCACCAGCTCTCAGTCTTAGATTAAAAAAACAACAAAATCAAAGAATTATAGAATCAGGCAGGTTGGAAGAGACCTCCAAGCTCATCCAGCCCAACACAACACAGCTGTCCTGCAGGGCTGCCCAGCCCCTTGTACTGTCCAGGTTGCCCAGTGTACAGGTATGTCCTCCACCTGCTTAGCTTCTGGAGGTGCCCTTTTGTACCAGGAGTATGTTTCTAGCCGCCTGGTTGCCTCCCTAAACAACACTTTAGGGTTGCAGCAACAAGGCCCAAGGATTCCCAGAAACCTGGGGCTTGCTGCAGCCTTGGTGCATGTCTTGTGCTGGAGTTCTTTTTGTCATTTCCCCCCTCTGCAAAGTGATGGATTTGGGGTTATCAGGATACATATTTGATGATGCTGGTGATCAGGTTGAACTTCTGTCACTGATGTACCCACGTGTGTGTGTGTTGGAGCTGATGCCTGCCCTGTACTCTGCCTCGGGCAAACAGCAAGGATGCCAAGTCGCCAAATGATGAATGTAAAGTATCAGCCAGGAAAAGCTTCATATTACAGCAGGAAGGCTGCGAATGTGAGATGGCATCACAGCTACCTCGGGCTGAGCAGAACAGACTGACTGGTGATTAGCAACCAGGGACTGGGGGGAAAGACCCAACTGCTTCTGAATCCTTCTCTACGAACAATACATAAATTATCCTTGCTCTGCTGTCTTAAGTCAGCCTTTACAGTATCACAGTATCATCAGGGTTGGAAGAGACCTCACAGATCATCAAGTCCAACCTTTTACCACAGAGCTCAAGGCTAGACCATCTTGAATCTTTCACAGCAGTGTCCTCAGGAAGTGCTGCCACAGCTGTGTTCTCAGTGCATGCATGCACCCAGAGGAGGGCAGCTCACAGCAGGGAGGGCACCATGAGCAGCCCTGCTCCCTTGGTGGGGAATTCCCACTTCATCCTGCCTTTTGTCAGCCCCGATGCAAACTTCTGCCCTCAAAGATGCCAAAGCTAAAGGAAACTCTTCTGTGGGCTTCACTTTGTGCCTGACCCTAGCAGTCAAAAAGAAAGGTGGCCCTTGAGGAAGGCCGTGTTTCACTTACAGAACCATAGAATGTCAGGGGCTGGAAGTGACCTTGAAACTCATCTGGTGCAGCCTCCTGCCAGGGCAGCATCACCCACAGCACATCACACAGGAACACATCCAGACAGTTCTTGAGTATCTCCAGAGAGGGAGACTCCGCAGCCGCCCTGGGCAGCCTGCTCCAGTGCTCTGTCACCCTCACAGGGAAACATTCTTCCTCAGGTTCACACGGAGCTTCCACCCTTTGCCCGCTGGTGCTTTGGCGTGTGCTGCAGTGCGCTACGTTTGTTTCGTTGCTTTGAGCACAAAGGTAGGAACCGGTACCATTCTCTGGCAGGCCCCAGCGAAGGGAGACACCTCGGAGATCTGTGGCTGGGCAGAGCACCGGCGGGGCGCTGCCGGCCGCCCCGGTACCCGCGGCCGGAGCCAGCGGCGGATCGCAGCGCGGCGCAGCCCTGCCGGCAGTTAGCTGGTGCCGGGGCCGCGCTTTCTGCCTTCCGGCACGCAGACTCCTTTCTGCCGTGGTGACGACTGTCATCATTGCTCCAAGTACTCTTTTATGATCCCTGTAGGAATGACAATGTAAACAACGTAATTATGTTCACCTTTGAGGCATATCTCGCAACTTTGTTATTCCAAAAGAGTGATAAGGGGAGCGAACGCTGCTGACAAGGCAAACAGAAACGCCGCGACCTGCCTGTCAGAGACAGCTGATGTTGGAGGCGGTGACGCATCCGGCACCGTAGCACTCAGTGCTGCATGTCTGCTTCGTGCGTAAGCCTACTGCTACCCGGGCAAATACTCATAGCAGTGCGTTCTGAGCTCTTGCTGATGCTGCTGCAGAAAGCCTGGAGACTTGCTGTGAGCAAGCCATCTTCTTGTAGGTGGTTGTTATGGGTACCACAGAGCCCATGCGTGTTTGGGTCTAGTTCTACCTGCACTTCTAGAGCACTGGCAGTGTTCCTCCAGGGTAGATCTGTGCTTGGAAGATGCACGCTGGCTTCAAACTTCAGCTTTCCTTTGTCTACACAAAGGATAGCAAAGCATCCTGCTTCAGGCCCTTAGGTTGTTAGCTTCTTACTGTGAGGAAACCTCTGGAATATTTCCTATCCCTGGAGCTCCTTGGAGTAAGACAAGTCAATCCTTTTTCACAACTGCAGGTCTTCTCCAGGGGTTCTGGTACTCAAGAAAAGCATCTAGATATAGTTAGGGATTACAGAGCATAATTTAACTGATTCCTTGTGAAGAGCAAAAGAAATATGTCTGTGTGCAATTCTGAGAGTCTTTGCTACACATGTCTCAGGTTCTGTATCAAGATTGAATATTTTACAGGTTCTGCCTCTTGCATCCTTGCATGTCACTCTCACTGCAGTGCCCACAGCTCCTGCACCACTCAGAGCTCAGCAGAAGAACAGACACCACACTGCAAAAGCAAGCTCTTGCCTCCAGCTTGAGCCTGCTGCTGTCCCTTTCTTCTCTGTCTGGAGAGGGATGAACATTTGTCTCCCTTTGCACCTATCAGTCTGTTCCACTCTGCAAGCATCAATACTTCAAAAGAGCAATCGGGATGGACTGGTGGCTCAGTGCTCTGCATCAAGGTATCATCCTGGCTTGAGGAGGAATCCTAATGCCTTCACGACCCTCTCTTAACTTGGGTTAATTGCATTTGGGTATTCTATTCCTACTGGCAGAGCTGGGCACAAGTGCTAAATGCCATTCATGATGCAGCAGTTTCATAGCACTGCAGACACTTGCATGAGGCACAGCTGCAGCTGCAGCATCTGAAGTGTGTCCTTTCTGCAGAACTTCTGTGTGCAATGAATTATAGATTTTGGCTTATTCATAAACTATATTCACAGGCTTAGAATAAATAGCTTCAGCTTCCCACTGAAAGGACAATTATTCTCATCTTTTAAATATTGCTTTTTTTCTGGTCTCTTGCAGATTAGTCCTGGTTGTAAGGTATCACAAAGCAATAAAGGTACATTTTCCACCAAACTGCATTTGAAGATGGAAAATACCTAACAATAACAACAATTCTTGGCATTGCCGTGGCAACTTTCATCCAAAGATCTCCAAATGCTTTCCAATAAGTAATTAATTAGGGCTCACAGCACCCTGGAGAGTTAATTACAAATTATCAAGCATAATCTCAAACTGTTTCCATTGAAACTATTCTTGTGCTCTTTCCAGAGGCAAACAAAATCTACTGGCTGTAGTGCCATGGCCTTGCTTGCCCCTGCTTCATTCTGGAAATGCAATTGATGAGAAGCTGCCTGCATTCGATGCTGGGGAAAGCTAACATCATTAGAGCCTGGCCACAAAGTTCATTGCCATTGCCAGCTCCTGCACTGGGGCGATGATTTTCTCATCTGGCTCTGTTTAGTGAAACAACAACAAAAGGAAAGCTGCTAAGTATTCCAGTGGAATTCCAAAGAGGTTTCAGAGTGTGGACATCCATCTGTTCTGCCACAAGGGTCTTTAGTTTTGAAGATGTTTGATCCAGGCTTCAGCTCTGACGCAGCAAGGACAGGTCTGTGCCGCCTGCGGACTGAGCATTCCTCCTGGGACACACAAGCTCTGCTAGTCCAAGCAGCAGTGTCTGGGCTTGCAAAAGTGTTTGGCAGAGAGTGCTGTGTGCCAGGGAGGATCATGAGGCAACAGCAGCATTTCATCTCACCTCTTCAGAGGGGCCCAGAGTTATATCAGCTCAAACACAGACGCAGAGCAAGATGCTCTGAACTAGTCTGAGGAAATTAAATTCTCTCTCTTAGTGAAAGTGAAACAAAAAATGAGAGGAGGCAGAGAAAAGAAAGGGGAAGATTGAAGTGCAAACCAATGCCTCAACCCCCCAGACCAGCATAGCTGGAAACATCCTGGATGTCCACAGGCATTGCAGTAGAAGACAAAATACAGCTGCTGCCCAGGAGAGACCTGCAGATTTCCCTTGGTCTTCATCTCATAAAACCATAGGAGTAATTATCTCCCCTTTGGCTATACCAGGCTGTGTCTTTTGTTCTAACGTAGTTACTGGCTTGCTCTTGATACAGGATTAAACCAGGAGTCATCTGAGGGCAGAGATTTCTCTCTGTTCCCAGAGTTATTTTATTTTTCAATTAAAAATGAAAACCAAAAGAAAATAATGATGCTTGCAGGAATGGGGCTTGTTGGCAATTTGGAATGTCCAGTCCTGGGCTGCTCAATTCAAAGGAGATGTTGAGTTGCTGGAACATGTCCAGAGAAGGGCAGCAAGGCTGGGGAGAGGCCTGGAGCACAGCCCTGTGAGGAGAGGCTGAGGGAGCTGGGGGTGTGCAGCCTGCAGAAAAGGAGGCTCAGGGCAGAGCTCATTGCTGTCTACAGCAACCTGAAGGAAGGCTGTAGCCAGGTGAGGTTGGACTCTGCCAGGCAACCAGCAACAGAACAAGGGGACACAGCCTCAAGCTGTGCCAGGGGAGGTCTAGGCTGGATGTTAGGAGGAAGTTGTTGGCAGAGAGAGTGATTGGCATTGGAATGGGCTGCCCAGGGAGGTGGTGGAGTCACTGTCCCTGGGGGTGTTGAAGCAAAGCCTGGCTGGGGCACTTAGTGCCATGGTCTGGTTGATTGGCCAGGGCTGGGTGCTGGGTTGAGCTGGATGAGATTCTATGATTCTATGCATTTCCCACCTGGAAAGGCTCAGTGTTTGTGCAGTGACAGTATGGCAGGGGTTCATGTTCGTAGCACCAAAATCACACAGGCATTTCAAAACTCACTCTGCTTAATGTCTGAAATTTACACTGAAGTGAGAAAACCTGGTCCTGAGGAAGCTAACTGAATGTACTCTTCCTCTGCTATGAGGACAGGCTGAGGGAGCTGGGGGTGTGTACCCTGGAGAAGAGAAGGCTGAAGAGGGACTTTGCATGAGGGTATCTAGAGACAGGCCAAGGGGGGAAGGTTTGAAGCTGAGGCTGGAGCTGAGGAAGAAGTTCTCCAGTGTGAGGGTGGTGAGAGTCTGGCACAGGCTGCCCAGGGAGGCTGTGGCTGCCTCCTGCCTGAGGGTGTTGAGGACCAGGTTGGATGAGGGCTTGAGCAGCTGAATGTAGCTGAGAGATGTCCCTGAGCATGGTGGGGAGGTTGGAGCAGGTGAGCTCTGACTTCCCTTCCAGGCTGAGCCACTCCAGGATTCTATGACTCTGTGGTGTCTGTTTGCTGTAAGTGGTGCAGCACATGTGTAAGCAGTAAGTATTTAAACACAGATATGGCACATCAGAGCTGCACAGAATGCAGGAGGGGCTTGCTCCTGGTTGGGAATGCTAGCAGGAAGTCATTAGTAAGAAAATTAAAGTCGCACGAAATTTCAAAAGGTGCCAGAGGGATTTACCCTCCAGTAATCTTGCAGGCAAATAAAGGTAAAGTTTGGGAAAATAATTGAGGGCTCTGAATTGTAAATGTGTGTTTACAGTAGGGTTTGTGCCACAGCTTTATCCCAGCAGAAAGCAGAGCTAATTTTCTCAAAGCATTATTTTATTACGTATCCAATGATCTGGTTATGGTTTATTTTCATATCTGTGCATGCAACCCCAGCCAAGTCAGCAGCTTCATCCAGGTGTGGAAGATAATTTGATCCCAGAAGTGATTCCAAGTGTAATAGCAATGAACGTTATTTGTCTCTGCAGTTCTTTAAGTGTAACCAAACTAATGAGAAAGGCTGCGGAGTCTGAATTCAGTTTGATTAAAGCTCTGAACACTGATTGAGCCAAGAAGATAATTTAGAGGCACACAGAGAGATGCTCAGCACTGGCAAAGGCATAACAAGGAGGAGAAGAAAGCCCTAGGAAAAAGCTGAGCTGATATAATTATATAAGAGAAGAGGCTTGTTGGTGCCCATATGCAAATGAGCATATTAGCAGCTCGGGCATTCTGCTTCTCAAGCGAAAGAAGATGTATGGTAAGGAACAGGAATTTGCAATTGCACTGTGGGATAGAAGTGAGCTGAAGAATCTTCTGACAAACACTTACAGGAAACCATGGCTCTTAAGCAGCTCTTCCTAGCAGAGATTCATCCCTCCCCTGGAAAGGAGTGCTGGACTAGCAGCCTTTCCAGTCCGATCACTGAGTGGATAGACTCTACCTGCCCGGCTGTAGGGACGAGCCAGCAGAAGCTGTGCAGGGAGAGCAAGGGTGGTTTCATCCTCAGTCCCGGGAGGCAGCAGTCCTGGGGTTATTTGCAATGGATCAAGCCAATTAGGGCATCTTAAGCAAAGCTTTCTGTGGTTTATGTTTACCATTGCTTTCCAAAGGAGTAAGGCTGTTTTCCTGTATCAGAGGTGGCAAAGGCTCCATAGTTAAGCGAAGCTTAGATGATGCACTCTTCTTTAATGCTAGCCTGGAAAAGAACGCTAATGTGGGTCAATACAGGGCTCATCCTTTGCCAGCAAAGCTCTTCATTTCTTTATAGAATTTAGCCATTCTTCTTCCTCTTCCTGGAAGCTATCAGATAAAAAGGGACCGTTGTTAATAACACAAGGTAGAGTCTGCAGAAAACAAAATAGTCTGCTATGGGAGCTGGAAAAGGAAGCTAAAATCTTATGTGTCCACTTCCATCAAATCTGATAAAACTAAAAAAATGACACATGCTATCCAGAGAAAATTAAAACTCAGTCACCAAGCAGCACTTCTGGTTGATTGTAAAATTCTACAGCAGCAGCACAAGCTTCTTGTGAAGCTATTTAGGCTCCAGCCATCGTTGCAGCAACTGTGTCTGCACCTCTCTTCCAGGTGCTCCTGAAATAAATGTCCTCATCTTGTCCAAAGCATGCTGGCAGCTGGCCAGGAGGAATGCAGAGAGCTCTGGAAATGTGTCCAAGGTGGGAACATCTTGGCACAGAGGGAGCTGTGGGCTGGCTGGAAGAAGAGCCGCCATTCCCAGAGCAGGGAGGTGAGAACAGCATCATGAGGCACAAAACAAAGCAATATCTGAATAAGGTGGAAAAAATTGAGCCCCAGTGACCCAGTGATAAAGAGGTAAGAGTTATTGGCTTGTTGCAGCTTGGGTCATGGTAATTTTGGATGGTATAATTATTCAACAGTGAAAATAAAGGTCCACAGGAACCATGTTTCTGTGAACTAATCAGCTGAGGTTACTTGCTAGAAGACAGGGATCCATCCAGAGAGACCTGGACAGACTGCAGAGGTGTGCCCAGGCCAACCTCATGACATTCAACAAGGCCAAGTGTAAGGTCCTGCGCCTGGGTGGGTGCAATCCCAAACACAAATCCAGGCTGGGTGGCAAAAGGCTGAGAGCAGTCCTGAAGAAAAGGCCCTGGGGGTCTGGGCTGATGGAAAGCTCAACAGGAGCCTGCAGTGTGAGTGCAGCCCAGACAGCAACCCTGTGCTGGGCTGCAGCAAGAGCAGTGTGGGCAGCAGGGCAAGGCAGGGGATTCTGCCCCTTGGCTCTGCTCTCTTCAGACCCCACCTGCAGTCCTGGGTGCAGGTCTGGAGCCCCCAACACAAGCAGGACATGGAAGTGTTGGAGCCAGTCCAGAGGAGGTCACCAAGATGCTGAGAGGGCTGCAGCAGCTCTGCTCTGAGGACAGGCTGAGAGAGTTGGGGCTCTGCAGCCTGGAGAGGACAAGGCTTTGAATAGACCTTGTATTAGCCTTTCAGTATCTGAAGGGGGCTACAGGAGGGCTGGGGAAAGACTATTGACAAGGTCTTGTAGTGCCAGGATGAGGAGGAATGGGTTTGAAGTGGCAGAGGGGAGACTGAAACTGGATGTTAGGAAGTTCTTTGTGTTGAGGGTGGTGAGACACTGGCACAGGTTGCCCAGGGAGGTTGTGGATAATAGAAGCACAGAATGGGATCAAACGTCAAGGCCCGGTTGGATGAGGCCTTGAGTGACCTGTTCTAGTGGGAGGTGTTGCTGCCTATGGCAGAGGGTTGGAACTGGCTGAGCTTTGAGGTCCCTTCCAACCTACACCATTCTGTGGTTCTAGCATAGTGTTTGGCAGTGGTAGCTGGAAGCTGAATATTGTGAAGTACTGCTCTCTTTTTCTTTTGTTCCTGAGTCTTGTCTGAAATAATTCAGATGGTCAGAGATAAATGCTGCTAATGCAATTATCCAAGAAGAAAGGTAATCAGCTGTTTTCATGCAATCTGATAACAGACTACAAGCTGTGAGGAAGCTGCTTGCACAGTAATGAGAGAGAGGCACAATAAGCTCCGAGTGTGATTAATTATCTGAGTACATTTGTATCTAATTTAGTATCAGAGAGTGGCACGCTCAGAATGTTTGGTCTGCCTGGAGACCAGGACAGAGCTATGAGTGGAGGCAGCTCGGGTGTGTTCTGGCAAACGCTGCACTTAATGCACTTGGTTTAGGATGCAAAGCCTTGGGGGTAATCAGTATGCATAGTGCTGATAGCAGGACGACTCCCGTTAATGCTAATGGGGAACACCCATTAGCTCAACACCCTCAGCTCTCTACCAAAACTTTATGGGAACAGTTTCCAAAGATGCCCCAAATGCTGCCGAGCCTGGAGTAAAGCAGCCTGCTAATGGCAGCTAGCGCCTGCAGTAAGAGCCGCGGCAGGGAAGCTCACTGGGTAGGGGATGCTGCTCACAGGGGATACTTACTGCTCTGGAAAACTCAGCCTGCAGACACTGCACACAACACAGCCTGCTCCTCGATAGAGCTAAGTCTAAAGTGCCTGCATGCTAGCCAGCCTTCTATGGCCATGGCACAGGTGAGAGAGCAGAGCTCAGCCACCCCTCGGAGCAGTCCTACACGGACCTGGGCTTGCTTCGCCCAGTCACAGGCACTCAAAGGTTAACTTCTATCCCCCTGTGATTTCTGCTCAGTGCTATGGGCATATATTTTTCAAATCTAATGCCTACTGTTGAGGAAGGGCAAAAGTGGAAAAGGAGAGGGCTCAGAGTGAGCTTTCTGAAACCTAGGGGGAAGCAGCCAGAAGGTTTGCAGTAATGACTGTGATGAGACAGATTGGGTAGCTATGCAGGGGACATGAACTGCATGGCCTTTAAAGGTCCCTTCCCACCCAAAGCTTGCTATGGTTCTGTGATAAGCCTATGATTGTAGCTGTTGGTTTCCCTGGCTTGCCAACATTCTGATCTCATATCTTGAGAAAAAGAAAATGCTGGTTGTCACTGCTTACACAGTTAACCTCAGGTGTCCCAAAGCTGTTTGCCTGTCCTGGAAGGGGCTCAGTCCTTCAGCCCACATCTTTGCAAGCAGAATCTCAGTCAATGGACATCTCTCAGAAACTTGCTCTGGTAACCATGGTGCACAGGCACTTGAGGGCAGTTGCAACCACTGTTCTGTATCTCTGAAAACAACACCTCCCCCCCCCAGAAACTATTTATTAGGTTGTACTGAAAGGAACAAGGAAGACGTTAGGGTAAGAGGGGAATTGTGTAACCAGAGTGGCTCTCATAATGGAGCATTCAATACTTGGAAGAATGGGTAAAAAGATCCCTTCTGCTGTTCCTATTTATTTGCCCAGAGCTCTGCTATTTCAGAGTGAATCTCTGTGATCAATACCAGCCTGAAGACCTGCAGAGTAAATCCAGATTATTGGTGCTCAAAGTCTTCCTGAATGGTTGGTAATTTTTTTTTGCTGCACCTGGCCCTTCCTCAGATTGCAGGGCAGGCTTGGCAGAGTATGGGCTGAGGAGTGATAGATGCAGGGAACAGCTGGTCTCTGCACACTGCTAAGCAGAGGAAGGAATGGAAAGCACAGAGAGGAGAAATTGTTGTGTATGAGGGTAACAAATGTGTGGGACAGGGAGGTAATTAAATGACTAACGTTTGGCCAAGGCATAAAGGTAGGGTGTACATCTTCACAGAGTAAACGGGCAGAGGAGTTGTGTAAAGTTCACATCCCTCTGGACATCTGCTCACTAATTCTTTGTAAAAGTACATGCTAGAGTGAAGCAACAGGGTTGGAATTCTCTCAGCTGTGGCTGCTGTGGAGCTGCCTGCATGCTCACCTCACTTGAGATCAGCTCCAGGCTGCCCGAAGCAGATAACACGGCCAAATAAAACCACTGCAGGTTACAAAGCAGAAGTTCCTTCTAACTGCTGAAACAAGTTAAGGACACAGCAATCTCTGTACATGCAAGAGAAAGGAAATCATTTGGAGCAAAGACAAAGCTCTGTGAGATGCTTAACAATTGCTGATTATGATTAGAGATGATGTGCATCTAGGAATGTGAATGCTGCTGGGAAACAGCCATCTGAAGGCTTCACACACATGACACACAGACCAGCCTCAGAAAGGGAAATGCTTACCAAAAGTAGAGAGAGACTTTGAGACTCAGAGGAGTTTGATCATTTCAACATTCAAAATAAAAAGAAGTTTAATTGAGTTGTAGGGCTGACTATTTAATAATGGTGATTTATCCAACACTTGTGCCACCTTCTCTGCGTGCATCTTATGGTGAATGGGTTATTGTGCTGGTTAAGGTGGTCAACAGGCACTGTAAATGCATTTGCTTTAACTTAGTGTTGCATTTTACATTAGAAATGGCTGAATAAACCTATCTGAGACATTCAGCAGTGTGAAAGCAACCCTAAAATTCAAGTAAATGCGTTTTTAATAGTGGCTGATGTGTTATGACTATCCTGTGCCATAAATGTTATGCATGCTACTTTTAAGATCTTTACTCACTGCTAGATTCCATCCATAGTCCTCCTGTGCTTATTACATTAAACAGCACAGTAAGCATGACCATGCAGGCTGAAGTCCCCTCTCAGACCTGCACAGCAGATACCGTTTGGGATATTCCAGCACTGTCAAATCTTCAGGACTCTCACTGCAAGTAGCAGGATCCAAAGCAAAGTTGCAAGCAGGAGCTGGAGTGTTGGTGTGTTTATCTGAGTGCTGCTGACATGGAAGTGGCAGATTGGCTTGTCCCCACACCTCCTCAGCCAAGTCAGATAAGACAGAACTTAGTATGCTAAGGACAGGTCCTGAGAAGTGGGCAAAGCAGCTTCTGCCAGAGTGTTTCATTAGATCTGGATGTCTTTGTAAGTGGTGTGGGAACTATACCTATAGTGAGAAATAGAAGAGCTTTAAATTAAGGTTGTCTAACAGTTCCCATAGCCAAATTCTATCTTTCAGGTGCTCATAACTCTCCACACCTGTGTTTGCTTCTGGCTGCAGAGTTTAAGAGACATGGTTTTGGCTTTCATCTCCAGCTACACCTATGAGAACATGCTGCTTGACAGCAGAGTCGCTTTGGGTCTGAGATGCTCTCTGATGACACTGTAATAAAACTGCCCCAAAGGGCAGCTCCTTGCAAAGCTTGGTCCCCACAGCCTGACAGGGACTCATAGCAGAATCATGCATGATCTTTACTCCCACTGCTCCTACCTTCTCATGGTGGGTAACAAGCTGCTGGAGCTGTCCTACTTTTTTGTGGATTGGGGGTTCTGGCACAACAAGGCTCAGAGTGACAACACAAAGGCTGTTTCCACTTTGCTTTTAGTGTTGCTGATGCTAGGGACAGGTAAGAGATAAGAAAACTTGCCTGACTCAAATGACAAAGGATAAGGACTGTGATGAATAAGGAGAGAAATGAAGGAGAGGGACCAAAAGTGTTCATAGGAAATGGATGGAACATGAGGTGAAAGTAGAAATAAGAAAGATGAGACTATTGGCAGCCATAAAGAAGAAGGGACAGGAGTCAGTAGGATGGACAAGGAGGGAGACTTGAATCAATGCAAGGGCACCAGTCAGAGGAGAAATGAGGCAGCAGATAGGAGAATCAGCCACAAGCAGAAGGAGCTGGGGAAAGGGAGCCAAAAAGGAGAAGCAAGGTAGACCCAGACAGGGATGTGAGGCAGATGATCACTGAGGCATCCCAGCTCAGTCACGTTTGTCCAGTGGATCCTCTACTGCCTGGTTCTCTCCTAGGAAGGGCCCTGCTGCCACGGGTGCTTCTGTACCTAGATGCTGTGTACAGCCTGGCAGTGCCCTGTAAAGCAAGTGCAGGGAGGGCGCTGCAGTTGCTAACTCCTTTAGTTGGTCACTCCAAACACACCTCTGAGACACAGAAGCACACTTCTGCAGAGGTTGGTCGGGAGAGGTCCTTCTTACATGTGTCCCCAGGGCTGGGTGCCTCTGCTTCTGTGTGCCTGTGATGGGGAGGGGAGTCTGGGGAAAGCACCTCTGGAATGCACCTGTCAGAAAAAAGGTCTCTCCTTGTGCTGTGAGCCTGTAGTGATCCTTGAAAGGATGCCAGTGATGGGGAGGCCGGTGGGGATGAAGCAAAGGACCCACCATCTGTGGGGCAACAAGACCTTTTTGCCTCCTGGTTGTCTGCAGGACAAGGAGGGGTGTAGGTGAAGGGGTAGTGCTAAAAGGCTCCCCCCTTTCTCACTCACCTCTTGGCAGGGACTTGGAAATGCTGAAGTCACCCAAATCCCCAGGCTATACAAAAGGCAGTGTGAAACCATCAGCTGGGAGGGCCTGTGCCTGCCACTGGGGGTGTCCACACTCCTGTGTTCATAACTGAGAAAACAGCTCTCTGTCTGCACAGAGCATGGTGGCTCGCATGATTTTCCGTGCCACAACAGCTCCTGCTGCTCTGGATGCAGTTTGCATGTCCTTAACTGAAACTTTTATCTCAACAGCTTCTAGTATTTCCAGTCTGGGAGGAGAACCACTTTAAAAATGACATTAGAGCATTTCAGCACAGTCCCCAGGTCTGTTTAGCTCTCAATGACACAATTCCTGAATTAGCAACTGTCTGCTTTCAGTAGTTTTCCATTAGGAGAGGTCAGGCACCAGAGGAAATAGTTTTTTAAGCCAGAAAGGAATATTAAATGACACAGCTGATAAGTATGAGCAGCGGTGCAGGAGATTTATTGAGTAATGTGCTAGGTTGATGAATGATAACATTTATTTGCAATTGGAGGATGTGACCCAAGTGACACTCATTAGCTCAGCCCGCGTGGAACCGATTAGTTTTGTAAATGTGTTATTTGCCTGCCGCTATTGAGAGAAGAGTCTGCTTTAATTGATTGGGAATCGGTTTGATTTCAGTGAACATTGTGTGTTCTGCCTTTAATTGTGTTCTCGTTTGCTCCTGAGTGTCAGGGATGTTACAGGCTGTGCTCTGCGCAGGGCAGTGCCTGGTGTCTTGCTAGAAGGCTGCAGTGAATGCGTCAATCTGTACATAGAGGGGCAGTGACAAAGCGAGATCTCTGTTACCCAGTGGCCTGCTCAGGGCTGTACTGGCAGTGCAATGAGGAAGCAGCTACCTTGTGGACAAGTTCCCTCTTTCTGTTGGTGAAGCAAACAGGTTCCTAGATTAAAAGCTTTTTGCCTGTGCCCATCACCAGTGCCAGATGATCCACGTTCAGGCTTGATGGGGCTCTGAGGAACCGAATGGAGCTGCAGCACAAACCCACTCGTGTCCTTGCACTGCCATTCCTCCATCTGCTATGGGCAAGCCCTCTCCACAGAGTGGCCAACCCCTGGTTCTTGTTGACTGCTGACCAGTCACCAATGCTAACTGAGCATTCTTGCACTGAATGAGCTTTTTAAATGTTTTGAGCCCCACAGGTGTCCTCATTGGAAAAAAGACCTCCCCTCACACATCCCTGCTGTCTCTCCTGGGTACACATTTGCTGGTTACTTCAGGGGAGGCATTTTTCATCCCAAACAGGTCTTGGAGCTCAGAAGTACTTCCTGACAAAAGGTTTTGCTCAGCCAGTGTTTCCTACCAAGAAAAAGGTTCTGCTATGATAAATTATTCTCCCCTGATGGCAGTTCATTTTGCCCTAAGTCCCCAGTGTGGGAGCCCTGGTTGTGCAGTCAGTGCTCGAGGCTGGGGGACAGCAACCTGTTCTGCCTCAGGGCAGGACAGCACAGCCCTTGCTGTCTTCCACGGGGATCTGTGCAGGGATCAGGCACCTACACCCTTCTGGTGGCTAGCAAAGCCCAGCAGCCTGCTCTGCCACACAAACGGCTCTGTAAAACTGCACTCCTACTGCCTTTGGTTTATCTTTGCTTCCTTCAGAGCGGGTTTCAGACCCATTTTAGCATTAGATGCTAACATTCTCTTCTCCCTTCATATTCTCACATTACTCTCAAAGCCATTTTAGGTCTTCTTTCCCTGCGTGTGACTTTCGTTTCCTTCAGAAATCCCACCCTTGTCACGGAGCTGGCAGGTGGAGCAGTGCTGTAGCAGGTGCTGCACAAGGCAGCTGCCTGGAGCCCTAAGGGCTTTCTGTCCTTGCTGATACAAATCCTGCCAGCCAAGTTCCTGCCCAAGTTTTGATCAAGTAAGGCAAGCAAAGTCCGGACCCATCAGCTCAGGCAATCGGACCAGCACTGCCATCTCCAGGGTGTGCTGCTTAAATCACATCTCTTGCCATGGGGACTCCTGGAGCAGAGATACACAAGGCTTGAAGTCCATTTCTGCCCTAGCCACTTTCTTCAGTGTGGCAGGTCTGTATTAAAAGCACAGCCCAAGATGATCCGTAAGTGATGTTTGATTAATTGCCACAGAAATGCAATTAGGAAACGTTTTTTTCCCAGCAAGAGCAGTCAGGCATTGGAATGGGCTACCCAGAGAAGAGGTTGAGCCACCAGCCTAGTGGTTTGGATGTGGTGCTTGAGGATATGGTTTAAGGGTGAACTTTGCAGAGTAGGGCACAGGAGCTGACGTTGCTGAGCCCTCCAAGGAGGAACCTGGGTGTTTTGTGAGTAGCCCATGGGCAGTGCTGGCAGATCTGGTTAGTGTCTACTGCTGCAGCACCAGCCATGCTTCTGCTCACTCTAAGTCCACAACAAAACCATACATTTCAGCACGTTCCAGGCCAGACCCTGGGCTCTTTTGCTGCAGCTTTACTCTCTGTCCTACCAAAACTCTATGATCTGCATGAGTTATAATAGGAGCAAGAGCAACTTGAGCCTTTACCTTTCCCCCTTCCTGATGGGTTGGGTGCTAGCAAAAATAACCAGCAGGTCCCTGTGGTACCAGCCAGAACAGCCAACAGGTTAGCAGTCACTTCTGCTTGGCTGAGGCAGCTTTGTTATGGTTATTAATGATAATAATGACAATACTGTTGCTAATGGTCTTTTATTACTATAATTGCTGTTGCTTTGTGCTTTATTTTTATTGAATTTCATTCTTTTTAGATTTTTCTTCTCTTTTGCTTTTTTGGGGGGTGTTCTGAATACTGATCCCAAATGTCAGCTTCTGTGAGACTCAGACATTCCTAAGCAGATTTTCCTGCTTAAGAAAGATGGAAGAAGTGTAGCTAGGCTCAGCTCAGCCATCTACTAGCTCAACAGTAAAAAAGATTGAAATGCCACCTACAGCTTTGACACTTCAGTTGGTTTTAGAGTAGCCCAGCAAAGGTAAGGAGTTAAAGTTATGCCACGGGTGAGAAAAAGACTCCAGAAGTGTAGCATATTTAGGCTGAAAGAAAAAGCAGGCTGGAAGATGATAACATTACAGTGTCTAATGTATGAAAAGATTATAGAAGAATCTGGTCATGACCTACCTGGCTGGACACTGTGAAAATTAAGGGAGGATATATTGGCCATGAAATCTGCACAGAAATGAAACAGAGAAAGCCTTCAGAAGGTACCTGGGGCTGGACTGGAGCACAAAGCCTCCATAAAGAAAACGTGTCCAAGGGAACTTTACACACAGCCTAAGCTGGAGTGTGAGGAGCGGAGGTGTGCATGTGAACAGGGTGTGCTCGGTGCTGCTGCTTAAAGGTTATTAATAGCCCAGGCATTGCAGACATTCTGCAGGCAGCTCGGAGGAATGTGTTTGTGTTCTTACCTGTTGGTGGCTGACAGAGGAGGGTGGTTTAAAACACGTGGTCCATAGAAAAATGGGAAGTGACTAGAACGTGGGGAAGAGACTTGTGACAGCCTGCGGCTGAGCTGGGGTCGTGTGGATGCAGCCTACACCCACCCCCGCTAACGAGTCTGCCCTCCGTGTAGTGTAGCTACTCAGCCTGTAAAACTAATGCTTCCTAAAGCTGCTCCCCAAACTTCCAGCTGGCACGGAATGGTGTAAAGCTGGTCTCTTTGTAAATGGGCTGCTGGTTAGCACCCAAAGCAAGCCAACTGCCTTCTTAGCCCGGGAGAAAGAAGAAATGTCTGTGAATATGATACTCAGACTGCTGAGGAATGGAATAAGCAGGGCCAAAAGGCTCAGAACCTCACCATGGGGAGAGAGCACGGCGAGGGAATGCACTCAGGCAGGGCTTTTTACTCAGTGTGGAAAACAGAACGTGAGTTATCAAGCAAGGTCATAAAAGGCACTGGCATGCACAGATTTAAGAGGCAGCTGGACATTTTTATGGAGAGAAGGGGTTGAAGAATGCAAAGCCAGTGACAAATCAGGGAGATGGGGCTGAGATAAAACCTAGGAGGACAGGCTTGGTGGTGGCCAGAGGCGCTGTCCAGCAATACCTCACGTCCTCTGTTGTCACATTCTAATCTGGCACTGGCACCTGAAGGCAGCATGAAATCTTTTACACCTTTCGGTATAGTAAAGAGGAAAAAGTGCTTCCAGAGGTTCCTCCTCCAGGGAAAAACATGCTCTTGCTTATTCACTTTTCAGCACCTGCCTGTAGTTGCAGCAGACACTGGAAGGTCTCAATCTCGGGCAGTATGGAGTGGCCTGCTTATGTGGCCCCTTGCTTGCTTTAATTCTCTCCATTGAGGGCTTTCAGTCACATCACTTTCCATTTTTAAGCAAAATTTTGTTTGCTCTTCTGTAGTTACTTCCTTAGAGGATGGAGAGCAACTGGAAACTCTCACAGCAGCATCCTGCTGCTTCACTGCTGGGTCAACTCATCCTGGTGTTACACCAGCTCTGCTTGGTGATGTGTTGCCATATGCTGACAAGGCTGTGGCAGAATGTGACAAGGTCCCTGGACCACTAGCAGTCAGGCATTTCATCCAGAGGGGTCTGAGGGCTTTTTCAGTCCCCAGGCTGCAAGGACTTGGAGCAAAAATCTGACCTTGACTAAAGCGAAGTGCAGCTCTGGAACTGGGAGAGAGAGCTGTGTGCCAGTCAGGGTCTGTACGTAACCCACACTGTTTAGGAGTTAATGCTTATGAGAAGAAGATTGAAGGAAATGGGCCTTGACATCTTGGAGAACATAGATTAGCATTAGTTCAGGCATAGAAGTGTAGAGGGCAACTAGAAAGCGTGGACAAGGACGTTCAGGACAGGAAGACATCACAGACTGCTACCAACAGCAACGCTACTGCCAGCAGGACATGGGGTAGAAGGACTTGTCCAGGCAATAGACAACTCTCAGGTAACTGATAAACCTTTGGACCACCTTGGTGATAGCAGATCTGCCTGGCAGCCCAGATCTTTCCCTGCCTCCAGAGAGCTTTGCAAGACCAAGGAGCACTAAATAGTGTCTAAGCCATCCTCAGAAATCCATGCAGGTCTCCTGTAGCTGCGCTTTGAAGGCAATATCTGTTTCCAGTGGCCACCTCAGATGCTCCTTTGCAGGAAGGGCATGAGGATGACTCCAGCTCTCCTGGGATGGCTGTGTCAAGAGGTACAGGTAGTGATAATCACAAGGAGCCTCTGAACAGGCTCGGACAAGGTCAGGGGGAGTGAGCTCTGCAGTGTGCAGATGGAAGGAAATACCTAGCCACAAAGCATTCTCATTGTGCTGACAATGCAGTGAAGCTCCACTGCTGGCAGAGTCTTTTTGCTCCCTTCCAACAGCTTGAGCTTGGTCCTACCCATGCCATTCACACCAAAGCACACCTGTGTGTTCTCCTTCCCAGTCCTCCTCACTGGTCTCTCTAAGTCTACAGCCCCGAGGCCTTTTTGCAGAGCTGCTGAGGAGCTGTTTGTGGTGTGGCACTTCAAACAAAGCCCATCCTGCTTTGGCTGGGGCACTGTAACCCTCTGCTCAACCCAAACCACTCTAATGAAGGCTCGACACAACTAATGCTAATCTGGGAGAAATGCCTGGTGTGCTTAGATTCCCATTGAACACACCAGCAAGACCAGAGCATATTTTCCTTCCTTATTAGCTATTTCCACCATCATCTGAATGTCAAGATCTTATATCCATCAGGAGCCCAGCAGGCAGTCCACCATTATAAAGAACTCTACCCTTAAAACTAGAAACAAAGGGCTGTTAGGAGCCACCAGGGATGGGCAGCCCTGCAGGCTGGGTGTGTTTAACTAATGCAGGACAGGAGGAGGTAGTTCTTGGACCTGTTTATTTTTGTAAGGGCCCCTCTGCTTCCTAAGCTGTTGTATTGATAGACTCTGAAAGAAAGCTGAGGTCAACTCTTTGTCTCGATGAGTTAGCAGAGAAATATTTATCGGGGGCCTTATAAAACCCACTTAGCTGCAGTAACAGCATCAAAGGCTGTGAAATGTGGCTCAGGAGCAGCCATTAGGAACACTGCTATACAACTTAATTCTGTTTGTCTAAATAGAGATCTCCTGAGGTCACATTATTCCAGTACAAATTTGAAAAGCCAGGCTGCTGAAAGCAGAAATCTGGAGACAGAAAGTAGGGCTTGGAGCATACCCAAGCTTTATCATATCCATTCCCCAGCACGGGCACGTGGGGCTGGGATCTTGCGAGGGCTTTATGAGCTCGACGAGCAGCGATGCAGCACGAGTGCTTGCCACTGTCATGCAGCAGCAAAATGAAGTCACCAGCTCCATCTTATCATGAGGGTCCTGGCAAGAAGTATTTCTGATGGCTGAGGGGAAACTGTCTATTTCTTGCTTCTTTCCTGATGCTCAGAGAATCACTCTGCAGTGATGGCAGCAAGCTTTAAGACGTTGATTTCCAAAGCAGCAGCTACTAGTGCAAATGATGCTTAAGACTGAGCCCATGGAAGAGTAGAGCAGAGACTAGAGTATTTTCAGTTGGAAGGGACCCACCACCCTCATCCAGCCCAACAGAAAGAGAAAACAAGACTCGTTTTTAAAGAGCAGACTTCATTTATTTGCATCCTAGTTTTTCTCCAAGTATCTAGATTCTGGGATCCGAAACTACCGTGGGGAGATGTCCTCAACCATAAACTAAAGAGAGACCCCCTTAAAAAAAACAACAAACAAAAAAAAACCAAAAAAGAGGAAGCCATAAAAAGAAGTCCCTTATAAGCTAAGCACACTGCAGCATGGGTGTCTCATTCGGGACCTTGGAAATGTGTTGTCATCCACTTGCTTCTCACTTGAAAGCGTTGGAAGAAAAGAGGCAGTTTTGTGCTTGCTTGTGAAGGAGGGATGAAGGCTCACTTAAGAACAGCATCCTTGGCTAACTGGGGAACAGAGCTTTTAGAAGAGAGGTAATTTTGCCCTTTTTTATTAGTAGACTGAGGTTAGACCTCCTCAGACAGAGGTGGGGCCAAATTCACCTCTCTCAGCAGCTTTTTAAGTCTTTCTAACTGTATTCCACATTTCAGAGATAATACCAGGTTCATTATTCCAGAAAGCTGAACATGCATCCCCAAACGCAAAGCCAGCTGCCGGGGAGTAAAGAGGAGGAAGGAGAAAGAATTTGTGAAACAGGGAAGGAATTAAGACTGGTATTGACACACTCATTTTAAAGTGAGTGCAGAAGATGTGATTGGCAACAAGGCAAAAAACCTGCTCAGAAATACCTTAAGCATCCACTTCCAGCCCACACTGTCTGAAGTGCCCCTCAGAGCACCAACAAACCCTGCAAGAAACACTGCAGGCCAACATATGCAAAAGGCATTTTCACTGAACCACTGAGAGGAGGAGATCCAAAGGGTAAATACCGCAGCTATTATCTGCAATCGCATACATACTTCAAGTGGAGAGATGGAAACCCAAAGGATCTTGAATGAGCTGCCAGGGTCCAAATGAAAGGCTCAGCTCAGGAAATAATTCTTTCCAGCCTGTGACTTGTATTAGCCAGCTATGGCTGTCCTTCTGTGGGTGAAACTAGGGAAAACCCAACCATCCAGGTACTCTTGGGAGCAGTTGTAAGCAGTTTAATTTGTGGATGATTGCATTGAGTATCATTTTTAAGCTAACCAATATTGCATTTTGTTACCCAGGCTCCACATTCCTGCACTCAGCACACAGGTGATAGATGGTCCTGAGGTTCCATTCAGAGGCCTGACCCACGTGCATGGTTGCCTGAGCAGGGAAGGAGCCATGGTCCAGCAGACTGCATGAGCAGGACCTGGGCAAGATCTGCTTGCAGTCAAACAGGTCTTGAAGCAAAGATAGTGCTGTGGCTTTACCTGCAAGCACACCTGGGGCTCAGATCTTCACTCCACGTGAGTGCCACGAGGCAGAGTTCATTTAAATGATCCTTTTTTGCTCTGTGTGATGGAGAGAATGGATGGAATTGCTTTCCCAGACTTTGAGGAAATGGAAGTGATGTGTTAAAGATTTAACAGCTTTTATTTCTCGTGTCAGATCTTAACCCAATATCAAATATTAAAGCACTAATATATTTAAGGCAACCAGGAGCTGCTGTTGAAATTAATTTCCTTTCTGAGAAAAAGCATTGTCAACTTCCATTGGCAAGAATGTGAGCAACCCTTTAAAAGAGAAGCAGAGCAAATGTGTGTACACGTAGGAAAGCCTTTGTTCTGCTTTCCCCTGAATCTCAGCTGCAAAGCTCAGCCTTTGTGTTATACATCAAGGCAAAGACATGAGCACATCGTGTCCCATCACTAACAGCAACGTGAAAAATGCATTTAAAATATGAAAAATTCAGAGGCTTCAAGGCACATGGCCTCTGACTCTGGTGGGAAACAGGCAGAGGAGTAAAACCTGAGCAGCCCCGAGCCCACTGACTTATCACCAGGTCTTCATATTCCTAAGCAGGAGTGGAATTTCAGCAGAGGCAACTCAGAGTTTAAAATGAGCATGAGCTGAGCAATGGGTTGGGAAGTATAGGGGAAAGGAGAGAAAGCTGCTACCAAACTCTCCAGACAACTCTTTCACTTCTATTCCAAGCACACTGTTAAAGTGAGAGGCTTGTGTGCACCACCTGGAAGAGAAATTGCTGCTGAAGCAGTGCTAGTGATAATCCATGTCTGTGCCTTCATCATCTCCCAGATGTGCCAAATGGGTTCTGTTTGCTTCCTAGCTGGAAACAGAGCAAAATGAATCTTGCCAAATACTAAACCAGCTTTTTTTCCATTCTGACTTCAGTACTGTAAGAAGCCATTTGTTCATCTTTTCAGTTTGTTTCTAGATGACTCAAGAAGAGACTGAGCATGCATGTGAAATATTTCTGGGAGCTGCCAGTGGTGAAGAGAACTTCACAGCTGCATTGGTTACGTCAGAAACTCTCGTGCAAGACCCACGAGCAAGGATGGAAGAGAAAAAGGGACATTCTGGAGGTAGCCAACAGAAACATTTTTAAACAGCTCTTATTCCATACTGCCTTCCCCAGCACAGGACTGGACACTGCACTCGACACACAGCTCATCAGCCCACTGGAAAAAGGGGGGAAGCAGCCTGAGATCTGCACTCTCTGTGTCTGTTAAGGCTCCTAGGGCCAATGCATCCTGCTGGCATATGAGCTGGAGCAATCCCTTCTGTGCTGTCAGCAACACCAAGTCAGTGTGTGAGGTGCTGGGCCCTGGGCCCTGGCTGGGGGTGGATCAGTGGCCCCACTCGTGCAGCCCTGCCTTCCTCAAGGCACCTGAACACCCAGTAGGATGGAGTGCACCAGCTGTGCTCTGGGGTAAGGAACCCTCAGCTGAGTAGATCCACGCCCACGCTCAGCCGCAAGCAGGCATTGCTTTGGGGCAGTTCTGTTTTGGTGGCTTGGGCTGCTAATTGGGCTTTATTTGCAGGAGTGAAAAATACCCCCCCAAGACTGGAGCTTTCAGCTTTGTTTGCAATATCTGAAGGGGCTCCAAATCCTGATCATTTTCTAGCGTGCTTTTTCATTCAGCGCAGACATCTGGTGCTTTTGCAACTCGATGAGCATGCCAGAAATACAGCCATGACAAAAAGCCTCTGAACAAAAACTTCCTTGAGGCCACAGCTGGAAGCAAAATGATGTCTGACATGGAAGTGACTAACCACATCACCTGCTTTCGTTTACCCTTTGGTGTGCTGCAAAACAAGGCTGCCACAAGGTAAACTCATCTAGCAAAAACTAATGGAGCTGCAATATATTGGTTAAGTTATTGTTTTTCCCTCTCTCTCGTTAAGCTTCATCAAGGATTCATTTAAAATACCAATGTTTTCAGTCTATTATTTGCAGTTAAAAGCAGCATATGGTGCCTGGCGACAGAAGATAATTAGATTTCTTGTCTGCCTTCACTACTGCAGGTCCTTAATGCGCTCTCACGGAGCTTACAAAGGGAGTGGGCAGAATGGATGGTGGGATAGATTCAGAGGTTTAAAATGATGAGTTTGGCTTTTCTGGGGTTGTTTCCTGGAGTATCTCGGTTGTTCTGTGGCACCTCCACTGAGGCATCCTTCGCACCTTTAGGCACTGCTTGACGGCTCAAAGGGAAGTACAACGATGCTGGTGGTGATGGGCAGACCAAGTCAGAAAGGTGTTTTCCTCCTAAACACTGCAGTTAACTGCCCTGGACTGCAGGCCAGGTGGGGCAGTCCCTTCCCTATGTACTTATGTCCCCATCCATCCATCCATCCATCCATCCCAGTAGCTAGTCATTCACCTGGATCCTCCTGAACTCCTGCTTTGTGTAACACTTGACAGCCAGGAGTTCAGCAAACTGCATATAAATGCTCTCAAAACCAGTCCTTTAAGTAGCCCTCCTTTAGTTTGCATTTTCCTGCTTGCCAGGCTAGCCAGGTAACTAGATACTAAGTTTAAGTCTTAGGAACTTTACATAACCTTCCCTACTTCCATGCAGCTCCACACAAACATCGTCTAGACATTTTGCTGTAGCCTTCTCAACTCCTAGAAGGAGATCTCAGGAGAAAGAGTAAGGCAGGACAGGAAAGCAGTGCTGAATATTTGCTAGGCTCACCTCCACCTGCATGTGGAGTGAAAAAATGTTTGTGAGGAAACAGAGTGAACTATGGCACTGTGCCCACAGTGCCCTGATTGCTTTTGGAGGTTGCATGTGTTTTTAAACGAGAACAAATGAAAGCAAATGGGTACCCTGGGTTTGGGCTTTCAGTAAAGCATCTCATTTGGAGCAATATGGCAAATTAGTCAGGTAGGGAAGGTGGTGATGAAGTCATCATTGTGACAGATGGTGAAATGTGCAGTGTTCAAGTACATGCTGCCCATCCACTGCTCTGCAGGGCTGCAGCTGCAGCCTCTGCCCACTGGGGATGAAGTGTGTAGGCTACCGACTGGGACTCCACAATGGGTTGCTGGAGAAGTTGCCTGGTGTCCCTCTTCAGAGAAGGTGAACCCAGACTGGCCAGGTTGAGAAAAGGGGTAAAGGATCAGCAGAGGAGAAAGCTTGTTTACAAACCCAGACTTCTTTCTGCTAAACCATTGGCTGGGGGAGCTACAACTGCTGGCACCCTCGTTTGCCAAGGTTACTGGTGGTACAGCCTCCTCAGGGGGTCCAGGCTCAAGCACACAGGGGTCACAGGGCAGAGGTTTGCACTTAGGAGGAACAGCCTTCATTGCCAGTGCAGTGGCCGTGAAAGAAGCCTTCCTCTGTGTCACACGTGCTGCTGCGGCGTGAGAGGCAAATAAGCTTCAGTCCCTCTAAAGGACGGCAAAATATCCTCCTGCCTGTGTAAGGGCCTCCCTTAATGCAGCATGACACCAGCCTAAATTGATTTAATCATTCAAACGGTGCCGTGTCATTTCCCTGCCTTAGCTCTTGTCTGATTTCATTTGCTGCAGAGGGGTTCTGCAGGCAGGCTCTATTTTTGCACTGGCATACTTTGTGAAGACAGTTTGCTTTGTTTCTTGAGCTTCTGAGATCAAACATTAGACCTCTGTCCTCTTTGCCTAAGAGGACACAGGTAAAGCACTTTTTTATCCTTATCTGGTAAGTTGCAATATTAGAAAGACGTTGCCTATAAAGCTTTATGAGTGCCCTTATTTTTATGCAGACCCACAGCTGATAAATTCACACTGCAGCATGCTCTGGGTTATTTGAGATTATTATCCTCTTTTCACTCACTGAGGTCTATATAAATGTTTGCTACAGGGTCTTTGATTTTCATTCACTAATGTAGCTCACATTCCAGTTACGAGGCAGGACAAGAGAAGAGCCACTTCCAAGTGCTAAAACTGCAGCATTTCCTTTCCTTGCAGAGTAGAGCACAATGTTAGGGCTGCCTGTGACCTATCTTGTCCACCTAGTTTTCTTCTCTTAGGATGGAAAATAGCAAGACTGACCTAAAAAAATAATCAAGAACGGGCAAAGTGAGAAGTCAGCTGAGAAGCAACTAATAATAAGGCCCTGGGGGTCTGGGGTGATGAAAAGCTCAACATGAGTCTGCAGTGGGAGTCCAGCCCAGACAGCAACCCTGTGCTGGGCTGCAGCAAGAGCAGTGTGGGCAGCAGGGCAAGGGAGGTGATTCTGCCCCTTGGCTCTGCTCTGAGGACAGGCTGAGAGAGTTGGGGCTCTGCAGCCTGGAGAAGAGAAGGCTTCCAGGAGACCTTGTAGTAGCCTTCCAGGATCTGAAGGGGGCTACAGGAGGGCTGGGGAGGGACTATTGACAAGGTCTTGTAATGCCAGGACGAGGAGGAATGGGTTTGAACTGGCAGAGGGGAGATTGAAACTGGATGTTAGGAAGAAGTTGTTTGCAGTGAGGGTGGTGAGACACTGGCACAGGTTGCCCAGGGAGGTTATGGTGCTCCCTCCCTGGAGGTGTTCAGGGCCAGGTTGGGTGAGGCCCCAAGTGACCTATTCTAGTGGGAGGTGTCCCTGTCCATTGTGTGGGGGGTTGGAACTAGATGATCCTTGAGGTCCCTTCCAACCTAACCCATTCTGTGCTTCTATGCTTCTGTGCTAACAGCACTGCAGTTAAGTTTTAAAGTAGCACAAGCATCGACAGAAGCATTAACCACATTCAGTGTGTCCTGAACCTTTGCTTAAGCTGAGCTCTCCAGAGCAGATCTGGGGATACATCAATTCAATGTTATTATAACAGCATTACCAACAGGCAAGATTTTAATTGCCTAATGACCACACTGGTTCCTCAAGTCCTTCCCAGCCCTCGGCCCCACAGCAGTAGGGCAGATAGGAGCACAAGGAAGGCGACTGCCCAGTCTCCTGCAGAGCGTAGCCCTCAATTTGCCCCTCAGAAAACAAAGAACCCTGAAGTTGGCAGAGGAAAAATACCCAGAGCTTCAAGTGGCTGCTACTGAACCCTGGCAACAAGGAGCCTTTAAACCTCCATTAAAAAGAAAAAAGACGGAGCAGAGAGATGTAACCATCTCTTGCCAGCTCAGCAGCACGGGAGGCCAGATTTGTTTAAGCTGAGGGATGGGCATGTTTGCCTTCCACTCTTTGGAAACAGGTGACAGATACTGTGCCAGAAATCATTTATGGACACAATTCTTCTTTCGCCGAGTCAATGTCTGACCCAGGCTCGGGGCTAAATGTGTTTACTCTCCTAACATAATCTCAAGCCTTTTTTTCCCCCAAGGTGAGCAAGTTTACAATGAGAAAAAGCATTAATGTGCACAGGCACACAGGAAGTTTACAAGTTGGGGGCAATCCAAAGCTCAAAATATCCAAAGCCCTGTGCAAGCACATGCACATAGCCACTTGAGAGGCAAAGCCTGCTTGCACAGCCAAGATCTGGTGTCCTAGCAATCCAGCCTAGGAAAAGCCTTCCTTCTGCTGCAGCTCCCTTCCAGCTGGGAGGGCGCACACGGAGGTGCTGTGACTATCCAAGCCTGTCCAGATCCTGGACAGCAATTAACATGCAGAACAGAGATGCAGAGGCTGTTCCTTTCCAGGAACCTCGTGGAAGGAAGATGTGTTGAGCTGCAGGAAAGCACAGGCTGATGTTGCATTTGACCCAACTGCAAATGCACCTTTCCTCTGAGAGACTTTAATGTCAGGTTCTTGACTTCTCAAAATGACTTCTGCATTTGCAGGAGAACTAATGGCTCTCCCAGCCCCCTTTTACAAGTGTAGCATCTTCTTTCTCAGCCTCTGCTCCTTTTGTTTCCTATCCATTCTTTCCTACATGTTAGAGCTGTGACCATTTTTCATCCCTCCAGCCAGAAGAAGTGCAGTTAGGAGAGTGTCTGGAGCCTTTTCAATGTAAGGAACCATGCTGAAGGCTGCAGGCTCTCCTGGGGCAGGGGCAGCATAGCTCTGGACGCATTTTCTGCTTAAGTGAGTAGTGATAAATCTTCTCGCCATATGTCTTGTGTGATGTCCCTTTGTATTAATCATTCCAGATATGATTCACAGCTTTTTGTGTTCTTGTTTCGTTACACTCTGTGACCCAAACATCCTGGTTCTCCCTCGTACCAGCACCGTGTTCTCCCCTCCCTCTCCTCTGTATCCAAAAGGATCAACTTCAGTAACCTCTTAGAAGACAATCTTTGTGCTGAACCTAAATATTCATTGGACACCTCTCTGACATCAAAGACTAACTAGAGTGTAGTTTAATGTCATTGTTTTAGGCCCCCCATAAAGAATCTTTCTTCCTGTACAGAAGCAATAGCTTCAGTTCAGTTAGACCAACATTTACTTCCACAGTTTGCCCAAGCCTGCTTCTTTCCCTCCAGTGGTGCTCTTGAGAGACTGACAGGAGTCTGCTGCATAGCTGGCGTGGGCACAAGCTGTGCGTGCAGCTCTGGATACGCTGAGGTGTGCTGGAGCAGTCAGACCTGTGCTCACAGACACATCTGCACTCCACCTCAGGCTCCTGACAAGTGCTCTGTGAGAAGGTATTTAGCCAGAAAGAATAAAGCTTCCCACCTGGACAGTTGAGTCAGAAATGGGCAGAGCTGCTGCACTTGGCAAGTGCCTCACAGCTTTCTGCACAGCCCAGCTGTTGAAGTCTCACTTTGTGCACAGCCCAGCTGTTGAAAGTCTCACTGCTTTCTGCACAGCCCAGCTGTTGAAGTCTCGCTTTCTGCACAGCCCAGCTGTTGAAGTCTCACTTTGTGCACAGCCCAGCTGTTGAAAGTCTCACTGCTTTCTGCACAGCCCAGCTGTTGAAAGTCTCACTTTGTGCACAGCCCAGCTGTGGAAGTCTCACTGCTTTCTGCACAGCCCAGCTGTTGAAAGTCTCACTTTGTGCACAGCCCAGCTGTGGAAGTCTCACTGCTTCGTGCACAGCCCAGCTGTTGAAAGCCTCACTGCTTTCTGCCCAGCCTTCTGATGGGAATATTGCATGTTCTGGGCAAAGTGGATTAGGACTTATTCCCTTGTTGACATATCTGAGTCCTGGCTAAAATAAATGTCCTGTCATACTGGCAGGGACCACCTAAAGAATCTTAGTCTTATCAAGAGGATTGAGCATGAAGGGCTTTTCCAGCTCCAGCAATGTTTTCATTCCAAAGACTGGGATCTTTGGGAGCAAAGCGTGGAGATGGTGAGAACAGTTCTTGGCTGCTGCTGCCGAGGGGATATCTGTTGTGTGAGTAAACCACAGCTCCAAAGCTCTGCTTTACAATCCAGAAGACACTTAAGAGAATAGAGCCACAAGTGTAGTTAACATGTCCATGGAAAATAGCCTGAAGGTTTCTCAGGTGATGATAAAAAAACAGGACAAAAGAAATCATCATCTTCTCAGTTTTCAAGCTCTTCATTTCCAGAGTACTATGCTTGTCACAAGATGATTAGTTTTATCCCAGCAGGGGATTTGGGGGTTTGATTGTGGGCTTCAGTAGAGCTAAGATCACACTGCAGAAGGTGACAATGCAGTGGAAAGCAGAAAAGCAGGGATTGGCATGGCTCTCTCCCACTATTCCTAGGTATTCCTAAAGTGAAAACTGCACACTGGTTTTGCTTGGTATTTCTGCCAGGGTACCACTTCTCTGCCTGCCTTGGTTAAGCAGCAGTTCTACTTGCAGGCCAGCACTCAGTTGTCTCAGCACTCTGGAAGTGCCCTGCATCCCTTCTCACTCCATTTGGATCCACTGTTTGTTTGACTTTCTAAGACAAAGGTGGTTTGCTGTAGATTTCTTTGCTTTGGAACAGATTCAGATAGCTGTGTCTCAAGCTGTCATTGAAAGGAAGATTCACTCATTGTGGTATCCATATGCTGAATATAATCATCCATTAAGCAAATGAAGAACAAGCACAGTTGGGAAGCTACAATGAATTCTGCCTCTGGAAGTCTACCTTTGGTAGGTCAGGTTTTGTTTCCATGAGCACAGGCTGGATTTGTGGTTCCATGGAAGGGACTGCCCAGTTAATAGAAATGCACTTTGGTGTCGGTACTCTGACATGGGCAGGGTGCAGTGAGAGAGTTTTTATGACATTTATGAGTTGACCAGAGCAGCACTCCCTGTTGATTAATTGTGTTAGACAACAATGTGAGCAGAAGTGAGAAAGCTGCTGCCAACAAAAACACAAGAGAGCAACAAAGAAAGCAGAAATAATAACTGAGGATGCAGTCCTGTAGGTGCCAGTGCACTTCCTACCACTGGTGCCAGCTGCAATGAGGAAGCAGCAGCAGAGGTAGCATGACTTTAGAATCATAGAATCACAGAATGTCAGGGGCTGGAAGGGACCTTGAAAGATATCTGGTCCACCCCTCTGCCAGGGCAGGATCACCTAGAGCAGATCACGCTGGAATGCACCCAGACAGCTTTTGAGTATCTTCAGAGAGGGAGACTCCACAACCCCCCTGGGCAGCCTGTGCCAGTGCTCAGTCACCCTCACAGCATAACAACTGGGGTAGTGATAAAACCAAGATACTGTTGGGTGCAGGCTAGAAACAGTACAAAGTTCATTTGACAAGTACGAAATAGAAGAAAGTAGTTAGAGCTTGATGCCCTCTCTGGCACCACCAGACCTGAGAAATGCCCCTGCTCTGGGACAGAAATCACAGTGGAGCTCTCACCAGCCCAGCTGGGGGAGATCTGGGAGATATTTTCAAATGGGGCTCAAAATTATGAAGTGAAAGATCCCTGCATGAGGCATTTTAAAAGAAGCTTTAAATGGGAGGGGGAAAAAGAGAAGAGATATTTTAATAATAGCCAGCCCCTGGGAGACCAGCAAGAGAAGAAGGAAACTCATAGGTCAAGTGAGAGAGCAGATCCTTGCATAGCAGAAGAGAAGGAGGGCACAGAGAACACTGCTGGGGCCAAAGGTCTGTGTGTAAAGTAGTGGGGGAAATTAAGAAACAGCTGCAGGGTTTTATTATTAAATCCAGATCAATGTCTCTGTTACCCTAACCGAAGCAGAGGGTGCCCAATAAGCAGTCCAGGCCAGATGTCTGCTGCTTTTGAAGGGCTGTGGGTCCATCTGCAGCCACTTCTTCTAGAGGAGTCACTTTATTTGTAAAAAAGGCTGTTTTAAACATTCATCAGTGCAGAGGGGTCTCAGCTGGGCTCCTAGAGAAGATGCTTTTACAGCAAGCTCTGCAACAGCCTGCACCACATCCTCGTTTCCAAGGAGGGGCACCAATGGTAAGTGTCAGAGGCTCACAGGGTGTCAGAGGTTGGAAGGGACCCAAAGAGATCATCCAGTCCAATCCCCCTGCCGGAGCAGGACCACACAATCTAGCTCAGGGCACACAGGAACACATCCAGACAGGCCTGGAAAGGCTCCAGAGAAGGAGACTCCACAACCTCGCTGGGCAGCCTGTGCCAGTGCTCTGGGACCCTTCCAGTCAAGAAGTTCCCCCTTGTGTTGAGCTGGAACCTCCTGTGCTGCAGCTTCCATCCATTGCTGCTTGTCAGGAAAGCTGTTTGAAAGTGCAGGGCAGCTGCTCCCCCCTCCTGTGGAAATATTCACATTGCAAGTCGTGAGACTCCAGTGTGCCACTTGGTGACTGCTGCCTGCCTGACTGGCCCAGTCCTGGCACTGCAATCTGAGATGCAAAACCATCAGAGGCTTTCTTCTGGGCAGGTCAGGAGGGGGAACAGTCTCACAAGGTCCCTGCTAATGCTCAGCCCACGACTGTTATTATCCCCATTGCTGGTGTTTATTAAAGAGAGCTTTCACCAGCACAATCCCCTAACAATAAATGCCACTTTTGGTATATCACCTGGTTAATGCCGCAGTAATTGCTTCTGATTAGATATGGCTAATAAAAAGGCTTCTTGCCAACATGATCTTTTTAATTAAGTATTTCATAGCTCCCAGTAAAAGTAAAATATGCTCTGAGTTAGTGTTGTGCTTGCCTGGGACACCAGCCCTGCCTTCCTCACAAGTCAGCTTGGCATTTGGCTCTGCACAGGACCTACGGGCTGCTGCTGAGGAGCAGCTGAAGGAGCTGGGGTTGTTTGGTCTGGAGGAAAGGAGAATGAAAGGAGAGCGAAAGGAGACTGAAAGGAGACCAGAAGGAGACCTCCTTGCTCTCTGTCACTATCCAAAAGGAGGCTGGCAGTGAAGTGGGGGGTTGGTTTCTGTTCTCTAGTATTCAGCAATAGGAGAGGAAATGGCCTGAAGTTGTGCCAGGGGAGGGTTAGGTTGGACATTAGGAACATTATTTTTTTGCTGCAAGAGTGGTCAAGGATTGGCAGAGGCTGCCTAGGGAGGTGGTGGAGTCACCATGCCTGGAGATGTTCCAGAAAGGTGGAAGAGGGTTTAATGGCCATGGTGGGGTTGGGTTAGTGGTTGGACAGGATGTCTTAGAGGGCTCTTCCAGCTGAAACAATTCTATGATGCTACTTTCCTCAAACCATTGTCCTGACTCCCTTTTACTTTAGATGCATTCATTCAGATTTTGGTACTTTGCATGTTCCTGTGCCTCTTCCCTCTGTAGGTGTTCCCAAAGGAGCTTAGGATCCAAGCAAGGGACTTGCACCAATTTCATGAGTCATAGCTTCAGATTTGCTTTCCTTCCAAATTCTTCAGGACATGAGCTTGAAAGCTTGAAGAATTCTGGCAAAGCCAAGGCTTTGTCCACACCCCACAGTTGCTGCCATCTGTGTTCAGTACCAGCTGGAATAACAGTCCCCAGGGCTGCTTTAGAGGCTGAGGGTACAGGCAGACAATCCAACAGTTCTGCCCAGCCTCAACAGTTCTCTGCCCCATGTGAGTTCTTACAGGAGTTGTCAGAGTCTGAATATCAAAACCTTGATTTCCAGTGTTCACCTCAAGTCAGACCTTGAGATTAAGAACTTTGTCATGGCCCAGGTGGCCAAGAAGGCCAATGGCATCCTGGCCTGCATCAGGAGCAGTGTGGCCAGCAAGACCAGGGCAGTCCTTCTGCCCCTGGACTCAGCAGTGGTCAGACAACACCTTGAGTGCTGTGTCCAGTTCTGGGGTCCTCAATTCAAAAGAGATGTTGAGGTGCTGGAAGGTGTCCAGAGAAGGGCAGCAAGGCTGGGGAGGGGCCTGGAGCACAGCCCTGTGAGGAGAGGCTGAGGGAGCTGGGGGTGTGCAGCCTGCAGAAGAGGAGGCTCAGGGCAGAGCTCATTGCTGTCTGCAGCTCCCTGAGGGAGGTTATAGCCAGGTGGGGTTGGGCTCTTCTGCCAGGCAAGCAGCAACAGAACAAGGGGACACAGCCTCAAGTTGTGCCAGGGCAGGTCTAGGCTGGATGTTAGGAGGAAGTTGTTGGCAGAGAGAGTGATTGGCATTGGAATGGGCTGCCCAGGGAGGTGGTGGAGTCACTGTCCCTGTAGTTGGTCAAGCAAAGCCTGGATGGGGCACTTGATGCCATGGTCTGGTTGACTGGACAGGGCTGGGTGGACAGGGCTGGATGAGCTTGGAGCTCTCTTCCAAGCTGGTTGATTCTGTGATTCTGTGACATGTCAGCAGCTGCCCAGCTGCATCCCCAGAGCGCCTGGAACTCAGCAGTGGTGCCAAGGATCTGTGGCTTGAGTCCGAGCCCCTTTCTTATGTATATTTTGATTGTGCTGAACTCCCCCAAGCTAAGGCACAAGAAAAGAGCAAATCTTTCCCTGTCAGCAGCAGGAAGGAAAAAACCTTCAAGGCCACACATATCTCCTCAAAAGGGCTTTCTTTGGCGTTCCAAGGCCACAGCTTCCAGTTCCTCAGATGCTTCCTTTCCAGTTCCTCAGATGCTTCCTTTCCGAGCTGTGCTGGCACAGAGAGCTGAGCAGACACTGCCTGCAGAAGGGCACAAAGGCTCCCGATATGAAGGGGCACTCCACACACCTCTGCAGGGGAGGTTCAGCCTCCTGCTGGCCAGCAGGGACTCCCTCGGGGAGATACTTCAGATATTTGCAGATGAAATGAGAGAAAAGAGGCAAAATGTGTCCTGGAAATCCTGCTGCAATTAGACCATGTATTACTTTTAGCTGCAGACTGCTTTGCTGGGATTGCTGCTGGCAAACAAACTGACTATGGAAATGCAAAGTTGTGGCATTTCCATTTCATTTCTTGCCTCATTAATTTCATTAACTTACAAATAGATGAATACATAAAATTAAAAAGTAATTTCCTTTTAATATTTTTAAATTGCTCTCTCCAAGTATTCAAATCTTTTAATCTGTTCTTTTAAGGTCTCCATCTAATTGCTTTTACAGAGGCACAGTTGAGCTTTTCGTGAACCAGAAATCAGGATGATTGATTAGAAGGAAGCTGATCAGAGGGTGCCCTTCAAGAGGTAAGTGCAAGTGTTCCCGAAGATCTGTCTGCACTCTGTGCCATTCCCCTGGCCTGGTAGCAGCCTGTGATGCTGTGTGGGTAGGCTGTGGGAAGGGGTGGATTTGTGGCAGGAAATCCATACTTGGGTGGGTGCAATCCCAAGCACAAATCCAAGCTGGGTGGGGAATGGCTGAGAGCAGCCCTGAGGAACAGGCCCTGGGGGTCTGGGTTAGTGAAAAGCTCAACATGAGGCTGCAGTGAGTGCTGCACAGGGGTGTGCTGGAGTGTGAGGTGCAGCTGCTGTGCACCCTGTGTGACCTCATGCTGCAGACTATTTCCATGTCAGGAATGTTTATTTGCTTTAGACCCACTGCTCCCCTGTCTATTCACTTCTGCCCTCACCTTCTGCAGCACGCATCAACATCACATCTTTATTCATTACCCTCCCTGCTTTTGCCCCTGTTGCTGCTACTCCAAGCAGTGTCCGTTCCCCACCGTGCTTCTTCTCTCTCTCTCTCTTGTTTTCTCTGATGCTGTGCCCGTGTGTATCATTAGAAGTGGGTTTCCTGAGCATACAAAATTGCATTCATTCTATTTTCTGTGCTTTCAAAAGGACATTCTTCACATTTCACTGCAGTTTTTCACAGGTACTCTTAGGTGTTGCTGCTTATTTCTCTTCCTTTTAAGCACACAGAGAGGACAGGGAAACTTTTTTAAAGCCCTGGGCTTTCAGTGACTTCAATCCTTTAACCTTTTTGCAGCTTTTGAAGGGGTTTGAAGCAATGACCCGGTGGTGAAAGCTGTCTTTCCTCCAGGAACATCTGTCTTTCTGATACTGCCTTCACAGCTCTGCTCTGTGTGGTGTTCCCCTTTGCTCAGGCCCCTCTGTGCCCATGTGAAGGTTAACTGTAGGAATCGCTCCGCAGCTCCTTCTCCCTCATTAGTGTGAGCTACCAGCACCCAGCAACGATTTCTGGCGCAGCAGTGTCTTCGTTCCTTCATTTACTGGCTTCAAGGAAATTGATCTCCTCAGGAGAAGCCTGAGCTGCTAGAGAGGCAGAGATTTAATGTGCTGGGCCAGGAGTCAGAGCAGGAAGCCTGGGAGCTGCAGGCACTTGGACACATCCTCCGCAGTCCCCTGTCAATACCAACCATGGGCTGCCTAACCAGGTAGAGCTGGCACTGTTGATAACCCAGGGGTGGAAAGCAGAGACACAGCACAAAGCTGAACAAAAATGCCTTCTAATTTTTCCTGCCTTTCTGTTGTAAATTATTGTCTTTTGGCGACTTTAGGTATGACAAAAGAACCCCACAGAGCCTGCTGAGCAAACACTGAAACAATAGAATTGGTTGGGTTTTTTTTTTCCTAAGGCTTTCCCCAGTGGAGCAAGCTACAGCCTGATGCTTTTATAGCAGAGATGTGTTATACCAAGGACCTTGCTGAAAAACAAAGATTTAAGCTCTGGTTTAAATTGATTCTACAAGAAGATATCTTCAAGGAGTGGGTTTCTTTTCTTTCAGGTTAAATCTTGAATTACTCGAAGCGGTAGAAGAAGTAATAAAAGGAACACTCTCGTAGGTGTGCCTGGAAATCCCAACAACTTGGCTCATTTCAGCGCTCACCTTTGGTTTATTATCTGCAATCTGACAACCTTCACACTCAGTCTAAACCCTTTCATTTCCCCTACGGTGTTTGTCTCCATGAAAACGAACAGCTCAGAAGACTGAGGAGATACAGGCATGGCAGAGGGCAGGCAGAGCCTCCTTAGGAGCTCGTTGTATCAACCTCTTCCACTATCTGCCAGGTTTCACTTGAAAAGGCAATCATGGCAGCAGGCAGTAAGCATTTGGGAGGCTCCATGTTGCCACACAGGTGTTTATTGGGTGAAAAAGACCACTAATGGTGCTAGGAAGTGGTGTGAGGAGTACCAAAAAGCTCAAAACAGAAGAAAACAGAACCTGATTTCAGAGGACACTGCAGCATTCTAGGTTGGCTTCTCCAGAAAGCCTTACAAGTGTCACACCATCAGTCAGCTGTGTTGAGCAAGAGAGCTTGTGTCAGAACTTGTGCTATGGCCTGGCAAAGAGAGGGGAGAGATGTGCAGGTGTCCTTCACATTCACACCATGGTATGGCTTGGCAGAGAGAGATGTGCAGGTGTCCTTCACATTCACACCGTGGTATGGCTTGGCAGAGAGAGATGTGCAGGTGTCCTTCACATTCACACCATGGTATGGCATGGCAGAGAGAGATGTGCAGGTGTCCTTCACATTCACACCATGGTATGGCTTGGCAGAGAGAGATGTGCAGGTGTCCTTTTGCATTCTGTCCATTTGCAGCAGGGTGTTGTCTTGCTCCCTTGTGTTTGCTTAGCCAAACTGAGTGGCAACTGAGATTTTTCAAGTTGCTTCTGTTTTTTTATTGTGTTTTGGTAAGTTCTGGGGATAAAATACAGCAATGGTTTCTGCCTTATTTGCTTCAGTGTATTGTTCCAGGGCAGGCAGTTTCATTTCCAACTGTTTATAATGACAAATTTCATAAGCCTTATAAAAATAACCAGAAAGCTGTGATGCCAAAGAGAGAGCAACAACCTCTCACTCTGTAAAGAACAATGACTCCAAGGCACCCAGACTCGTCGCTGTAGGGCATGTGCTGTACGTGTGATGCTGGAGTGATTGGCTGTGGTCATGGCTGGCAAGTGGTTGAATATGAGCTTATTTCCATGCTTAGGCATCTCCTGTGTCTAATCACTCATGCTGTTAGACATTCCAGTGCTGTTAGGATGATACAAACGCAGTCTCCATTTCAGAGCCCGCAGCCTCAGCACATGGGTCTCAGCTACAGATACCTGACTTTCATCCACAGAATTTGGCATTCTATCTTGTTGCCAGCATTCTGACACTTCTTAAGATGGTTACTGCTGAGAACAGGATTCAGAATTCCTCCTTTTCCCTGAGTTCTTGGTTATGTAAAACTTGTAGTGTAGTGCTCCTGAACCATTTTGTTCTCTTCATTACATTGCTATTCAATGGTCTTTATTTTAATGCCCTTGTACCTGGACCCTCTCTACAGTGCCTGCTCTCTGCTCGTGCAGAGGCTGTCCTTTATTCCCTCTTTAAAATCCCTTTCTGAAGTGCAGATGTGGTTTGCTTTGCCTGCCTGTCTCTTCAGTGCCTGCCTGCTTTTGTGTCTTAAGCAGAGTTCTTACACCACCATAGTGCCCCTTGGTCAGATCCACGCTCGTTTTGCTTGCCCAGATCTGGCCAAAGGTGAAGGCTGTGTCTGATCACCAGATAGCACAGATGCAGAATGGAATAACAATGAGTTTTGTTTCAGAACTATCCATTTTTATGCCCTTAGCTAAAGATCTAAGGTTGGTAATTTGCAAGTACATTACTAAAGTGAATTTCCCTTCTGTTGATGCTTTGGAAGTGCCAGGCTGCTTTATCAGGACGACCCCTGGGTGTCATAGAATCAGTCAGGGTTGGAAGGGACCACAAGGGTCATCCAGTTCCAACCCCCCCTGCCATGGGCAGGGACACCTCACACTAGATCAGGCTGGCCATAGCCTCATCCAGCCTGGCCTTAAACACCTCCAGAGATGAGGCTTCCACTACCTCCCTGGGCAACCCTTCCAGGCTCTCGTCACCCTCATGCTGAACAACTTCTTCCTAACATCCAGGCTGACTCTCCCCATTTCCAGCTTTGTTCCATTCCCCCCAGTCCTGTCACTCCCTGACAGCCTAAGAAGTCCCTCCCCAGCTTTCTTGTAGCCCACTTCAGATACTGCAAGACCACACTAAGGTCATCTGGGAGCCTTCTCTTCTCCAGACTGAACAGCCCCAACTGCCTCAGTCTGTCCTCACAGCAGAGCAGCTCCAGCCCTCTGCTCATCCTCATGGCCCTGCTCTGGACACCTTCCAGCACCTCCACATCTCTCTTGTCCCAGGGGCTCCAGCACTGGATGCAGTACTCCAGGTGGGGTCTCACCAGTGTGGAGTGGTGCCACAGCTTCACAGAGTGCTCTGGCCTGGGAGGGACTCTCAAAACTCATCTTGTTCAATCACCTGTACTCAACCTATGTCAGACTGCCTAGGGCCACATAACTGTCCAGGGACAGGGCCTCAACCCCTTGAGGCCTGGGCAGAGCCACCCATTATGGATATCCAAGGGTTATGGATGATACTGGATATATCTGCCCTGGGGCAGGGTTGAGGCTTATGTTTCGTAAGACAGCAGAGGAAAGAAAATCAGAGGAGCAGCTCAGGGCAATGAAACTTGTGCCTTTTGCCTCCTTTCTGCTCCCCAAGGTGTGTTGAGCACAAGGCTGTTTAGTTAGACGAGTCCTTTTGATGGCAGAGCCTTACAGGTCCTCACTTAAGGAAGCATTTTTATTGCTGGAGAAGAGCCTCCTGATGGTGCTTGTTTTTACTGCAGAGCTCAGCAGTGCCAGAGTTATGGAGCCCATCTAACCAGCACTAATCTGCACAGGCACTAGCAGCCTGCTGCCCAAGCAGCATTACTTACCCAGGGCTTTTTAAGTGAGAAATGGAAGGCTCAAGTCTCGAGGCAGTCCTCTCAGCAGCCCAAGGACTTGGGTTTAGAGCCAGCCATAACTTTTGTTTATGTTTATCCACTAAGAGCTTAGTCGAGGGATGCTGCAAAGAATCATTTACCTGTAAATGGGAATTAATTAGTTTATCAAATGAAAGCATAGGAGATTCTGAGCTGGGATGCTCACTGTAACTCGTACACTCTTTGCTCCACGTGCCTAAAATGTCTCGGAAGGGTAAGTGCCAAACAACCTTGCGGCTTTTGTCTAGCAGCCAGTTCACACAAGCACCTCGCTTCAAACCGGCAAACTCCAGCCTCATCTCTGCTGCCTCTGACAGCCACCTGCATGCTGGATTCTTACTGGAACATACTCCTCTGAAGAGCACCTTCTGCTGTATTGATTAATGCTCGTTCTGCTGGAGCTGCTTTGTGAAGATTCAGTACCAGGTGCATTTTTGGCCTCTCAGGCTCCTCTTCAGCACATCAGTTGGGTGTGCTCAGCAGTTTGCCAGCCCCACACTGGAAGAAATCACTGGGCTATCCTGCTCCCTTTTGTGGCAGTGCAGAAACCACTGCACACCCTCTGGGACTGCTGGCACAGATGAGGTGTTCAGCACTTGGCCTGCAGTTTGCATCATTGTTGACCGTAGAGAGCTGAAATGATCACTGCAGCCTGTCTCGAGGGGCAGAGAAAGAGTGGTGCAGCCTGTGCAGCCTCCATGACTCTTACCCTGACCCAGGCTCTCTGATTTTTTCCTTAACTGAATTTTGTGTGTCTGCTTCTCCTGTAAGGGGAAGGGCAAATAAACCTGCCCACTAGTACATATGGCAGTGGTGTGTCCCACAGTCAATGTGATGCTCTTCCTGAAACAGGCACTCCCTGGCAGCAGAGATCATCAGGACTGTGCCAGCTGCGTCCCAGGGCACTGCACAGACAGGTGATGGCCACCTGGAGACACTGCACTTTTTCTGAGTCTGTGCTATTTGAACAGAGAGAAGAGGCAGACATAGGAGAGGAAAATTCCTCTAAGCCATACCAATTATTGAGGTACTGGAACATGTCCAGAGAAGAGAGATGTAGCTGCTGAGAGGCCTGGAGCACAGCCCTGTGAGGAGAGGCTGAGGGAGCTGGGGGTGTGCAGCCTGCAGAAGAGGAGGCTCAGGGCAGAGCTCATTGCTGTCTGCAGCTCCCTGAAGGGAGGCTGTAGCCAGGTGGGGTTGGGCTCTGCTGCCAGGCACCCAGCAACAGAACAAGAGGACACAGCCTCAAGTTGAGCCAAGGTAGGTTCAGGCTGGATGTTAGGAGGAAGTTGTTGGCAGAGAGAGTGATTTGCATTGGAATGGGCTGCCCAGGGAGGCAGTGGAGTCGCTGTCCCTGGAGTTGGTCAAGCCAAGCCTGGCTGGGGCACTTAGTGCCATGGTCTGCTTGATTGGGTAGGGCTAGGTTGGGCTGGATGAGCTTGGAGGTCTCTTCCAACCTGCTTGATTCTATAGGATTCTATGAATAAATCCTCATCTGATTCCATTTATAAATACCAGGTCAGTTAATGTTTTCTTGAGGCTTTAACACTTAGAATCACATCCCTTAAAGATGGATTTCTGTGAGTGGGAAATGTGGCCTTTTGTGAGAAGAAATAGAGAGGAAAACCTTGCCAAAGCCACTGGAAGCTGAGAAAACCAAATAAAAATAAAATCCTGGTTTTTGCTGGTGAAGCTCCTGACCTGAGAACACAAAGGTTAGCACTGCTGTTACACAGAGCCTGTACTCAGCCAGCCTCCTCGGGATCCTCGCAGCCACGAGGAGGAGGAGGGCAGGGTGGAAAGCAGCAGCCCGTGACTGACAGCTGTATTTTTGGAGACATTGGGTGGTCACAGGCTGCTTCCACGCAAGCCTGAGGCCAGACATAAATACTTTCTCTGCCCGTACAGGTGGAGCAGCTGCAGATGATGAGAGAAGTGTGCCCTGCAGGAGGAGGCAGTGACTCAGCACTGGACGTTATTTATAGCCCACACCTTGTCAGAAGCAGGGATGGGACTGCAGCCAGAGGCTGAGCCAGGTCGGTGCAATGCTGAGAGCCCCCGGCTCAGGAGCAGACACATGCCCAGCATTGCCCGAGTTCTTTAGCATCCACAACTTCTGCTAATTCAGTAGGAAGCCCAGGTGGGCACTGGCTATTTTGAGACTCCCTTGGCACCATCGGTGTATGCAAGTCCCCTGGCACCTTTGCCTTCCTGTTCTATTTCTGTCTGCCTTTTATTCCTCTATTGATTTTAATGGACTCCAATTAAGGTCTCTTGTCTGTGCATCTTTACAGCTTTATTTATCCCGAGCACAGGCTCCTAGATCACTGCTCTCACTCTTCCTCCCCCCAGACTCCACAAAGTACTATTTTTTAGTCTCTCTTATTTTAATTGGTCAAATTTAGGAATGTTTAGATACCTTTCAAAACATCTGCAGTTTTACTGCTGCTTAATGACATCATCTTTATGGCTATATTGCGCTAATTGACAGCTACATCTTACTGCCTGTCACCCAGCTTTGATGTCCTAAAAGCTTAGAATTGGTTAAATCTGCATTTTAGTCACAAAGTAAATTCATGAACCATTCCATCATTAGCTACAGCAAATGGCAAGAGCGGTTCAGAGCAGGGGACCATTATTCCCTATTCATAAATTTAAATCACTTCCTCATCCTCACTTTTAGTGTTTACAGGAATGTAGCCTGAATTTTAAGTTCAGCAGCTCTGAGTACTGAAGCATGAACTGCAGCTCCTCCTCCTCTCATCTTTCCAACCACTGTATAGCTTCTGTACCCACTGGCAGTGAGAGCTGGCATCAATTATGTGCAACTAAACCCATGCAGACCTCCTGCAGAGTTTCTGTCTGGGGTTATAGAATCATAGAATCAGTTAAACCTGGATCTCCTCTTCCTCACTGCACCCCAAGCAACTGAAATGGTTTGACAGACAATTTCTATTGCAGCAGAGAATTTCCTTTTGGTGACTCTGCTGTGTAGGGAAATGCCTCAGATAAATTCTAACCACACGCTCCTCAGTTTGGAAACTCAAAACCACGTTGAAGTGCAGTGTCAACTTGTGGATGAACTTCAGCTCCATTACAGTCCCTATCCAGGGGCTGGCAGAGGCTTTAACCTGGGGCTCAGGTATGCTGTAAAAGGCCTTAAAAGAAAGAAAAGTTCTGCTCTAGGACAATGTTTCTTAGCCTGTGCCATTCAGTGTTGGCACTTCTGGAAAGAAAGTCAGGAGAGAGACTGTCTTCAGCCCTAATCTTACATCATTAATTATGTTGACTGCTCCTCTGTTCCACACAGAGTGAAGCTCAGCTGGCCAAAGCGAGCTGCAGAGCAAGGGACCCCGCTGGGCTTGATCCATCAGCATAGGCTGGACACCAGCCCCAGCTCCTCTGCCTTCCAGAGACATTGGCTTCTTCTGCAAGTTCGCTTGGGAAGCTTTCTGAGGCAGCCTCTTTCAGCATCATCTCTTCTCTCCCAGCAAAGCAAAGGTAGCTTTAAACAACAGAGCCTTTTAGCAGCGTAATGCATCTCCAGGAGCAGTGCCCCACATCTTTATTCATGATGTGAGCGATGATCCAAGTAGTAATAATGAAACGGGGTCACAAAGGTCCTCCATTGTGAACTAGTGTTAATCTAGTTTCCTACAGGATGTTTATCTAAGTCAGAAAAAAGCAGGCAGTTGAAAATGCTTCGGCGAGTCCCTGATGAAAAGAAGCCTGGGAAGTGCTCAGGATAGCTGGAGAATGCTAAATTGCACTTAGCTCTGCTGAGGAGGCCAAGCTGTTTCTGGCAGCAGTTCACTAGGCTCTATCCACTGCAACTTGGTTTCTTCTTTTTATGACTGTTAAGAACCATCAACAGTTGGAAAACAAAACCAAAGCCAAACAAACCAAACCCCCAAACCCACAACCCAGGTCCAACAATGAGCATTTAGGACTTTGCTCCAAACTGCAGGTTTGCCATACTGCAAACTCTTCTATGGAGCTGCTTAAAGCTACACGATAAACCAGCATTAACTCGCTCTGTACAGCCAAGAACACTCTGTGCTCGCTTGTGGGCACAAACGTTCCCCACACACAAAAGGGCATTCTCTGCTTTCCTACTGACACACTTCCAGGCTGCCAGCAGAGCAGGTTGTGGTGCAGCTGTGGCACTGTGTGAGTGCAGTTGCTGTGCCCTCACCCAGAGTGATGCTGTGCATCCTTGGACACTTCAAGGATGGGGGAGCCCAGCTTGACTGCTGCCACTCCGTGCAGGTAGACCTGAGCCTCCCAAAGAGCCAGAGTCCACACACTTCCCATTTCTGTTCCCAGCAATCTTCTGGATGTCTTCCCTGCCTACCTTCCTGGGATGTGATCCAATATTAATTAGGTTAATTAAAGGTTTTTAATGGCTATGATAGAGCAGACACCTGCTGGGTTTGCTTCCCTGATCCAGCACACCCCAATGGGGTCTGGGGTCAGCTGGCTCCCCCCACTCATGGTTGTAGCCCAGGCAGATGTGGTTTGGATGCCTTCAGTGCACCTCTCTTCCCATGAGCCGTTTCCCAAGCACAGGCTAACAGGAATAATGTTTTGCTGTCCTGATAGCAGGGCTGTTGCGTCGGGTGTTGCCCCAGCTGGCACTGGCAGGTGTGCAGGGCTGGGCTACAAAGGCAGGGTGCCCCCTCCAAGTCTGCTCCGTGCCTGGGCACAGGACTGCTGATCAAAGGCTTTTGTGCCACTGTTAGCAGTAACCAGCAGGGGTGACCCTTTCCCACCGAGCAGTGCCAGTCTCTGCAGTGCCAGCACAGGTGTGTCGGGAGAGGCTCTGGGAACCTGAGCTGGTATTTGAGAAGCAATTGCCTTAATCACAGCGCGGGGATGTCTGACAAGGATGTGCAAAATGGCTTGGGTGAATTAGCAGGTCTGCCAGGCAAGGAATTTAACTAGCATTCCACTTCACACTTAATGAATAGTCTGCGTGTCCGGAGGAGCAGGTAATTTATAGCCTATCACTTGCTTTTGATCTGTCGTTTGCTCTTTCTCTTTAGAATTAAATCACTACAAAACGCACAAGGGAAGAAGGCGAAGGGAAGAAGTCTTTTTAGTTTTAATTAGAATGTGCTAAATGGTAATAATGTAATGTGAATACAGCAGAGACCTCTTCAATCCATAACAGTAAATCCATCGCTGCAACAGGTCCATCCTTTAGCTGCTGTTCGCAGGAGAAGGTTTCACCTGAAGTGTGGCGGTGCCATGAATTGATGCTAATGGAGTCAGCTACCAAAGGGATTCCATAAAGCATCTGTTGTGGAGTGTGATGTGCCTTGGAATATGGCTGAGGTTTGTTTTGGCCTGCCACATGTAAGCGGCTTGGCTGGGCGGTTTGATGGCAGAGTACCTCTGAAAAGCACGCGCACAGCTGAGGCCCGCCGCTAGGCAGCTTGTCACGCGTTAGCCAAGATGCTTCTCACGGCACAAATAATTGCACAGGCTCTTCAAACGTTAGGCTGTCACTCCCTTGGGAAGGGAGTCTAACGTGTGTGTGGCAGAGGCAGCAATTGGAAAATTGCATTCTCTTGTGTGCAGGTGCTGAGGTATTAGGCAAAACAACACAAAGGGATGTTTAAAGCCCTAAGTGTAGCGCAGGGAAGAGATTGTTTCTGAAATATAACTTGCAACGTAAAAGTGATCTTTTTTTTTCTTTAGTAGTTAAGGAAAATACACAAAAGCTTAGACATGTTCCTGTGAAGCTTTCCCCCTCCCATGGGTATAGACAGCTTGCTTCTACTTGAGTAAAAATGGGGCTTGGATCTGGCTGTCAGCAATTATCCCTGGCTGGTGCACGCAGCAGTCTATTCACTCAGCCCTCTCTGGTCCCGAGAAGCAGGAAAAGGCGCTGGCAACACAGGGCACTCTGCACCATTTACTGCTCTGGCTGAGGGACCACGTGCAGGGTTTGGATGTGACAGAGATTGCAGTGGGTGGAAGCTGAGGCATAGGAAGTCTCATTCAAACATGAGGAGGAATTTTTCCCCTGTGAGGGTGACAGAGCACTGGAACAGGCTGCCATGGGAGGTTGTGCAGTCTCTCTTTCAGGAGATATTCACGACCCACCTGGATGTTCTCCTGTGTGATCTGGTATAGGACATCCTGCTCTGGCAGGGGGTTGGACTGGATGAACATTCAAGGTCCTTTTCAGCCCCTGACATTCTGTGATTCTGTGACAGACTGGTTTGGGAAGCTTATTTCCAGGTTAGCACGAGGCTTGGGTTTGTGTTAGATGGGATGGCTGCTGGGGTTGCAATGGGTCTCTTCTCCCAAACTATTTCCTCTGCTGCTTTTCTAAGCACTCAGGTGTAGTCCAGGGTCTCCTGCAACTCTCCTCTGCCCAGACTCAAGTCCGCATGGGCTGCATGTCATGGGTTCTACTAACCATTCCTGCTGGCTGGTTCTCTTGCTGACAGAGCAGGTGTGCTTTCCTTTTGTCAGAAGGAGAATTTATGGCCTCACACCCCAGCATGTTTTGTGAAAAGGCAATGATTCCTTGCAGGGATTACTGGTCCTCGAGGACAGGGCTTTCAGGTGCTTGTAGGCTGCCTCTGCGGACATATTGAGGAGCTCTTCTACTCAGGGTCTTGATTTATTTACTGTTGGTGCACTTTGTTCTGTTATTTTGAACTGCAACACGTTGAGAGGTGCTGCTGCTTGTGCTGTGGTAGGAACAAGCATGATGCACACGCTGTGAGCGTTTGTACCGCAGCCTCTCGCTTTGATCTTAAATGACAGCTACAGCTGCTGGCAGTTTGTTCCCATCTCCCTTTTCAACAAAAAGCCCTGACAGGCTGAAGGAGCCCCTTTCATGGCAGTCTTGGTAGCTGAAGATGGACAGCTCTAGAGATGCTCTTCCCAGACTGCAAGCTGCTCGACACCGGTTTTCTTCTCCAGTGTAAGCTCTAGGTGACTCCATAGCTTCTTAAGCAGCAGCCCCTGAGGATATAGGCAGAAGCAGACACTTACTTAACTTGCTTTAGTTGCTCTTTTGGATTTTGCAAGCTGGGGTTTGGACCTTGTCATGCTGGGGTTAAATAAGGTGGGCACAGACCCAAGTTTGGGTGATGCCTGTCAGAGTTAATAGTAGCAGCTTCAGTCAACATCATTCCAATTTGCCTTCTTCTAAAACCAGCTTTTGTCTCACCGTTGTGACTGTACATCTGATTTGTATCTTGATACTTCACTGCTAATCAGAAGATTGTGGGCCAGGGTACCACAGATGCTACAGACAGTGCAGTTTAAGGTCATTGGCTACCACAGATGCTACAGACAGTGCAGTCAGAGGTCATTGGCTACCACAGATGCTACAGAGACTGCAGTTAGAGGTCATTGATACAATTAACTCTGTAGAGCTCCACATCTCATGGCATTCTCCTTTACTATCAGTTTAGTCAGTTGGAGGCTGCAATAGAAGCTTCTCATCCATTAGTGTGAATTCTTCTAAGTTTATTCATGTTGACACACTCATTTTTAATATGACACTCTTGATAACATAACCAAGACATGGCCCAGTGCTTCCATAAAGCAGCAGAGAATCCAACACTCCCAAATATGTGAGTGCAAACATCTAAACAAACCAAACGAAAATTGTGCTTTAGGAACAACAACAAAAAATCAAACCAATGAAGTTTTGGCTCAAAAATTCCACTACAAATCTTCCCCAAGCTTACACCTGCTATGATCCTTATTTTCTGGACTCTGGTGGCCGTTCATTTGCCTGCAGACTGCCCAACATCATTACAGATTCCCTTCCAGGTATCTATTTCCCTTCCAGCTACTGGTATTGATCTAAGAAGCTTTAGCAAGGACACTTCTACTATCTTCAGGATGCTTTTGATGTTCCAAGCACCCTCCCTGCTGTAGGTCTGCCTGGGAACTCCAGGTTCTCTCCCTGCATAACAGGAGCTGGCCACAAGGCAGCATCTCAGGGTTTGCCCCAGGTGCATGCCCATAGCTCAAGTCAGGAAACATCTCCTGAAGCAATGGCAGCTCAAGAATTCTATTTCTGCCTCTTTCACCTCCTCTGAGTTTGTTTGTTTGTTTTCTAATTCCAACATATTTTCCTATGATACAGTAACATCAAAATGTTATTACAATAAACTGCATTACAGTAAACGTGGGCTGAGATTTCAGCCAGGATTTTAACCTTTTTAAGCTGTTGCAGATCATCAGCTCTAGATGAGGAACATTTCACTTCTCTTAAGCTTCTGCTCTGAAGATTCAGCTGTGTCATTAAACCCAGGACATCAAAGAACCCAGAGCAGCTCCACAGATGCAATTCACATCCTATTTAACCATCTCTAATTGCATCACTTCGTTGTCAGCCTTTCTTTTCCCCATTTAGCAGCAGTATGGGATCTTTAGGCAATTGCAGTGAGTACTCAGCATTGTCCAGTAGGCAGGCTAAGCCTCTACAACACTAAATGTCGTAGTTCAAGGTGAAGCCAGCAACAAATACTGCCTGAAAAACACTGCCAGTGAAAGTTGTGACCAAAGATTCTGCAATCTAAACCTGCATTCAGCTTAAATGTAGCTAGCTGGGGGTAAAGGTTGACCTTAGTGCATTCAGTATTATTTCTTTATGCCCTACTGGCAATCTACACACAGACACTACAGCACTATTCCATATATATGACTCCTAGAACGGCTCAGGTTGGCAGGGACCTCAGAGCTCATCCTCTCCAACCTCCCCACCATATCCAGGGTCATTTATCACAGACGTTTCACACAGAGGTGTGTATGTTTAGTCAGGTGAAAGCTGGTTTATTTGTCCACCTGCTTCCCAGTGCTCTGCCTCTGAACCCATGGCAGTGACCCTGGTGGTACCCTCTACTGAAGGTGCCAGTGTGGGCTCCCTGAATGCGAGAGAAGCAACCACAGCCTGTGTTCAAAAGATGGTCTGGACAAGCAGCTGACCAGATGGAGGAGTGAGAGGCACTCCACTGCTGGCAGGCACCCAAGGCTTCTTGAAGCTCATGTACTCTTCCCTAATAAATATGTCATTTCAATACCAGCCATGGTAATGTAGTGATAACAGCAGGAGAATAACTCTCCTTGTAATTGTGTGAGACGTCCAGATATATTCCCCTGTCTCCCTGACTAATGTTTCCAACATGACTTGTTAGCTTCTGCAATGATCAAGCAGCTATTAAAGATAAAACTCTGTTAACCTTTTCAAAAATTAGAGGAGCATGACTGGAACTGGAACTACAATGGCTTCCTGGAGACTACAGCAGAAGGGTGAAAGATCATCCTGCTGAGACATTAGTAATGGATGCATTATTTATTTAGCATGTCTGAAATGCATATGAAAGCTGTGGCCTCGTGCAAATGCCTCCTGCTCTCACCAGCCAGCAGAAGCAGGTGAGTGCAGAGATCTCAGATCTGTTTTCATAAGAGAGGTAAATCCTCTCTGGCCAGTTTCCCTCCTAGACCAGCAGACTGAGCACATCAAAAGGAGAGTTCTTGAAACTCTGAAACCAAACACATTTTTCATGGAATGGCTCAGGTAGGAAGGGACCTCAGAGCTCATCTGCTCCACCCTCCACACCATGCCCAGGAACACCTCTCAGCTACACTCAGCTGCTCAGGGTCTCATCCAGCCTGGCCTGCAACACCCCCAGGCAGGAGGCAGCCACAGCCTCCCTGGGCAGCCTGGGACAGACTCTCACCACCCTCACTCAACAGCTTCTTCCTCAGCTCCACTCTAACCCTGCTCCAGACCATTCCCCCTTGGCCTGTCTCCAGACCCCCTCAGCACGAGTCCCTCTGCAGCCTTCCTGCAGGATGCCTTCAGGCACTGGCAGGCAGCTCTGAGGTGTCCCTAGAGCCTTCTCCTCTGCAGGCTGCACCCCCCCAGCTCCCTCAGCCTCTCCTCACAGGGCTGTGCTCCAGGCCCCTCCCCAGCCTTGCTGCCCTTCTCTGGACACCTTCCAGCACCTCAACACCTCTCTTGAATTGAGGGGCCCAGAACTGGACACAAAAGATCATCCTCAAAGATCCTGGACCTCAAGGATCATCCAGTTCCAACCCCCTGCCACAGGTGGGGACACCTCCCACTAGAACAGGTTGCTCAAGGCCTCATCCAGCCTGGCCTTGAACACCTCCAGGGAGGTTGTGAAGCACAGAATCACCAAATGTCATCTTTGATCTGATGTTAATTCTGAACTGCACTAGTGCAGAGCAATGCTCTCTGCCCACAGCAGGATGGGTAGTAGGCCATTCTCTTCCCTCACTTGAGCCACACAGCTGAGAGGGAAGATCACGGATGGGTGCATGGGACCTCACCAAAGTGCAGCCCATGCCCAAAGAGTTTTCATAGCAGGAAGAGATGGAAAGATAAAGTACTCTGGAAAAGGTACCCGAATCTAACAATACAATTCCCTTGAGAGATAAAGGGAGCACCAGAGCAGCTCTTCTCAGCAGGGACTCTGCTTCCACCTCTGAGCAGAAGCTGGTGCAGAGCCTGGGAAACTCTGACCTCATTTCCACAACGTGTTTCAGCTGAGGGCTAAAACATTGCAGGCATGGAACTTCTACTGAACTGGGCCAAAACTGGAGCACTGTAGTACTGCTGTCTAAATTATTAGAGAATAAGAGGGCAATGCTGAAGCTATCAACTAGAAAATTGTTTTAGTACTGCAGCACAGCTTTGCTTTTTTTTTCTCCCCAAACATAAACTTTGTGAAGTCAGAGGTATTAAGGAAAAAAGAAATATCTTCAAATCCCTCTGGTAATAAGCAATGGAATTAAAATCCAGGCAAAATTAAATTTCAGAAGATTAATGTTCCCTTTTATCTTTTGATGACAACCCTAAACATAATGTAATGTTGTGAATTTACGGCTTTAAGCTGCAAGCTGATACCCCACAATGGTGCCATTGAAGTCACGCAGCAAATAAGGGCTTTTTATTCTAATGTCCCCACAGATAAATTTCGCAGTGGTAATGAAAAGGCTTTGAACTTCTTAACTACCAGTTAAAATGATCCAGAAACAAGCAAGCCGTTTATAATTGAAGCCCTGTTGGACTCGAAGCAGATGCGGCCACACAGTGGTACTAGCTGCACATCATCAAAGCCTGTGTCCCACGTGCTTAAAGACAACGTTTGGAGGATTCCTCTCCAAAGGATTTTGTAAAGTTCTGTGGCTTCAGCTGCATATTTCTTTCTCCCTATCCTCTGAGAAACAAGCAGTTTAGTGGCAATAACCTTGGCAAGCTTCTTGAAAAGTCAGGAGAGAGTTCAGTGTTCGCTGGAGGAGAACCAAAGTCCTGGTGGCCCAGCTAGGATGTCCTGGAGCAAGCAGGGGGGAGCTGGAGGGCTCCTTCTCAGAAATGAACAATATTTTGATGCTGTTGTTTGCAGCTCGTGTGTAGCTCACCAGCACCCAAAGCACCTGCCTACACAATGGCGAATGAGAAAGAAAATCGTTGAAGGAGCACAGGAGACAAATCAGGTAAGGTAACCAGGAGACAACTGTACAAGAAGGTACAAGGTAGAGGAGGTGCTCAGACACTTAAGCAACTTCAGCTGGAAGCCGAGTGGCAGGAGATGACTCCTGCTGTTTTCCTTGTGGCTGTATGCACAGGATTGGGGTTTCTCACAGTAAGGTTAAGTTCACAGAATCACACAATTACTGAGGCTGCAATAGACCTCTGAGATCACCAAGTCCAGCCTATGACCTAACACCACCACATCGACCAGACCATGGCGCTCATGCCACATCCAACCTCTCCTTACACACCTCCAGGGATGGTGACTCCACCCCTGCTGAGTGAAAGCAGAGTTCTGGCTATGCAGAGGAAAGCAGGTCCCCTTCTGTCTCCACACTTGGAGATGAGGCTGGGGTCCTCCTGCAAACAGGTGTGGAAAACAGACCCTTGATCTCCACTGTATTTCTAACGCTTTTAGAAATGCTTACTGTGCTTCCAAAGGGACCTTGATCTGATCTCCCCATTTCTGACGCCAGAATCCTCCTGCTGTTGTTAGCTGAAATGCAAAGAAAGATTGGCTACTGTTTTTCCTTTGCATATGCATTCAGGACATTTGGAATCTGTTTCCCTCGATGGCATTTTTTCAGCCACCAGTGCTCACAAAGCACAAATGTGTATAGTGATGCACTCATATGAGTCAGCACTCCAAACAATTAGGAGGGAACAGTCTCCTGTGGTTGCCATAGAACTGACATAGCCACGCTGCAGACTAACAGCTTTCAGCAAACTCTTCAGGGGATTCACAATTTCAGGCACTGTTTGCACCAAACTTCCACTAACTTTGCAGAAGCAGCTCTGACCTTGTGCCTGCTGCAGAGCGGCTGCGGCAAGGCGATGGGAAGAGACCAAGACATCATGAGCTACCAAGGGCAGGGAGGAGAAAGAACTGTGGCTCCTGACACTTGCATTCCATTAAGTCCATAGAGTCTTGCTAGCAGAAGGGGGATTTGGCCTCATCTTGCACAGAGAGATTCCATTTGGGGAAAAGAGAGCCTTTGAGCAACAGCTTCAACATCCCCAGCTCCCCAGGAGTCACCTCAGGGGCAAGGATTAGTCATGGGACAATATAGAAGACTTTGGCCTGACTCAAGAGCTCAGGTCTCAGCAGGGACCAGCTGTGGGACACTGTAGGAGACTTTGGCCTGACCCAAGAGCTCAGGTCTCAGCACTACTGAGGCTTGCTCGTGTCTGGTTGGTTTCCCTTTGCATTGGCCCAAGTCTTACCTTTACTCCAAACCAATGAGCCAATTGCTGCCCCCATCAAAAGCAGCCAGAGCAGTGCCCACCACTGCCAGCCCTACAACACTCTTTTGCCCCGCAGCCAGTAGAGACTTAACATTGAGTAGCCTGTGCGAATCTCAATGTGTTCTACTTGAAGAGAATAGGGCAGGTAATGATAAAAAGGTGAAAAGAAATGCAAAAGCTGGTTCATCTGAAAGCATGTAGCAATTCCAGCCTGTACTTATACATGAACCCATAAAATTTATATGGAAGAAGTTAAATATATAACATGATTTATGGGTGGATTTAAAAGGCTGGCAATATTTTAGTTTCATACATCTTGATGAGCACAGTTATAAATCTCTGTAACCTAAATTGCTTAGCCAACTTGTACAGAAACAGCATCAACAGAGCAGGCAATTATCTGTAATAAACTTCTCTAATATTGTGGCATTCTCCCTTTTGTAAAGCTGCACATCACACTTCACCTTCTAACACGTTAGAAAATCAGATTTGATTTGCTAGGCTCACGTCCCTTTTGCACTTGTGCAGCAGCCCTCATCTTCCTGGCAGGATGATCCAGTCCTTACAGCTTCATCAAATCATAAGGCAGTATATAGAATCATACAATCATGGAATCAAGCAGGTTGGAAGAGACCTCCAAGCTCATCCAGCCCAACCTATCACTCAGCCCTAGCCAATCAAGCAGACCATGGCACTAAGTGCCCCAGCCAGGCTTGGCTTGAACACCTCCAGGGACGGCGACTCCACCACCTCCCTGGGCAGCCCATTCCAGTGCTGTACTTCTGGAAATCTATCTATACATATAAAAAATGATGTTTGCTCCCTCGTGCACCACGGATGTCTCACACCTCCAGAGAAAAAGAGAAGAATCCCCCCTTTGTAAATGTGTGCTTCCAGGAGTAGCTGCAGATCCAGGTGTTTCATTCCAGCCAGCGCTGACATTTTAAATGATAACTTGAGCAGCGCTTCCTGGGGTTCAGGCATTGACTTTCACACTCAGCAGAAGCATTTGATGCTTTTTTGTGGCAGCTAACAAAGCTCCATATGAATTCTTGTCAGCTATGCTAAAGGAAAGCTGCACAATGGTGGAAGGTGTGGGGTTTTGCAGAAAAGCAATCTTGGCCTTCAACCCCCAGTCCAAAACACAAGCGGAATGTCGGCGTGTGCGTGGCGCTGTGCCTGGGACGAGGAATCAGGGCTCTGCGCAGTGCAGAGCCACATGCAGAGGAGAGGTGATCCGAGAGCCTGATGAGATCAGCGCTCACCTCATTTGAAGAGCAAAGACACCAAGGCTGACTGCAGAAGGTTGAGAGGCTCCTGTTTGTACACTGTGACAGAAAACAGCCCCCAAAGTCTGCTTCGGATAAAGAAAAAGATGAGCTACAGAGACTGATCCCAACAGAGAGAGAGCTGTTTTCAGAAGAGAGGACATTTGTGAGTGGGACGGAGGTGTTCCAGCACTGTGGGAGAAGCCATGAGGTGTGCAGCCTCGATTCTTCACCTCAGGAGTTCATGGGCAGAGCCAGAGCTCCAATTCTGGCACAGTGATACTTGCAGTGATGCTTCTGCACAGTGCTTGCTCACTGTCGTGTTCCACAGCCTCAGCTCTCTGTGTTAAGCTTCGAGCAAACTGCTCCGATTTTGAGGTGCGGGTAGGCAAGTTTGCCTTGGGTCACTGATGCCTTGGGTCAGCTGCTTCATGGGCACTCACCAGGCTGCTGCTGGCACACATGGTATCAGAGACAGACTCCACAGCCTGAAGACTGAAAAGCAGCTGGCAGATAAGGATGGCTGATACCAGTAGCTGTAGACAGCTTTTAATCTCCGTGGGCCTTCAGCAGCTCAGACAGGTACACCCTGACTGCAGCCCACACAACACCTCACCTTAGCACGGAATCAGTGCTGGCTGTTGGCATGACGATGCTGGCATAACCGGTGGCATTAATCTGTATGTCTAACACCCTGTCTGCTAGGCAGATCGGAACAAATCGGACCCTGCTCAGTGCGCCGTGGTGCTTGGCAAGCAGGGGAGTCAAGACGATAGCCCCAACTGTAAAAACACTCCGGGGCAGCCTACACCCTCAGCAAGCCGTGTGCCCTAAGCCACGCAGGGTGACTGCCACTCGGAGCTCATTTGCCGCAGTGCTCTTACACCTACTGCAACCTTCTCGTGCTTCACAGAAAGACAGAGGCTGTGCAACCTGCACCAGGCTATGTGCCCAGCAGCCTGGGGCTGCTCTCTTGTCCCTTGGCATGTGAGCATCTATCCCTCACCGCCTCGTCTTATGTCAGCAGTGAAGGAAACAAGGCAGAATGTCTGTAGGTGATACTTAGAGAGCAGTCTCAGATTTAAGATCCTGCACTCATTTCTCCCTGCTCCGCACGTCAAGGAACCCCAGAGCAGTGCTGTTTCCCACCTTCCCTGAAAGCAGAAGGATCAACCAGACCCTTCAGCACAATTCCCTTTTATCCTTCTAATTAAAAAAAAAGAGTGTGATTGTTATTGCAGACATGTTCCACACCTACTTGCCTTTAGATTTAATCTCACAAATCCTACTGTTAGCAGCAAGGACCGGATTCAAATATCAAGCTGATCTCCTTAAAAACAACCTGCTTCTGGTTTCAGCTTCCTCAGAGATTTCCTGGCATTAATTGTATTTTGCTAAACTCTCCTTACAAACAGTGAAATAATTGCACTGAGCTTGGCATGGTTACACAAGGAAGTTAAAGCTTCTTGCCTTGGTGCCCTCTGCTTCACCACCTGCAAAGCCTGATCCAACTTACCTTTAGATATACCTGGAACATCAGGAGCGTCCTGATGGGTAACTCCAATGGTTTCCATCCCCATTTGGGGCTTTCCTGGGTCACTGTCCCCTTTGTAGCGGGCTGTAGGTGATGTGACAGCCATTGAATTACCAATGTTTTCTGTCAGCTAACTTTCAGCACCATAAATCCTACCCTGAATCTGTGAAAGGGAAACTCTGAGGGGTAAAACCAGAGTGACTTAGACAGCAATGCCCTATTTAACACAACTCCTGTTTCTCCTCTGGAAGAGCATTTCTTCCAAACAGTTATGCACTAGTTTGAGGCAAGTTGGAATGTTTTAGTGAGAAAAATTAGATGATAGGCTGTGCAAAGGAAACAGTCGTAACATCTACTTCACTCATAGGCTTGCTGAGACATATAAAACCAAGAACATAGACAGACGAGTGTGTGTGAGTCTCTGTCACAGCCTGTGCTTTTCTCCCTGGGCTGCTCTCTGCTTAACTAATCCTTCTGCTTTCTAACTCGCCTTGCCAATCCTCCAAACTCACCTTGCACATAAGGTATACTCTGGGATAAGGTAGAGGGGTGGAAAGGAGGTGGAAGGGTGGTTGGGAGCCCCTCCTGAGGACTCAGGTTTCTGGGAGGGCTGCTGTGTTTCTGTATTACCTTTAATTTGTGTATTTCTGTGTAGAGCTGTGTATATTGTAACTCTCCGCTTGTATATTGTGCTAAGCTCTGAATATAAAGCTTCATTTCTTAACTCCCAGCTGGCTGAGCCTAGTCTGGGTGATTTCATAAGAGTGGGGAGGTTGGGTAATTACCAAACCATCACAAGTTGCCTCATTTTTAATCTCTCTGAGCTGATCTGCACAGAAGACCCAGGAAAACAGACCCAACAGACAAGCTGGGCACTAAAAGCTCAGAAGTCAGCTGGCTGGTATGAGTCCGTAGAGCTCTGCTTTTACAGCACATTACCATTTCCCTCTCACTCCACAACTCTGAGCACATTCAGGTTTTACCCAAACTAAGGTGACAGTCCCTGTCCCCTCTCAACAGCCCTCGCTGCCACAAAGTGGCTTACACAATTGAATTATGAACTGTTAGATCTGACCTACATTAGGCTGAATTTTGCTCTTGTCAGACTGGCAGAAGGATTCTGGCTTGGAAGTCTACCTGCTTGCTAATGATTGGTTGGGTTAATTAGAGATACTTCATTTCCCTATAGAAGTTATTTATCCTAAGTTACAAACTGAATCACAGAGACACTGTCACTAATTCATTACCTGAATTCCTCCAGCTCAAGCACATCGCCCCTGGAAATACACCACTCTGGATGTTACTTTCCCTTCTTCTTCCTTGGTTAGGCTACATCCCTGCTTTGTTACCAGCGAATACAACAGTATCAGAGTTTGGGTGCAACCAGCTTGACGTGTCCCCTCCATCTGCCGAGCTTGGCCCTCTCTCGAGACACCTTAATGCAGCTCTAATGACATGAGTCACATTCAGTGGTGAAGTTGGTGAGACCCCAGCAGTGTTGGTTCATCTGCTCGATCCCCTCCTTCAGAAGGGTTTTGCAATGCATCTCAGTGAGACGTAGGCTTTTACTGCTTCCCATCAAAGCACACTCCCACCAGCTGAGAGGGGACAAGAGCAGAGAGAAAGCTCCATAACGTAAACAGCAGAAGCTCTTTTTGCTCCACTCGCTCTCCTCCACACTTCTGTCAAGAGGGCAAATGCTGCTGACTCACTGTAAGTGCTCTGCGTAGAAAGCAAGCGTACACTGAACCAGCTCTGTCACCACGTCGGACTTCCACTCTCCCAATAGCTGGGAGTAGACAGCTTCCCTCCCTCGAGAGCTCCTGTCTGCCCAAGCCTGAGGACTGCTGGGGTATGCAGATGAAACGGCTCCTTCTCTCTGCTGGGATATGAAAGCATAGAGCTCCCTACCCTTTGGAGCTTCAGGCCACGAGGCTTCAGCACACGCAGAGCAAACAGGGAGCTGTGTGGTCAGGTACCTGCCAAACTTCAGAAAGGTTCTCGTGCCAGATTCTGACTTCCTGCCACGCACAACGCCACTGCAGCCAGCCTGACGGCAGTGCGTGAACAACTCCCTCGCAGGGAGAGCTGTGGCATCTGGTTCCCAGCTGTCGCCAGCTGAGCAGGCCTAAAGCTGCTGTTTCTCAGGTAATCTATGTCCTGTGTGCTCGATGGAGAAGTGCCTTTGGAAGGTGCAAATGAAAGAACTCATTTGAGGCAGCAAGCTGAACACCCAGTGTGGATAGCTGAGCTCCTTCATCAGCACACAGGGCAAGAGTGGGAGGACATACAAGTCAGACCACAGGTCATGAAGAGTACCTTCCATCACAAGCCACTGCAAATGTTAGGCTTTCTCTCTTTTTGGCTTTTCTTAAGTAAATGTTTTAATAGAATCTACTGTGTTTCAACAACAAAAAAGCAATCTAAGCTAAACACTGCCAGTATTTTAGTTTTCTAAGACAGAAAGGACTGATGAGGACACTTCTACAGCCTTGACATCTAAGAAAGCCATTCAGACCTGAGCTCTGAAACAAGAGGCTTTACAGATACTCTAAGTGTTAGATAAGGAAAAGTCAACTGCCTCGGTCAGGGAATGAAGAAAGGGAATTCTGAACACACTAGGGATTTAAAATGAATGTGAAACCATAGAAGTCTTGCTCTTGAACCTTCCCAGAACAGCATGGATGAATATTACAAGGAGGGTAGAAGAAGGAGCTAGACTAAAGCAGGATTGACATGCATGATGAATTACAGTTCATTAATCCAATTAATGAGTAATTCCAGAAGCTTTAATCCCAGATAAAGCTCTTTATCATAGCTCTGTTGGCTAGCGCTGCACTAACTAAGAGCCTGTCAGCAGATCCATTGTAAACCTCCATTACATAAAGCCTGCTATGCACTGCCATAGCTCTGCTGGCAAGATGCTGCCCAAAAGATGTTCTCTACCTCTCTCTGACTGGATCCACACTGTAAAAGAATTCAAGGTACATCTACAAAGACACAGGTCAGCCGCATGGAACTTCAAACACTGATAAGCACTCTTGGTTTAGGTGCCAGATGCATCTTCCCTTTTCCCATGTCATCTGTGTGAATGACTTCTTCATAGTCTCACCCTGCTGACTGATGGCAGCCAATAAAATGTGTCAAGTTGGTTTTCAGAAGACTTTCTGATCCATTTTTACTCAATTTTTGGTAGCACTGCCTACAAGTGTGATACTCTCTGAAAGCTTCAGAAATACACTCCCTCCTCTGCAAATCTCACAGGCAAGGAGAGGAAACAGAGAGGGAATGATCTGAGTTTCCATACTGTTTGCCTTCATTGACTGCAGCCAGCACAGCAGAATAGTGCTTACAACAGGCAGTTAAGTGTGAGACAAGTATCTGAGCTCCTAGTGTGTGCCTAAGGAGTTCAAACCTCAAACTAAAGTCTACAGAGAAGCAAGGACAGTGTTTCAGGGCTCCTCAAGAAATAGGAAGGCACTCCTCTCAAGAAACCAGTTGAATTTCCCACCTAATATCCCTGTCACAGGTATCTATCCTCTTCCACCCAGCAGCTGCTCAGCTGGAACACCTGCCCAGCCACTGTGAGGAGACTAACAGCAGCTGGGAGTTGAGCCTTCACTGAGACCTTTCTGAACACTGCCAGGTTGAGAGCTCTGGATACTGCTGCACAACGATGTTGATCTGGCTACTCAGCTCTGACCATAAACTGACCCCACCTGCAGTCCTGGGTGCAGTTCCAGAGCCCTCAACACAAAAAGGACATGGAAGTGTTGCAGCCAGTCCAGAGGAGGCCACCAAGATGCTCAGAGGGCTGCAGCAGCTCTGCTCTGAGGACAGGCTGAGAGAGTTGGGGCTCTGCAGCCTGGAGAAGAGAAGGCTTCCAGGAGACCTTGGAGTGGCCTTCCAGGATCTGAAGGAGGCTACAGGAAGGCTGGGGAGGGACTATTGACAAGGTCTTTGTAATGGCAGAACAAGGAGGAATGGGTTTAAACTGTCAGAGAGGAGACTGAAATTGGATGTTATGAAGAAGTTGTTTGCAGTGAGGGTGGTGAGACACTGGCACAGGTTGCCCAGGGAGGTTGTGGATTCTCTCTCCATGGAGGTGTTCAAGGCCAGGTTGGATGAGTGACCTGTTCTAGTGGGAGGTGTCCCTGCCTATGGCAGGGGGTTGGAACTGGATGATCTTTCAGGTCCCTTCCAACCCAAACCATTCTATGATTCTATGGCTTTTAAGCAAAAGATGCTGCTAAAGAGCTTTGTGGGACGATGGCAGCACACACCCAGTCACACACTCTGAGTGAGTCATAGTTTCTAATCAATGATTTTGAAGCCTTCTGGAGCAACACTGCACAACAACCTTTCATTTTAAATACCAAAAGAGATGATTAGTGGCACATAGCAAAAAAGAGCCCAAATTTCATGCTTGTCAGAACTAGTTTTACCTAGTCTAGAGAGCTTGCACACCTCTAGCTCATGGGCTCCCAGCGCAGCAGCAGCACTAGCAATTGTGGGGACACAGCAGGAACCACAGCACACCTGGCAGGTCACAGAAGCTGCAAGGCTCTGACCCTGAATGATGTAGAGGACTGGGCAGCCACAGTGCTTTCATGCCTCGTGGGGGAGCAGGGAAGTGAGAGCCAGCAAATGTGTGCACTTAGAGGGGAAGGAATTGAAGGGAAGGTGAAAAACTAAACCTGATAAAAGCAAGAGATCAAGACAGAAGTGGAAAGAAGGAAGAACCATCAAAAACAAGAAGGTTCGTCAATGTGGGGAGGAGGGGAGTGTGCTACAGTTGGTCAAAGGCTTTTAAAGCCAGCAGACACCGAGGCTCTTTGCTTGTGCTTGGGAAACTTTAAAGGCTGCAAACAACTAATCTGCAAGAAGCAAAAGAAGCCCACCCTGTTCCCACCTTCTCATATTCTACTGCTCACAAACGTCCTTAAAAAACGTCTCTTGCCACCGAGAAAGTCACCACATCTACACTGGTTTGTACATGGGAAATTAAAGATAAGAAAGCCCCAGTTAAGGCAGGCAGCTTGGAATTTGCATTCCAAGCACTTTGCAAGTAGCAGTCGATTGCCTCAGCACAATTCCTTCCTGTCCTCAGTCTGGCTGAAAAATGTGAGCTCCAAGTCCTGGCAAGATTGGCGTTATTAACCTATTTTTCAGGGCAGGAAACAGAGACACAGGAAAGGTCACCAGGGTGCAAGTGGCAGAGCTAGAAATGGACCTTCACCCTTGGCCACATTGGTGCCAGTGGCACAGCTAGAAATAGACCTTGGGGCTACATTCTAAGGCAAGGCATGGGGCAGTTTATTTCAACAGATGTTTCCCACCAGGATTTTATAAGCATTTTACTTTGGTTCTGGGTATTAGGAAAACAATTTCTTGACTGCAAGAGCAATCAGGCATTGGAACAGGCTTCCCAGGGAGGTGCTCAGAAAACCTGTAGATGTGGAACTTCAGGACATGGCTTAGTAGGCCTAGATGGTTGGATTTGATGGCCTTATTGGTCTTTTCCAACCTTAATGATCCTATGACTTGAAGCCTCTGTCACAGAAGTGAATCAAAATGTCACTGTCCCCAGTCACAGCCTCCAGCTGGCCACAGAACTGTTTTTCCTGATGTTAATCATATTAAAGTTTCTCCTTTCCAACATCCTACTTTTAGCTGGGTATTTCCCCCCTCACTGACTCTCCACTGCATCAGGACAGGAACCTCTGTGTTCTTGCAGGTAAACCCAGGTGGCTTTTGGGGCAGATGAAGGTGAGCAGTGGGAGGACAGAGGTGCTCTGGTGGCATTCATCAGTACCAGCTGTCAGCTTGCAGAGCATTATGTGACATACATGTCCAGCTTTCACTGCTTGTGCTGCTGGCAGGTAGTATGATTGCTCTCTACTGCCTTTTGGCTTTTCCCCTGAAAACCAAAGCAGCAAGCCACTGTTCCCTGCAGAAGGACAGGCAGTGCCTTCTACATCCAGTAACCACCCAAGAAGGAATCGGTTCTGGGACTCTGCGATGCTGATGCTAAGCAGGACTCCACCAGCAGCTATGCAGTCAGCCACTGCTACTAAAACATCATCTCTGTGCCCTGGATAGTTCAGTGGGATTTTATTTAGGACACTTTGCCTGACAACATCTTGCTTTGTGCCCAGGCAGAGGTGTTTTGGAGTCAGAAGCAGATCAGCTGCTTTGCATTCACTATCCCAGGGAAACAGGCACCTTTCTTTCTCCCCACCAGTGCACAGAAGAGCATCCAAGGAACTCCCTGCAGGAGTGCCTGACGAGTCTCTTCTCATGAGAAGTTTTAAATAGTTAAACACAGATTCAGACTTTGCAGTCATTAGTTTCCAATCTATGGCACATCATTTTCTTCTGGAATGCCATGGTGATGTGAGTTCCCTGTTAGAGACTAAGGATGAAATAATGAAAGCTGGCTAAATGACCTTCAACGCCACGTCCTTCTGAGAGCCAGGAGGGGCTGTGCACACTAATTAGTGTTTTTCAAATTCTACTCTTAATATTTACCAAAGCAGCAAAGCTTTTCCTCGGGCAGCCAAGGGCAGGACTGTCTCACCTGCGCATGCTGACATATTTGCTCTTTGCATGATCTTCTGGATGCAGCATTCAATTTGCAAAGCAGGAATTTAGTATTCTGCTGCAGAAAACTCTCTTGGAAATATCTGTTCCTTATCTCTTCATTTGCAAACATGCCTGTGAATAACAGACTTGATTGCTGGTATTATGGGGTAGATACTTCTGATCAGTGGTAGAAATAGGAGATAACGGACACAAAAGTGTGATTTATTAGGAGGGAGTTTAGCTCAGAGCTTTCAGTCAGTCACGTTCATAACCCAGTCCTAATGTTAGTGTGACTTTAAGAACCGTATCTGTGATTTCATTCTAACTAATAAAAAGATGCCCTGAGAAGTACAGCTTGGTTAAGCTTTACATTTATTCACTCCTGGTTAACAGGAGCAAATACACAGCAGTGCACAGCACAGAGGAAATGTTAACAGCAGCCTCGGATTGGTGGCTGAGTTGTTTCAGAAGTCTAATAGTGAGGAGCACTGGAGATTAGAGTAGACAAGGCACTGAGGAAGCAAAAAGCAAACCAGTTTTGAGCTAACAGAAAAGTGTTCTGGATGCTTTCCACTCTTTTTAGTGTTTTATGCTAGGACAGCAATTTAATGTAACCAAAGGAGAGAGAAAATCTCTCCCTGAGCTTTTCCTACTACATTTTACCTACCTGTCACAGGTCTTTCAATATCATTTAATGAGATTAGATGATGGCAGGATTAGACTTCTGTGAATGATAAACAAAGTAAGTAATTTTAAATAAGGAACTTGGATATATTTGTTCTTTACCTTGAAAACTGTTAATCATATTCTACTTGTTGACTGTGAAGACAAATGCCCTCGTCAGAAGATGTCTAATTGCCAACCAACCCCACCTGTGCTTGCAGAGTTGGAAATATGCACTTGCATTAGCAGAGGTAGCTCCAGCCCAGACTCCTGGGATGGCGGGGGGTTGGAGCTGGATGATCCTTGAGGTCCCTTCCAACCTAAACCATTCTATGATTCTATTCTATGATTCTATGATTCCTCATGCACAGCCAAGTGCTGATTCTCTGGCAGAGTCTGCATGCCTGACTCTTCTAGGGGCCTAGACTACTGCTTGGATGAGGTGGACTGATTCAGTTCCACCAGACAAAACAGAAACTCCAGCTGCAAAGAGCATCTGAAATGTAACTGTTTTCCTACCCAGATGACTCCAAGTTCTTATTCAGATTCATCCCTCATACAGCACCAGAGACTTTGAAGAGCCACTGATTGCACTCCAGTAGAGGCTAAGCAAGGAACGAGGTTTATTTGCCTCCAGCACACAGAAGGCATTGGGCAGCACTTGCTAAACCTCACATGGTCCATAAGCAGAGGAGTGCTGCAATGCATAGCAAGGGCTGGTAATGCATCCAGGACAGACAGAACCTGTGTGTGAGCTCACCTTAGCTGGGGACACTGTTTCTGCTGCTGCCCTTCATCAGCAGTGGATTTCAGCATACTCATTACATTTGAGTCCAGGCTATAGAATCATAGAATCTAGGAGCTGACAACTGGATTGCCTGCTGGTTTCCTCTGTTAAAGCCTTGTGATGTAGTTTTTTCTAGTTTTCACGTAGCAATTCTCTAGGTTGAGGCTGCACCACAGAAGTATAGCAAGCAACCTGCTGTAGGTGGGGATGGTCCTGCTTACCACAGCAGGGGTTGCACTGGATGACCTTTCAAATCATAGAGTTCTTTGGGCTGGAAAACACCTAAAATCATCAAGTCCAGCCATCAATCTGAGATCACCAGGGCCCTTGAACCACATCCCAGAGTGCCATGTCCACACATTTCCATGATTTTAGGCACTTCAAGTAGATTATATATATTACCTGATCCTATGTCACTACTTACTTGCTATATTTGTTTTGCAGCCTTCCTGGCCTGACTTTGTTAAATTGAGTTCTTGACTTCGGTAGAGCGCTGCAAAAGGCACTTGGAAAGCACAGTGAGAAAGAGCTGAGGGGCTGGAGTGTGCTCCCACCACATCAGCAAAGCAATGGACTTCAGTGAGTGCAAGGTGAGGTCAGCAATGACCTCCCACAGTAATGCACCGCTGGTTGCAGTGACCCTTCCCCAGTGGCTTTGAAAGCTATTTTTGAAGAAGACAGATTATCCTGGGTTTGCCATCAAACTGAGGTCAACCAGAGCCAGTAGAAGCCAGACCTGACATGGGGAGCATGTAAATTTTTTGTAGGCTTATCACCTTTTTCAAGAGCAAATGCTGAGGCACTTTGAAAATGAACTGCGAACAAGCAACTTAGATAAATTAAGATCTGGAGCTTACTGGTCTCCCACTAATGTTCAATTACAGCCTATCAAATGGGTTACTGCTCCTCCACAACAGGTGAGCTGTCAGAGACAGCTGCTATCTGCCATAGCTCTCTTCTGGTTGGAGATTCTGTGGGTCAGCCAGGCTGTGACATGAGTGACTTGCAAGTATGAGAGATTCTGTTCTGCACTGCTAGAGAGTAATAAGGTGGGAGGGAGCTCAAGGATCATCTGATCCAACCTTTCTTGGCACAAGCAGGGTCTAGATAAGAAGGGCCAGCACCACATCCAGCTGGATCTTAAAAAAGTCCAGTGCTGGGGCATCCATCCCTTCCCTGGCTCTTGGGATCATTGCAAAGGCTGATTGTTGTAATCAGAAGAGCCTGTCCAACTGGCATGTCCCCAGCAGTAACTCCTACCCATTGCTCCCTGCCTTTCCCCTGTGGCTCCCTGTAAAAAGGGAGTTTCCATCTTCTCCATAGCCGCCCATTAGGTACTGCAGCCTGATGGTAACATGCCCCCAGAAGCAGCTTTCCTGAGCTCTGAACAAGCTCAGTGCTCTCAGCCTTTCCACAGCATCTGCCATGTCCTTCTACCAGCTTTGAGGTCCTTCTCTGGATCCCTTCCAGCCTGTCTGCACCTTTTTCGATATAGCAGGGGCCAAAAGTGACCACAATATTCCAAGTGTGGCCTAACAAATGCTGACTGGGGAGATAATGAGTTCTTTATCTTTGCTGGTGATGCCCTTCCAGCCATCTGGTTGGCTTTCCTTGCTCCTCTAGCTCACTGCTCACTCGTGCTGAGCTTGCTGCCCACCAGGACCTCTAAGTAGATCCCAGCCTGTGCTGCACTCCTAAATGATATTTTCCCAGGTGCAAGACCTTACCCTTGTTCTTGCTGGACCTCACAAGGCTCTTACTAGTCCACTCTTCCAGCCTACCCAGGCCTTCCTGCAGCCTCCCTTCTGAACTGTGTGCCACTTACCCTGGCAGAGCAGCAGGTTTCTATGGGAACCCAGAGAAGTGATCCCTTGTTCATTCACTGAGACTACAGGGTGAAGTGACTGAGAGGTTAAATCCCAGCCTGAGCTGCAAGTCAAGTGAAACAAGGGAAAACGTTGCTTTGATGAGTCAGATTTAAGAATGTTGCTGTAATGAAGGATAATTATGAAGATGGAAATTAAGGACAGAATTATGATAATTGAAAACTCTGTTGTGGCAGATATTAAAAGGCCCTGGAGTTCTGGGGCTGCTAAACATTGCCATTAAACCCCTGGTAATTAGAGATACTTGACAAAGGATGGGTGAACATTTAGTAGAACAAAACCTTAACTATTGCTTCCTGATAATCCAGTTAAATTGCACACTGCACTACACACTCAAGTCTTCTGTGACTGAGGCTGCTTGATTGGCATCGCTGGTTTGCAGCATCTACACCTTCAATCTGTTTCTAAAGCAGGAAGATGGAACAATGAGGGGGGGAACCAACAAGACCATGAACAAAACCAAGCCTAGAAAGCCTCTTGCACTCAGCTCCCTGCTTCAGTCAAGCACAGACTAGACACTGAAGTGTCAGCAGGATGGGATCATTGCCCTCTACTCAGCACTGGTGAGGCCACACCCTGAGCATCATGCTCAGTTTTGGTCCCCTCACTACAAGGAGGACATCGAGGTGCTAGCACATGTCCAAAGAAGAGTAACCAAGCTGGTGAAGAGCCTTGAACACAAGTCCTGTGAGGAATGGCTGAGGGAAATGGGGTTGTGTAGTCTTGATAAGAGGAAGCTAAGGCTCCCCAGATCATCCTCTATAGCTACCTCAAAGGATGCTGGAGCCAGGTGGGGGCTCATCTCATCTGACATGAAACAAGTGACAGGACAAGAGAAAATGGCCTCAAGCTGTGCCAAGGAAGGTTCAGGTTGGATATTAGGAAAAGTTCCTTCCCAGCAGGGGTTCTCAGGCACTGGAACCGACTGCCCAGGGAGGTGGTGGAGTCCTCATCCCTGGAGGTATTTACAAGACATGTGCATGTGGTACCGAGGGGCATGGCTTAGTGGCACCCTTTCAGCAGTAGTGGTGGGACTGCAAGCTCTAGATGTGATGACCACAAAGGTCCCTTCCACCCTCAACAGTTCTATGATTCTGAAAGTCCAATTCTCAGGAAAGTTAGCTTGTGCCCCTGTCCTTTGCACTCCTTTCCCAGCTCCTAGCTAGCAGCTGAAGCTCATTTCAGGCTGTAAGCAGTGCACTAATTCCACTCAGCAGTGAAGCCTTGGGGTGGTTTCTCTGGGTGATGGAGCTGCTCATGTTTGCTACTTTGAGAGAGCACCTCAGTTTCTTTGCCCTTCTACAAAAAGCTGGTTTCTGATCACCCATGTGGAAATCAAGTGCACTGTAAGGTCATTAAAAAGCCCAGGAACAGGTATGGTCCAAAGGCTATTTTCATAGAGGTAACTGGGTCAGACTTGTTTAGTTTATCAATTGCTTTAAACAACTTGAAAATGAATCACAGAATGTCAGAGTCTGGAAGGGACCTCCAAAGCTCATCCAGTCCAACCCCCATGCCAGAGCAGGATCTCCTATACCAGATCACACAGGAACACATCCAGGCTGGTCTTGAGTATCTCCAGAGAGGGAGACTCCACAGCCCCCCTGGGCAGCCTGTGCCAGTGTTCTTTGTATTGTTCTTATAGAATAGAATAGAATCAANCCTGCAGGGAGCTGCAGACAGCAATGAGCTCTGCCCTGAGCCTCCTCTTCTGCAGGCTGCACACCCCCAGCTCCCTCAGCCTCTCCTCACAGGGCTGTGCTCCAGGCCCCTCCCCAGCCTTGCTGCCCTTCTCTGGACACCTTCCAGCACCTCAACATCTCTTTTGAATTGAGGAGCCCAGAACTGGACACAGTACTCAAGGTGTGGCCTGACCAGTGTTGAGTACAGGGGAAGAATAACCTCCCCTGTCCTGCTGGCCACACTGTTCCTGATGCAGGCCAGGATGCCACCTGGCCCATCTGTCACCTTGGCCATCTGTCACCCTCACAGGGAAAAGATTCCTCCTCATGTTTCCATGGAGCTTCTTATGCCTCAGCTCCCACCACTGCCCTGTGTCCTGTCACGGGGCATCACCAAGCAGAGCCTGGCTCCAGCCTCCTGGCAATCACCTTCACATCTTTACAAAGACGAATGAGGTCAGCCCTCAGGTTCTCCTCTCGGAGCTACAGACCCCCAGCTCCCTGAGTCCTGGAACACAAGGAAGGGAGATGCAATGCTTCTATTAGAGCAAATTCAGTGGGATTTACCAACTGATCAGCTCCCATCACTTTAGGGTCCATGTGAGGTCTGACCTTGATCCTGGCAGCCCTGGTGAAGAGGTCCTCATGCCCACAGCAACACACTACAGCAGGAAGCATTTCCACACCTCCTCAACTCCCATCCTGGCACTGCTGGGGACACAGACCAGCTGTGTATGACTGATCCTGTTTGTCACCACTATTTTAACTCCACATTACAAACCTTGTTTCCCCTGCAAAGAGCATCTGCTCTTTGAGTGACATGTTTTTAATGTGCTGATTTATCATTGTCAGATACAGGAGGTTTAGTGCTGGAATCGGAATGTTGTATTTAAGGCATTTTTGTGATTACAGATGTTTTACATATAAATTGCCTTATATTACAAAAAAATACATTCTGTACTTCTAAAGCAGTCTCATTCTCAATGTGTTTTACATTTTCATACCTCACTGTGCAGGGCTAAGTGGCTGTGAATGGCTGTCTGCTCGAGAGAGCTGCAAGCCAGGCTGCAGAGCTGCATTAATGCTCTCTGCAGCTACCTGAACGGAGGTTGTAGTCCCTAGGTGGTGTTTGACAGGAGGCAACAGCTTCAAGTCCTGTCAGAAGAGGTTTGGATTGGACATTAGGAAAAATTTCTTCACTGAAAGGGTTGTTAATTTTTGGGACATGCTGCCTAGGGCAGTGGTGGAGTCCCCATCCCTAGAGGGATTGAAAAGATGTGTAGGTGTGGCATGTAGGGGCACGGTTTAGCAGTGACCTGGCAGTTAATGGCTGCTTTTGATGTCAAACGTCTCTTACAACTAGAACAATTCTATGATTCTACTATTAGCAGCTGCCCTTTGACCATGCATGGGCTGTGAAGGTTGAGGAAACACACTACAAACAGAACTTTGTGTCCTGCCCACAGCATTCAGTTGTACCTGTGTTGTGGCTGCCCCACTGGGGTGGGAGCTCCCACTAGGGCCACACATGCCAGAAGCTGCAAATGCACCATCACCTGCATGCAGCCTGGCTGGCAGCATCTAATGCAATGCCAGGCAAAGCACACTGAGCAAGCTACTGACTTGGAGCCATCTCTGCCCAGGGCAGGAATGGGAATAAAGGCTTCTGGGACCTCCGTGAAGAAATGCAGCTGCAGTAGCAATCATCCCTGATAGACGTCACACCCTAAAGGGTCATGAGAGGAGGCTGACTCCTGCTTGCGGCACTACTCAGAGTAAACAGCGCAGTGGTGGACAAGTTTGCAGTCAGCTAGCAATAGTGATATTCTCCTGGAGGCACCAGCTGCTGCTTGCTCCGGGACACCGAGAAGCTGCTGGTCTGCTGTACAAACAGCCTGTTGTGCAGTGCATCTCTGTGGTGCTCAAGGGAAGCATGATGCAGTGGCAGCACAAGTGCAGGCACTTGGAGCATGACTAGTTTGGCCATACCTCCCACCAGCATCCAGCCACAGATCTGCCTGGGCAGGTGACCACTACAGATATGAACAGTGCAGCAGACCAATTCATGCCCCCAAAGGCAGAAAAGCAGTGCTCTCAAAAGTATGCTGACATAGAGAGATGCCTGTTGAACTGCAGTTAATGGCACTCATGTCAAAGTGGCTCAGACTCCCAGGCCTTGCTAAAGGTGCTGCCTTTAGCAAGAAATAAGTTTGGTCCTGTTTTTTTCTAGATAGTACATAGCTAATACTCATAACCAGCTGTTGCTTCTTAGCTTTACATTGTGGAGACTCAGACCCAAACAAGCATTGCCAATTCCCCTTCTTGCTAGCAGCACAAAATTCCTTGCATCATGTTTCAGACTCAAAGTTCACATCAAGTATTCATAAAGATACACACCAGCTAACTAACCACAGGGAGCAGCTCAAAGAGCAGACACTGAAATGTCTCACCTCTCAGGTACCAGCAAGTCACCTTGTGTCAGGCTGCAACTGACTGAATAGCATCAGCTGAGAAATGCAGTTTCTCAGACTGCCTCTGGATGATCTTTTCCAGCTGGCAGCTGACAATGACCCACTGCAATGCCTACTATAGTTTGCAAAGTAAGCAAAAAGATGAAGTGCAACTTGATTTAGTGCTTGTAGAGAGAAGTTCCACCCCAAAATAATATTTCTCCCCCCTAGCTCCCATCCAAAGGGGGAAACATCATCAAACCTGCAATGGGATTTACTGCTCCTCTGAGGGATCTTACTCCATGAGAGTCAAACAGCCAGGAGCTAAGCTACTGCCTTTCAAGATGCAGCCAGTAGCTTTAGAAGGAAAAAGACACAACACAGACTGCAAAACAGGGATACAAGAAAGTTAGGAAAGCCAATGAAGCATCTGCTCAGGTGGGGAGAGGAGTCAAAGAAGAGTGAAAATATTGCAAGAACTGAAAAAGGAAGGAACAGGACATTGCTGGTAAGGAGCAGGATTAATTAGGTAATCCCATGTAAGCTTCAGAGAAAAGTGGAACTCCCCGAAGGTAGCAGGGCTGCAGCACAGGCTGATTTTTCCTGGGAAAGAGGTCCTTCAGAGAAATATTTCTGCCTGCTTCTGAGAATGACACCTTCCTCCTGTCATCAGCATGTTCATCCAGACAACTGTTCCAATGTTTAATACATAAAAAGTAAAATATGCACCAGCACCACGCCTTCTTGCAAGAAGGAAGAGCAGGATCCTGCAGGAAATAACCTCTAAGCGCAGTTCTAGGAGCTGCAAAACCCTAAGGCAACTTTTGCCGTAGCTGTTCCGCGCAGCCTGTTGAGACAACAACACAGTAGCTGAACTAACACCACCACCTACCGCCGAAATAACACCACTGTCTACTGGGCAGCTGCTTCACACTGCCACCAGCGAGCTCCTACCGACACGATGCCAGCGCGACTGCCTGCCACAGCTCCTCCCGTGCCCAGAACGTGCCCGCGAAGTCCCCGGCTCGTCATCCGACGGCGCTTTTGTTACGAATCTGCCGTTTCTCCAGGCTGCCTCCTTAGCGGGTACAGACTAAACCATGCCCGCCTTGCCCCGCGGCCGTGCCCTGCGGAAGATGCGCCGGTGCGCTTCCTATCGGAACTGGCACTGCCCTTACGGGTCGGCGCTGGGGCACCTGCAGGGGCACACGACGAGCCTGCGAAGCAGAGCCCAGGACTAGCAGCGTCCACTGGCAAGCTGAGACGCATGCCACGGCCAGATGGGAAACAGCGTGTGGCAAAGATCCACGGACTCGTCCTGCAGGGAGCACAACTGCTGCGGGGGTGTTAGGCAGCCTCTCTCCTTACCTCTGCGGGAAACCTCAGCAGCGGTGCGGGGCAGTTGTGCTACAGAGGTGGCACCCCGCAAAAGTAAACTGGGAGGCCATAAGGCCCCCGGCTCCGCTAACACGGCCGAGGCTCCCTTAGCCTAAGCCACAAACGAGGCTGGGGCGGCTGGTGTCAGCCGAGCGGTCTTGCCCTGCCCTCCCCAACCAAATGACCTGAGTCACCTTCACGGAACTCAGAACAAGGCTACAACAAGCGCGCATCAAGGTGGGGACAATCTGTTGCTGTGCTTTGAACTGAGTAACAGCCTTAAGAGAACCTGTGAGATGGCCTCCTCCTGCAGAGGAAGCGCTGCTGCAGCTACGCAGGCTTCCCCCCCGCAACAGCCCTCTGAGTTGTGACAGTCATAAAAGCTGATAGTGCCTGCAGCTAGCCCAGGCCCCCGGGGTAGCAGAGAGAAGCATGAAGGCATTGAATCTGCTCACGCTCCCGCTTGTGCTACCAACATTTAAACTGCTTTCCTGTGAGGGGCGAGAAATGTCCGCAGGAGATGCGGTCTGCTACCTGCGCTGCAAAGATTTGCCCGGAGGCAGCACAGAGCCACCCACCACGAAAGGCTGCCGGGTGGGAATCGTGAGGCTGGCTGCAACCCGGGCCGAGCTCTAGGCCGAGTAGAGACCTGCAGAAGAGTTGCTAATGTAAGGCTAAGAGTGAGGGCAGGCTCAGGACGGGTCCTGCAGCACTGCGGACACAGGTACAGCTGCAGCATCCCTGCTGGGGGGCTTGCCAGGCCTTTCTCCTCTGAAGATCAGTGCAACCACAGCTGGAAAGAGTCTCTGTGGGGATTTAAGCTTTTTTCCTTTATTTTTTTTCTCCTCAGTGTGGCTTTCAGATTAATTTCTCTTTAGTATTAACATGTATTTTTACAGCTGAATGGTGGTAAATCCCTAGTCTCAGAATCCTACTTTTGCTCTTAGAAAAATATATCCTTTTTTTCTCTGATGTATTTATTCCCTTGTATTTACATAGAAATGAAAATTGATGGCATCAGCTAGCCAAAGTGCACTTTCTCCATCAGCAGCAGAAGCAAGAGTAGATCCTGCACGTTTATTATGATTAAATGCTCTCTGTGTCTGTTACACACGAAAGAAGCCATGCCAGGAGCTGTCTTGCTTACACAGAGAGACAAATTTGAATGCATTTTTTAAAACCTGTTGTCTATCCCCAAGGCATTCCCTGGTTTATGCCAAGGTATCTGTTGTCCCTGAGATGTATCTGCCTCAGCACAGTTGCTAATGCCGTGCAGACAATGGGCTGGGCAAGCCTGCATGCACTGTGTAGGTTCAGCAGAACTACGTAGGAATTCTCTTCAACAGGACAGCTGAGAGCCATCCCATTCCTTACTGTCATCGTGTCAGGTGAGAGATCATTGTCATATAGCCAGATTGTTTGCCAGGTGAGGTGGGGAGTGTGCATTTCCCTTTCAGTGCTGGGATGCTCACACCTGAACATCTAGGGTGCTGAAAGTGCCTTTGACTTGAGTGCCCTTCAAGCTGTGATGACTCTGTATGGGCTGCACGTTCAGTAAAGGCATAGTATGGCTTCTCCTGGTGACACTCTCCAAGAAGCACCACTTGGAGAAGGCAGACATGTTTGAATGCACTGGGATTAGTCCCAGCTGGGCCATCTCACACAGCTCTGTGCTGTGCAATTGCAGTTGTTGCAAATATCAACTTTCAGACTTTTCTCTCTCTTTTTTGTTGCGTATTTTCCTTCAGCAGTACTTTTGACTTGAGGAACGTTGCTTATTTTGAAGGGCCAATTTAGCTCTGCCTTCCTCTGTCTATTATCTAAGGCAAGCTGCTTTGGTTAACCCAGGGAAATACTCTTTGCTTGGGCTGCAACCACTAATAAAGCTACTGGTGCAGTAAATTATTTTCTTTTGTGTGGAGATCAAGTAATTCAGTGCTTACTTCAGAAAAGACAATGCACCCTCTACTGTCAGTCCATTAGCAGCAACAACAAATCTTCTCTGGCTCCAGAGCAAGAATTAATTATTGACATGTTCCTCATTAACTTTCTGCCTGCTGTTAAGAGTAGGTTTTTAAAAGAACTCCTTTCTGTCCATGATCAAAGTTTTCACCAAGCCCATTTCCAAACAGCACATTTAGCCACTGTTCATTATTTGCAGGCCATCACAAAGTGACATTTGAAATTTGGAGGCATTGCTGAAACCCTACAGGTATTCCAGAGGTTTCTGGTGGGTCTTGTGGAGTGGCCAATGCATTTACTGACTGCCCTGGATATGCTGCTGGTGTCTCAAATAGCACAGCTGTCCTGCCTTCACCTCACACATCAGCAAGTCTGACGAAGGGTTCAAAGCCCTCTGCACACTCATCCCTGGTCAGGCATTTCCCTGGAGCTGGCTCTCTGCTTTATCATATCCTGGGAGCACTGTTAGCCTTAGGGCAACAGAATGTGGATCCACACTATCATTTTAAGACAAAATCCCAACTCTTTTCCAGCTTGACCCAGTCTCAGTTTTGGCAAGACAATCTCAGAACAGCTAGTGATAAAATGATCTTCAGATTTCATCTTAAAATCTTCTAGAATCAGAAAAATTCACAATGATTTCCACAAACTAGGCAAGATTTGACAGTTTCTGTTGCTATTTTGGCTCACACTTTAAAACTTAGAGAAAGGCAGAACATATCCAAAGGTATTTCCTTTTGTTGTTTGGTTTATTGAACTTCTCGGACCTTAGTGTCTTGGTGAGCCTGAGAAACTGAGTCTTTGCTGATCAATTCACCTTTCTCACAATTTAAATGATGTTTTTAAAAGCTAGAGAAAGGCAACATCTCAGGAATTAGATTCCTGTACTTATTGAGTCATGCTACAAAATGAACTGTGGCTTCCCAGAATGGCTGCTGAGTTCTCTTGGCATCGCTGATGTCCCTTATTGCTCACTCACTCATCCCCAGCACCAGTCCTCTAGGGCCAGGATGCTCACTTGGGGATAGCAATGTGGCTTTTATCCTCAGGCTGCAAATGCGGTTAATGCAGCAGCTCCTGCACCATGAAACAGCCAATTTCTGTTCTGTGACCCTCTCCAGACTTGAGAGACTCATTTGTGATGTGATGAGCCAGACTGTTGCTCGTCGTGCCCAGCACCAGCTGCTCCTGAGGAAAGTTCAGCAAACTTGGTAATGAGCACTGGGGGAATAACAGAAGTTTCCTCTTCAGCTGAACAGTGCTTGGCTTGTGCCTTAAATATTTTATGTCCATTACACAATCAAAACTGCTGTAAAAGACCTGTGCAAGCTCCTGCTTTTCACACAGGGACTTAGCCTGCATTTAAACACAGGTAGTAAGCTCAGTGCTGTGTAATGCTCTCGAATATCACAGATTCAAGATCTGTTACCGAAGGAAATTTCACTGAAACAATTAACTGGAAACATCACAGATCTGTGACCTGCTGATGGATGACTTTGTGCTGCAGTCTTAGACCTATTCTTTGACAGAGCATTTGTTGCACTTGACTTGTGGCCAAACAACAAGGTAAGGTGACAGACTCTAGGAGGAGTTAAAAAATGGACAGTGCCAAAGACATTAGAGAGTCTTCAAAGGAGTAAAGCTCAAACTAGATGTTAGGAAAGGGTTCTTTAGAGGCAGGGTGGTGAGACATTGGCACAGGTTGCCCAGGGAGGTAGTGGATGACAGAAGCACAGAATGTGATCTTTGATGTTAGGAGGAAGTTGTTGCCAGAGAGAGTGATTGGCATTGGAATGGGCTGCCCAGGGAGGTGGTGGAGTCACTGTCCCTGGAGGTGTTCAAGAAGAGACTGGATGGGGCACTTAGTGCCATGGTCTGGTTGACTGGATAGGGCTGGGTGCTAGGTTGGGCTGGATGAGCTTGGAGGTCTCTTCCAAGCCAGTTGATTCCAAGACTCTATTCTATGGCAGGTGATGTACTCAGAGCAAGTCTGACTCTCCTCCTGAGCCTACTTCTGAAAGGTGCTTTGTGCTGCTCTGCCATCAGACTGAGGCTGGAGGGGCTTGGGCAGCCCCATCAGACCAGAGGATGAGAAGGGAATCAGTCAGGATGAAACAACAACAAACATCACCTTTTCTACACAGCCATTAGAGAAATAGCTGCTTTAATGGGCTCTCAGCCGTTAAAAGGTAGAATTAGAGGCTGAATTAGAGAATTCAATTAACAGGCAGTCAGCTGTGCAAAACCTAGCATGTGATGCTCGTGCTTTAAAATCCAAACAGGTAGAAGTGATTAAAGTCCCTAATAAAGCAAAAATGTTTTCCTTGGGTTTATATAAATAGACACCGTGGTGCATGTGTGAGATGTGCTGTCACAGGCTGATTTCCAGTACCTGCACTGCATCAGTTTTTGAGCCAAGGTAACGAATAAAGCTGGAAAATGAAATCTCTTCTCTGCTGCATTTGTACTGTTTCCATGATCCTTCCAATGCAATGACTGAGGAGTTGCTGGGTGGTTAACAACATTCAGGTGCCCAGTAAAACTGGGGGGAAGGATAAAGTAGTACTGTAGAAACAATAACTGACTGTAGGCAAGGTCTGAATTTCTGAACACTAGAAGCCAAGGGCTGTGGTGAAAGTGAAACTTCTCCAAAGTGTTACAGCTCTGTAACAATAGATGTTACTCTATTAGCTTGCTATTATAAGGTTTTCAAGGTAGCTGAGCTACAAGAAATCTCTCACTAGAGATGAATTTATAGAATCGTAGAATGGTTTATGTTGGAAAGGACCTCAAGGTTCATCCAGTTCCAGCCCCCTGCCATAGGCAGGGACACCTCCCACTAGAACAGGTCACTCAAGGCCTCACCCAACCTGGTCCTGAACACCTCCAGGGGTTGTGGAGGACAGAATTGCCCAGTGTGATCACATTGGGTGATTCTGTCCTCCACAACCTCCCTGGGCAACCTGTGCCAGTGTCTCACCACCCTCACTGCAAAGAACCCTTTCCTAACATCCAGTTTCAATCTCCTCTCTGCCAGTTCAAACCCATTCCTCCTTGACCTGCCATTACAAGACCTTGTCAATAGTCCCTCCCCAGCCCTCCTGTAGCCCCCTTCCGATACTGCAAGGCCACTCCAAGGTCTCCTGGAAGCCTTCTCTTCTCCAGGCTGCAGAGCCCCAACTCATGAGACAACTGTTTTGGATAAGAGCTGAATCAATGTGTCTGGAGTGCTTCTGGTTTTATTTAACACCTGCTTTTCCCTTCACACAACTTCTGCAGCAAAAGTCAGTCAGGAATTGATTTTTATCCACCTCAGAAGATGAACACCTGGAATTAGCAAAATGTCTGGTTGAGAATAAAGTACGGAGGAAGCCTTGTGGGAAATAAGTTACTGGCCTGGCTATACACTGACCCTTAGCTCTTCTGAGGTCTTCTTGAGCTCTGCTGGGAATTTGCTTGTCACTCAGGGCGCTGTGTGTAAACCAGGCTGACTCCACTGAAGGCAACGAGTAAATGCATCTGGAGGCATCCAGCCCTGGATTGCTGACATTTCCTTACTTTCGGTGACTTTGAAGGTGGGATAATGCCAGTGGCCACTCAGAAGGTTGTGACAATATTAGCAGTAAAAAAGAAAGGAGAGTTTTAACCGAGTTCCCCCAAGAGCCAGTGGAGAGTCTCCCACCTACGGCTGGAAGCACGCTGGTTCTTTCAGCTCCTGCTGCGCCTCCCCAGGCGCCACTCACCCCCTGCTTGTGACGCTCCACACAGACACTTTCTACACCGAAAAGTTTAAGAGAGAAGAGGAGCTCACGAGATGTGCCACCGCCACCCTTCGCCTCTTGCAACCAGCCTATTCTGGCGAGTCCCTGGAGGGAGAAGTTCTAGGGGGAAAACAAAATAAATAAATAAGAGCAGGGAGCAGCAGGTCCCTGTGGATGAGAGCTGAGGTGCCACGGCTGATTTATAGGTCTGGGAGACATTTGCCATGCCCATATTCTGCTTGTTCTGGGGATAAAGAGAGGATTTAATTCACTGGTGCTATCAATCTGTTACCTTTCAAGGCAGTAAATTCACTAAGAGAAGGCAATTCAGCTTCCTGGAGCTCTCGGTGTAATACATCATTTATCATTTACTGTATGTAAGTACCAATAGCACAAACATTTAAAATCATCAACAGAACTATAAAGAGATGAAAGAAAAATGTCTCAGAATAAATCTCTGCCTTTCCCAAAGCAACCTAATCTGTGATAAGGTTATGGAGTGAAACATCTGTTACCGGGAGCAGGAAATAAAACTCTTGTTTGTTCCATTGCAAATGTTTTAACAACACTGTTAAAGCTCATTCCCTGCGTGTGCACGGCACGGATGGCAGGAGGGAGAGGGGGGCTAAAGGCAGGCAGCTCTGCTGTGGTTTCCTCCACAGTGATGCAGTGAGGGTTTCCCCAGGGGATTTATTAGAGACCCTAAAGCTACAGAGAGCATCCTGTGGAGGAATCTAACTGCCCTTGTTAAATGTGCTGAGATGCCTGCCGCTGAAAGCTAATCCTTAGAGTTAATCTGCCGGTGATGAGCAGGCTCATTAGTGCTGAGGTTAACCTAGCACCTCTGGAAAGAAACAGCGCTTGGAATAGTTTTATTTCTTGAGCGAACAGAGGAAGGCGACCAAATCACACAGAGCAGTGATCTGCACCGCAGTACTCGTCCATCTCTGCCACTTGTTTTCATTCACCCCCTGCTTGGCCAGATTCTACACTTCAATTTCTACTGTGTTCTCCATGAGCTGTGATGAGGGTTGTTTACTCCTAGCATCCCTTGCCCGTTCAGCAGTCTAAAAGCCCTGAAGACACAACATCTGTGTTGAAGAAGTAGAAGCAACCGCCGGGTCCACAGGGGAGGACCTCTGCCAAGGCCACTTGCCATAAGAGTGCTTTCTTGGAACACAGCATCTGCTTATCTGGACTCTTGCAGGATCACAGCAGCCTAGCACGCACTGATTGGAAGGGACCTCTGGAGGACACCTTGTCCAACACCCCTGCAGTAACCAGAGACATCCTCAACTAGATCAGGCTGCTCAGATGCCCATCAAGCCTGACCTTGAATGTCTCCAGGGATGAGACCTCCACTACCTCCCTGGCAACAAGTTCCGGTGCTCCACCACCCTTATGGTAAAGATCTTCTTCCTACCCCTCGTCCTACAGCTGCAAGCCCTTGTAAACAGCCCCTCCCCAGCTTTCTTGTAGGGCTTTTTCAGGTACTGGAAGGCTGCTCTAAGGTCTCCTTGGGGCCTTCTCTTCTCCAGGTTGAGCAGCTCCACTTCTTTCAGTCTGTCTTCATAGCAAAGGTGCTGCAGCCCTCTAATCATTTTTGTGTCCCTCCTCTGGACCCACTGCATCAGGTCCTAATGTCCTTCCTGTGTTGGGGACACCAGAACTGGACACAGTGCTCCAGGTACTTGAATTGCAACAGGAAAGATGCCACAGATGGATGGCAAGAAAGATGGCAGATCTACGGCCAGCCAGTTCCAGCTCCAGCTGTGTGCTCTTTGAACCCAAGCCAAATTCCAGTCTTTAGCTGTCAGATCTGATGGTTCTGTTGATTCTCATTATTACTCCTGTCTGGAGGAAGTTGTTCAGAGAGGGAGTGATTGGCAATGGAATGGGCTGCCCAGGGAGGTGGCGGAGTCACCGTCCCTGGAGGTGTTCAGTCAAAGCCTGGATGGGGCACTTAGTGCCATGGTCTGCTTGATTGGCTAGGGCCAGGTGCTAGGTTGGGCTGGATGAGCTTGGAGGTCTCCTCTAACCTGGCCGATTCTGTGATCTGTTGGTGGGAAGAGGGGATTAGCACTGCACTGCTCTCCCTTTATGATTTTGATTTCTTCAAAAACGAAAGTTTGGAGAAAAGCTAAACCATTTCATTCAAGGCAGGAGCAACACATTTCCACTCTGTGCCTTGCCACGGCTCGCACTGAAGAGAACCTCCTGTGTGTCTTTCTGCTGTCAGGTCAAAGGAAACTGCTTCCTAAATGGGAAGTTCACCCAGTGAGAAAATTGAGCCTGCAATTTTTCTGAGTAATAGTGGTTTTCCTGTTGGTGTTATCTGTCCATAATCAAGACTATGAGGAGCCCTTTTTCTTACTCTCCCACTTCACTATCCACTCTAAATCTGCCAAGACTTTAGGGAGAACAGGCAAAGAAAACGTCCATTTCCTTTAGCCTGCTCTATCTTGTGTCATTGGATCAATCCACCAACATAAAAGTGTTTGGAGAACTTCCACCCTGTGAGAGCATTGTGATAGTTCCATACTTACTAATATTCATTTTACAGGAGAATACTCAAAACTCAGGGTTGGTTGGGTTTTAGCCAATTCACTTTACCTAAGTTGCATGATAAAGGAAGCTTGCAGAAGCCGGAGCAGTTCTTGTGGAAGATCGGGCACCCTGCAGCAGAGGTGAACTGCAGATGTGCTTTACACTGACATCTCCACCAGGGTTTGGTGCTTCCCAGTGAAGAGAGGAGCTCGCACAAAGAGTGCACGCCTCAGTCAGGACCCAGCTGCCCCAGCACACACAAGTTCACAGGGCGCGTGGCTCGTGTAGAGCTCACCTGCCCTGGCAGAAGTATCAATCTGAGAAGGGCACTGGTGGTGCACGCTGCAGATTAAGCAGGGCATGCAGGAGGTGCAAGTTCAGGTGGTCAGGGCAACATGAGTGGCAAAACAGAGAAGAGAGCAAAGCAAGGGGTGGTCTCCCTGTATACCCTGTGCTGTGGGTGCACCACACCAGGTCAGGGATCACCTCCAATTCTGATGCACTCCAAAGGGCAGCATAGCGGCAAGGCACTGATGTAAGTCCTCTAATAGGTTCATTTATGCTGTCTCAGAGCCCAGGCGCTCACGCTCTGTCTCCCCTTAAAGCCTCTGCAGATAACGAATCTGTTTCTCTGCTTTATCTCCTCTTTAGTTTGCACTCCCATGGCCTGACCCACTGGCTAATGAGCGGTGATGCAATGGAAGCCATCAGAGTTCTCCCACAGGGGAGTGAGAAGCTGAAAGATAAACAGGGCAATGATTGAATGTACAAATCACTCCTTGTACTCCCAGAGCCGGGCAAAGGGGCATTTGCTTTGGTAGACTGATCTATTACTCTAGAAATCACAACTAGTCCTCATTTCAACAAAGAGCTTAGTCCTGTAAACTGCACATCCTGCTTCTCATCTTGTTACTTTCTGAAAACCAGAAACGTTGTGTTCTGTACACTGGAACACAAACCAGAGGAAAGCACAAGCTCTAATCACTGTGTGACCAAGGCTTAGGCATAACTTGAGATTAATTTCTTACCATCTAATGTCACCCAGCTGTGCAGCCAGGAAATACGAGTGGTGAGATAAGGAGCAGTTGTCCGGGCTAATGAGATGAGTGAATGCTGTACTTTGGTTATAGTAAGTGTGTGGGGTACTGCTCCAAAACTACACCGGCAAAGAGGATTAAAAGAAACAGAAGCCAATGGCAGAGAGTGAGGATCCCAAGCCTGAACCTCTTCTCATCCTCTCAGGAGAACTCCTATGCCAAGATTTGCCGCAGGTCAGAAGCTGCAGAAAGGATTTCAAGTGTGGGTGGGCACAGCTAGCCCACACCAACAGAGAAGGGATGGCCCTGGGAGCACAATGAGTTTGTTCCTTGGCCCTGGGCTAGGCAGGAGTTTTCCATCAGATAAAACAAGCTAACCAAACTGCACAGAGGAGGTTTTGGCCCTTGTAGGTGTCCAAATTCAATCTCACAACAAGCATTTGTACTCTTTAGTAAAGATGCTTTCTCTCTGAAGGGCTCGATCCTACAAGGCAGTGTATGTACAGGTAGGGTCACGCTCCTTTGCCACCTGTGAATAACAAACCTCTTCCACGTCTGGAGAGCCACCCCAGGACACACCCTCATGGTAAGGCTACTCCTCCTAGGAAGCAGGAGGGAAAAAAAATGGACGCATTTTTAGAGCAGTCTCTAATGAGTGTGCCTGAATGTAAAGGGATTGTAGCGCTGCTTGCTGGCTCAAGCACCAAAGGCAGGTGCTGGCCACATTCTTTTTGAGAAGCCACACAAATTTGGAGAAGAGCAGCATGCTGTGGCCTCTCTTCTCATGATGTGCCCCTTTCTCTTCCTTCCCGGGGGGTCAGGTAGACAGACACACTGATGTGAACTTTGGAAGAAACCAGAGAAATGGAACTCCTCCCTCAAAAGACAACAGGTGATGGGATAAGCTGCAAACCCTCTTCTCCTGTTACCCTCAATACCTTCTATTTCTATGGGGTTTCCTACCTGGTTTTCCTTTCAGTAAAGGCTGAAAGCCAAAAGGCTGAATAGTTTGTGAAAAGCTCTCCTGCTTTATTGTGAGTTGGTTTTGCTTGCCAATATTTTGGTAAGGAGAAATCACAACACACATCAGATTTCAGTCTTTTCACGTTAGAGCTAAGCATTAGGCAATGCCTTTCAGGCCAAAGTTTCACTGTATCAGCACATAGAAAGTGCCACAAATAAGCAAGCATTAACTGAAAAAGCCATTGCAGAGGTAGAAACTGTGCCCTGTTGAACAGAAACAGGAGTCCTGTCGCTTGCCACACTTCTGTACTCAAACAGATAAGGATCTCTTAGGGAAAAACATAAACCACAAACACAGGGCTTGGAACCTTGATGATCTTGAAGGAACATAACTTGAAGACGGAAAATTTGATGGAAAGATGCATCAAGACTCCCAAAGGGCTACAAGTCAGGCCTGAGGCATAACTGTGGCTAATCCACTGGACTACTAAAGGCAGCAACCTTGCAGCATCAAAATCCCAAATCCAAATTAAAGAAATGTTTTAGAAGTTTCTCCTTACACCACCTACATTTCTGCCAAGGAATCTGGTGATAAAGCCACTCAAGGGACATAGTTAAGCCAAACCAGCAATATTTGGCACTCCCTGCCTGTGCCGCAAGGTTTTGTTAATGACTTTGCTTGTGCTTTGAGATTAAATACTGCTCACAGTGATTTGTGTGGAGTGCCTTGTGCCTTCCTGTGGTCAGGGAATTCACGGTGTCCTCACTTGAATAAGTAGCCACTAAACACCCAGCTTGACAAGTCACAGAAAAAGAGTGCTGGTGTGTATGGGAAACACTGGGGAGCGGGCGGGGGTGCAAGGCTATCCGAACAAACCACCAGAGCAGAGCAAGTGATTGCACAGCAAAGCCTCTCTCCTGCGCNCCCACGTGAAGCTGGCAGCATGCACTGGCACACACTAAATGTGGCTCACACCCACGTGAAGCTGGCAGCATGAGCTGGCACACACTAAATGTGGCTCACACCCACGTGAAGCTGGCAGCATGCACTGGCACACACTAAATGTGGCTCACACCCACATGAAGCTGGCAGCATGCGCTGGCACACACTAAACGTGGCTCACACCACTGGAAGCAGCACACAGGACCCACGTGGGAGCAATAAGCTGCTCTCCAGTGAGCCCAAGCTTCCGAAAACACAACGGAGCACCGTGAGTGAGTGGATTCTTTCACTGCTGATTGCCTCCGTTCTCTGTTGCTGCCGAGCCAACCTCCTGAAAGGTGCACCTGGTTTTGCAGAGTGGGTTGGCACTGCAAGTGCTGCCGCACTTTATTTCAGTAGCAAAGGACTATCCTCTAGAGGAGCAGACAACAACACAGCGACCCAATGCCCGCCACCAGCACTGCTGTGTGCACCACACAGACCACTTCAATGCTTTCCCATACAAGTAGCCTCCAGGGAGCAGATCTGAACAACGAACTCTCTGCAGTTTTCTATTTCAGCACGTTTTAAGCCCCTCTCCTACAAATACCATGTCAGATACAGCTGCAATAATCTGAAGTTCATGTTGCTTGCTTTAGAATCCCCAGGAGCAGACACTCCTTCCCATGGCGGGGAGGTTGGAATAGATGATTTCCGAGGTCACTTCCAACCTCAGCCATTCTGTGATGCTGCTTCTCAGCCCTCACCTTCGCAGCTCCCCTGGGGCTCCGCTGCTGTCGGCTCGCACTGCTCTGCCCTCCGCGTGTGTCTTATGCGGGTGTAAAGCAGAGCAGCTGCAGCCCCGGCAGCTCCAGGGACACCTACTCTGGGCTGGGCTGTTTGCCTGGGTGGGTGAGAGTGGTTTGCGTACAGCTGGAGGGCTTCCCTCTTGGCAGTTCTAGGATTAATGACACGTTAAACCCTCTCTAAGTGAATGGACTGAGAAGAAGAAAGGGAAAGCACCACTAAACCCCGAAGCAGGCAGGCAGGCTGATGCCAAAGCTTAGCTAAGACTTCAAAAGTAAACTTCTAAGCAACTGCAGATGCATGGATAAAGCCTGTCTGTGACAATATGCAGCAGCCCTTTCCTTTCCATCAGCATCTCCAACTTGCTGCCTACCTCTGCTGGATGCCTTTGTTAGCATTAGCACTGAGTCAGCTGCACTAGACAAGGATTTTGTACCTCTAATTATTTGGTATCCAGTTGAGGCATAGAGTTCATGTGTATCTCAAACGGAGACAGCCTTGTTTACGTTGGCTTTTGGATGTGGGTCAGAGTGATAAAGGGCTATGACTGGAAAGAGTTTCCAAACCCCAACGCAAGTAAGGTTAAAATGAACAACTTCCAGGGAACGGAGGAAGGTCACAAGGATAATCGAGCTTGCTTACGGTGCATAATGTTTATAGGCCATTAAAGGACTTTCTCCCCTTCGCCCCCCCCCGTCTTTTTTTAATAAAGAAATTGCAAACCTGTGAATTTCTCTGCATCTTACCAGGAGAAAAAAAATAATCAAGTGATTTAAAGAATGGATTAGTTAATTACACATGCAGTAACCCACAGCTGCGCGGTCCCTGGCAGGAGAACGCCGCCGGGCGATTGCTGTGCTGGTGCGCGGCTCCAAGGCAAGGCTTGTGCCGCTGCAGCCCGCCACGCAGCAGAGCAGAGGTCGTGCACACGGAGCTTCTGCATGCAGCTTTACGCATCTGCTGTGGGGCTGGCGTGGAGCTCGTACGAGACATCATTCACCCCCTGTAAACCGAGTTCATGAAACTCCCAAGGAGAGCAGAGCAAGCCTCCCTTCACCGAGACACCTGGCAATATTTCACACGAGTTAGCTCCGGCAGAGTTTCAAACAGTCTTTAAACGTGATTGTCAGGCAGCGCTCATTAGGGATGTGAAGATAAGGCAATTTAAAGCACTCTTCATTTTAATATCAAAGGGTCAGCAGAAAGGTTTGTAAGACTACGTAGGAGGCAAGAGACCTTTTTGCCTTTATCTTCAAACACTCTCTTTAATTTCTGAGGCCTCTGGAAGGGTTGCCAGTTTTACCAAGTGCAGAGGCTACTTCTCTGATAGAAGCAGCTTTTCATCATGGGGCAACGACCCTTTAACTCCCAGTAACGAAGTACTGCTTTTGTTACTGCAGGTAACATGCACAGACATATTTATTACACTGGGAGCACAACACAAGAGTCAAGGAGTAGCTCACTGCCTCCAAGATGATGCACAAGAGTTTATAAGGGCTGTTGGCTTTCCAATGTGAACTTGGAGCGAATGAAACTGCTCACGAGAAGCTGAGCTTCCAGCAGCTGGCATGGTGACATTATGAGGACATTAACAGAACCATGTGCTGTTTGCTTTCTGTGCTCTCAACGACCAGCTAATCCCTGCAGAATTATGACTCTGAATAAGGAATGTCTGGCCAAACAGCTTTCTGCAGATGCCTTGTTAAAAAAGAGAAGCTGATAAAGTCCTTTAAAGACCAAGGAAGAACTTGATCATCTTCCAAAGTCTTGTTTTAGGGGACAAGGTTCTCATTATTTGGGGTTTCTACACAATTCCCTGTGGGTGAGGAACACAAAAGGGCTGTCTACAATGTCCTTAGCCTCTCTCTGCTAAGATGAAGTGAAGGGTCAGGGAGAAAAGCAATGCAGTGAATTGTGGGGTGTGGGAGGGCTGACAACAGAGCTTGTCAGGCTCTCTCTGATGAAATTCTGTAAATAAGTCAATCGAGAGGAAAAGACAATAGATTTCTTACAGAGCTATTTTAGACACAAGTGTCTATCTTTCAATAGATAGATACCATCAAGTTGGAATTGCTCCCCAGCCCCTGTGGAGTCTTTTCATAACATACAATTGAAAAAGCTTTTAATTTGGGTATGAGCTTCCTGTAGAGCCACCCTCAACACTCATGAAACCCTTTGGAGCTTCACTGCAAGGTGGTACACATAGTAAAACAGGTAATCATTTGCAAGCTCATTCCTATGGGTTTCCCTCAACTCTGAAACACAGAAGAGACGATTCAGGCATATCCTGAGGCGAAAAAAGAGTTGAAGACAGAGGATCCTGCCAGGGGAAGGCCAGGTGCTTAGAGGTGGCAGGAGAAGACAGTCCAGTCTCAAAGGGTCCAAATGGTATCATTTCATAGACTCATAGAATAAAGCCATAGGATGCACAGGGTTGGAAGGAACTTTTACAGGTCCTTTAGCCCAACCCTTCTGCAGGTAGCAGGAACATCACCAGCTAGGTCAGCTGCCCAGAGCCCCACCAGGCCTGACTTTGAATGTCTCTAGGGGTGGGGTCTCCATCACCTACCTGAGAAACCTGTTCCAGTTTTCCAGCACCCTCAGGGTGAAGAACTTCCCAATGTCCTTCTGTACTTCAAAAGCACTACCCCTGGTGCTAGTGCTACACACCCTTGTGAGCAGTCCCTCCATAGCTACAGACCCTTGAAAACAGTCCTTTCCCAATTTGATTTAAGGAAGTAAATGAGAAGAGTCTAGAACTGAAAAAAATATCCAGCATACCTTGCAGTCTTATGAACCCAGGTCCTGCACTCACCAAAAGCCTGATGTGAAAGTTGAGTACATAGTCTGCTTTGTGTGCAACCCACGCTCTCACTGCGAGCCTCGGCTGCAACACCTGTGTGCTGTGGACTTCCCATGCTGTAAGCAAAACTGCAGCAGCTGAGGATGTTTTTCCCCATGAGTATTTCAAAAGGAGTAATTCAAACTGCTCAGGACCTTTCCCATGTATCTGCCGCAGACAACAAACCCTCTCATGCCTTGGTCAGACCTAAAACATGCCTCTCACGTTCCCAGCAATCAGCCAAGAATGCCAGGGCTCCGGCAGCCCTCTGAATCCCTGAGCACAAGAGCAGTGGGGTAATCCCCCGGGAAGCCCCAAGGCATCTGGCCTAGGAACAGCTTGCAGGAATCAGGCTCTCAGGCCATGGTTTGGTCAGGGACAGTCCTGTGACTTCAGAAATTGCATTGTGATCATCCTGGCTCCACAGCTTCACTCTCTGCAAAGCACAACAGATGTCGACAAACAGTACCCTGCTGGATGCTTTCCTACAGGGGTAAACCCAAGACTGCCTGGCCATGGCAACATCAGTAACAGCTCCCAAGGGAACAGCCTGCACAGCACTCCTCTCCCAGGGTTATTTTTAATTACCAAAAGCTGGTTACAGGTTAGTGTTTCATTTTCCTCTTGTTTCAGTCGTTGTCAACATCAAGTAAAGCCCACTGGCCTTCTGGCCTGGAACAAAGCCAGCTCCTACTGTCTGAACTGGGAGTGAAACCTGATCAGATTATGTGCTGCCACCGCCAGGCTTGTACAACCACTTCTGTTTGCTGATAACTTTTCTGTTCTGCTCCTTTTTATCTGCAGGCCAACAGGCTTTGTGCTGCCTGCCAGAGCAGTCCTCTCACACAGAAGGCACAATCAGGTGTCTGTTGCAGTCTGGGGGCAAGGGAACATCTTTATCCTTATACCAAAGGTGTTTGTGCCTTTCCTGAGCAGCATCATTACATCACTATTAGATTTTGGGACTTGGACACTTGGTAGGGAAATAATTTTTAGCTCATGGAATCATTATAGTTGGAAAAGACCTCTAAGGTCATCAAGTCCAACCATCAACCCAACACAATCATGTCTACTCACACTTTGAATGCCTCTAGGGATGGTGACTCTACCACTCCCCTGGGCAGCCTGTTGTGATGCTTAGCACATTTGTCTTCTAATCTTCTGAAGGAAATTGATGATGGTTTTCAGAGCTGCACAGCCCTAGAAAATAGGTTTGGCGTGAGGGGGCTGCCTTCCTACTGCATCTCTCCTGGATTTATCGGTCTCCCACTGACGTGCCAAATGTTTGACCTCCTTAACAGCTATTTGTTACTCTGTGCTGTGCTAAAATTGAAGATCATTTTGTTAGACACTCTCACAACAATATAGGAAATTCATGGCCAAAACGCTGGCTTTAATAGTCCAGTTCCTCAAAGTTATTTTGTCTCCAAATGCCAAATCCAGAGAATCATTGGATACATCTAACTTCCTGTGCAATCGATAGGAGCTGCAAGCAGTCAAGACAAATCAGTGTTTGTTCCTAAGTTGACAAGACAGATTGCTGCAGAGAGGCAGCACCAGCATTCTGCCTTACAGATGGGATGGAGACCTGAAGTGGCTCAAGGTCATGGAGGAAACGGAGCTCTGTAGCGAGGCCTCATGAGTCACCAGCCAGCCCCATTAACTGCTGCACAAGCTGGAACTGAAACAAAGCCCATGCCGCAAATAGGAGAGCAAGAGAAGTGCTAAGATGCTCTCCGTCCTCCTTGTAACCTCTGAGATCAAAGGGCTACGGCTGCATGTGCAAATGAAGAGAACACAAAGCACTGCTAGTGGCTTTTGCACTACTTAACATATTTTAGATGACCAATACTTGGAAAATCCCCCAGCTCCCCTTTGAATTCAATCAGGAAAGAACTCATTCACTTCCAAAATGCTCTGCTTTATCATACAGAGATAGCTGAAGACAGGACAGAAAGGTCATTCCTGCGCTAGCTTGGTTATAGACAGCCTTTATTTCTGTTCCTACTCCTAGCACAATAAAACTCTTCTGACTTTGGCAATGGCATTTTCATTACTCTTTTTTTGTGATTGTGATGGTTTGGGTGTCCCCCG
>WAAF01009321.1:3504-24199 GCA_013400475.1 Tricholaema leucomelas | reverse complement strand
AGTCTCCTCTTCTCCAAGTTAAAGAGCTCCAGCTCCCTCAGGCTCTTCTCCTAAGAGAGATGAACAAAGGGTAAAAGTGGCTCTTGCAGCCACAAACTACAGAGACTGCCAGAATTGCTTCTTGCGCAAAAGACCTCTAAGATCATCCAGTCCAACCACTGACCTAACACCACCATGGTCATTAAACCACGTCCCAAAGTGCCATGTCCACGTGTTTCTTTGACACCTCCAGGGGTGTGACTTCAGCACCTCCCTGGCCAGGTTGGTTATTAGGAAAAATGTCTTTCCTGCAAGTGTGGTCAGGCATTGGAACAGGCTGCCCAGGAAGGTAGTGGAGTCGCTGTGCCTGGAGGTGTTCATGAAATGTGTGGATATGGCACTTTGGGATGTGGTTTCATGGCCATGGTGGTGTTTGGCTGATGGTTGGACTCAATGATCTTTCTCTGATTCTGTGAATCCCTTTGCAGTACTGGACACCTCTGGGGACTGGTACAATTTCACAGTCTCACAGTATCACCAAGGTTGGAAGAGACCTCCTAGAGCATCAAGTCCAACCTGTTAGCACAGAGCTCAAGGCTAGACCATGGCACCAAGTGCCACGTCCAATCCTGCCTTGAACAGCTCCAGGGACAGCGACTCCACCACCTCCATGGGCAGCCCATTCCAGTTTGACTCAGTTCAGGTATGGAACATTTAAGTTCTCTAAGCCAGGCTACAAAAGACAACAACTCTCAAAGTTTTCATCCTGACTGTTACAAGTAGAGATGATATTTGGTGTTGAGCAGAGGAGAATGGTCACAGAAATGAACTGATCACAAGGAGATGATACTGAGAATGGTCACAGAAATGAACTGATCACAAGGAGATGATACTGAGAATGGTCACAGAAATGAACTGATCACAAGGAGATGATACTGAGAATGGTCACAGAAATGAACTGATCACAAGGAGATGATACTGAGAATGGTCACAGAAATGAACTGATCACAAGGAGATGATATTGAGAATGGTCACAGAAATGAACTGATCACAAGGAGATGATACTGAGAATGGTCACAGAAATGAACTGATCACAAGGAGATGATATTGAGAATGGTCACAGAAATGAACTGATCACAATGAACTGAATACAAATTGGGGGAGAAATTCTATGTACCAATATTGTGTATCCATATCACCTTAGACCTTTGCATTGCCCAATCCTGGTGCTTTCTACAGTTTGGAGATCTAAAACTGCACTCAGGGCAACTCTGAATGCAATGTAACAAGTAGATTCTCATTCTGTAAACTGGTCCACAGCTGCAAGATCAATTCCTGGTTCATAAACATTAATCTGGAAACATTTTAATACATTTTCAGAGTTTTCAGAGAAATATGATTTGAGACTAAGGGAGCAAACTGGGGAAAAAATACTGGAAGTCATCTAGGACTGTTTTTTTCCATGCTTCACTGTTCAAGACATCTAAGCAACTCATAGAATCAACCAGGTTGGAAGAGACTTCCAAGATCATCCAGTCCAACCTAGCACCCAGGCCTAGCCACTCAACCAGACCATGACACTAAGTGCCCCATCCAGGCTTTGCTTCAACACCTCCAGGGATGGCGACTCCACCACCTCCCTGGGCAGCCCATTCCAATGCCAATCACTCTCTCTGCCAACAACTTCCTCCTAACATCCAGCCTAGACCTCCCTTGGCACAACTTGAGACTGTGTCCCCTTGTTCTGGTGCTGGTTGCCTGGCAGAAGAGACCAACCCCACCTGGCTACAGCCTCCCTTCAGGTAGCTGCAGACAGCAATGAGGTCTGCCCTGAGCCTCCTCTTCTGCAGGCTGCACAGCCCCAGCTCCCTCAGCCTCTCCTCACAGGGCTGTGCTCCAGGTCTCTCACCAACTTGAATGCTGGCACACATTCCATTATAAAGATCTGAGTTTCTTATATCACAGAATCACACATCATCAGGGGTTGGAAGTGACCTCATGAGATCATCTAGTCCAACTCTCTTGCTATATATGAAACAGTAGAAGGTAAGTCATTGAGCAGCTTGTTTGCTGAACTTCTCAAGTCCCTGACCAAGAGAAAAAATAAGGCTGAAGAAAACAAAGCATGGCTCAGAAAACCAAAAAAGAAAAGACCACTCTGAAAGGATCTCAACTGAAGGCTGCTGTTAGCAAAATGCTCACAAGCAGGAGGACCTTAGGGCCCCACCTGTGGTCCTTAAACTTTGAATCATTTGAGAGACAAAGGAGAGGGCCACCAGAACCCTACAGAAGCTGTATGCTGTGCAAATGCTAATCTCTATTTCCCAGCCATTCAAAAGGATCAAAAGTACATTTGTACTTTAATGATTTTGCAAGTACTCTGGAGTAAGAAAAAAACTGCTTCACAAAGCACAGCTTCTAGATCAAAGCCTGGCTGCTGTCCAGCCAGCACAGAGCACAGGCAGAGCCAGACAGCAGTCACCCTTAGAATACTACTGCAACACATTGTCACACTTTTGCCCACCTGGGATCAAAAGAAAATCATAATGGCACCATGATCCAGAGTACAAAGAATAGTCTGGTCCATTTACTTCTGCAGCTCAACACAGGGAAGCTTGTACCTGTTTTGTCATAGTGACTTTGCTTCTGCACACTTCTCAGTGATGTAAGCATAGACTCAGAAGTAGCTTGTGCTTGGATAGCAAAATAAGAACCAAATGACAGAGAAAAAATAGAACATAAAATCACAGAATCAACCAAGTTGGAAGAGACCTCCAAGCTCATCCAATCGAACCGAGCACCCAGCCCTATCCTGGTAGGTGCTAGCACTACTCTCCATAGTAAAACCAAACCAAATCAAAACAAAACCAAACCCCACACCAGAACATACATGAAGTGACTGTGCAGGTATTAACACCAATTCAGGAAGACAAGACATGGCATTCAGGAACATTCAGGAGCACAAAGGCAAAAAAGCCTTTGCTATCTATCTTTCTATAGTCACTTTAGTTTAGTTTAGAGGATTAACAGCTTTCTTCAGAGAACTACTATCTGCAGAAGATGCTTGCTGCAGAAACCTTCTCAGGAAGAGTTTTCAGTTCTTCAGTACCTGCTGTATGTACTCAAGGCCAGAAACCAACACCTACCTGTCAGGAACCAGCATGCCAGATTCCCAACAGAATGAACACCAGAATAACCCCAACAGTAATTTGTGTCCAGTTTGCTGGAAGAAGCCTCCTCCAAAAAAAACACCACTAGTTATAGAATCAAAGCCCTTCCATAACTAAACATTCAGCACAAACCCTAAGCAGAAAGTCATCAGGCCTTTCTAAGCAGCAGAAGGTGCTTGTTGATGAGGAGAGCAGGGTGAACACCACGCCACAGAATTGTTAGCCTGCTTACAAAGAGAGCGGCGTAGTGGCTTGCTGAAACCCCGAAGCAGGATCAAGAGGAAAGTCACTGAAAGGTAACCTAGGCAAAAAAAAGGCAAAGTGCATGATGCCAAAGGACTAACGGGCACTAATTACACCCAAACCCAGGAACAATCTTCAGAGGTTTATCAGAAAAGTATTGTTCTTGCTTCATGTTGGCCTGAAAACCCAAGAAACTCTAAGCACTTTCATGCTGTAGTCCGGCTCTTGCAAGTCTTGTAATTTGGGTATTGTAATGAAGCACAGGGTCACTCATGCAGATGAATGAACACATTTAAGAGACAGCATGACCTCTTATGTCATGGGCAAATGGCACCATGACTGGTGATGCCCTCTGCTCACATTTTCATTGCTTACTGGACTAAACGGTCACTTTGAAAACAAGATCCACAACCGCATGCGTGCTTTGGTGCAGGCACAGACAGCTTGAATGGTGCCACAGACAGCTTGAATGGTGCCACATCCAGCTGGCAGCCAGTCACTAGTGGTGTCCCTCAGGGATCAGTGCTGGGCCCCATCCTCTTTAACGTCTTCATAGATGATCTGGATGAGGGCATTGAGTCAGTCATCAGCAAGTTTGCAGATGACACCAAGCTGGGGGCTGATGTGGCTGGGCTGGAGGGCAGAAGGGTTCTGCAGTGGGACCTGGACCGCCTGGACAGATGGGCAGAGTCCAATGGGATGGCATTCAATAAGTCCAAGTGCCAGGGGCTGCACTTTGGCCACAACAACCCCATGCAGAGCTACAGGCTGGGGTTGGAGTGGCTGGAGAGCAGCCAAACAGAAAGGGATCTGGGGGTGCTGATTGATACCCACCTGAACATGAGCCAGCAGTGTGCCCAGGTGGCCAAGAGAGCCAATGGCATCCTGGCCTGCATCAGGAATGGTGTGGCCAGCAGGAGCAGGGAGGTCATTCTGCCCCTGTACTCTGCACTGGTTAGACCACACCTTGAGTACTGTGTCCAGTTCTGGGCCCCCCAGTTTAAGAGGGACATTGAGATGCTTGAACGTGTCCAGAGAAGGGCAACGAGGCTGGGGAGAGGCCTCGAGCACAGCCCTACGAGGAGAGGCTGAGGGAGCTGGGATTGTTTAGCCTGGAGAAGAGGAGGCTCAGGGCAGACCTTATTGCTGTCTACAACTACCTGAGGGGTGGTTGTAGCCAGGAGGAGGTTGCTCTCTTCTCTCAGGCAGCCAGCACCAGAACAAGAGGACACAGCCTCAAGCTGCGCCAGGGGAAATTTAGGCTTGAGGTGAGGAGAAAGTTCTTCACTGAGAGAGTCATTGGCTACTGGAATGGGCTGCCCAGGGAGGTGGTGGAGTCGCCGTCCCTGGAGCTGTTCAAGGCAGGATTGGACGTGGCACTTGGTGCCATGGTCTAGCCTTGAGCTCTGTGGTAACAGGTTGGACTTGATGATCTGTGAGGTCTCTTCCAACCTTGGTGATACTGTGATACTGTGTGTGAACTGATACACAGAGATTGTGGGAAGGAGAAGAGGGGATGCTAGTCACAATCACATGTGTTAGCTTCCTCCAAGTTTCTACTCTCTGAATCCTGTGAAGAGAAAGGTCTTTTGCAAAGCATTACTGTCCTGGTGTGAATTAAACCAGCACTGATTCTGCTCAGCGTTTCCAGCTCAGTCTCTGCTGCAGGCCAGCACTTTCTGCAGCTCAGGGCAGGTTTGCACAGACAGTGGCTGCTGCTAGCAGTGACAACATGATGGGGAAGGTCAGCACTAAAGGTTGGGGGGCAGCCCAAGGGCACAGCTACATCCTATATGCCACCTTGGGCTGCGGGAAGGAAAAGGGTGAAGCTGCAAGAAGGAGGGGGACAGGAGAAGTGACCCTAAACTGACCAACAATTGACTCTGTCCCATGGACAGCATAGAATCATAGAATTCATAGAATGGTTTAGGTTGGAAGGGACCTCAAGGATCATCCAGCTCCAACCCCCTGCCATAGGCAGGGACACCTCCCACTAGAGCAGCTTGCTCAAGGCCTCATCCAGCCTGGCCTTAAACACCTCCAAGGGGGAAGTATCCACAACCTCCCTGGGCAACCTGTTCCAGTGTCTTACCACCCTCACTGTAAAGAACTTCTTCCTAATATCCAGTCTAAAGCTCCCCTCTTCCAGTTTAAACCCATTCCCCCTCATCCTGACATTACCAGACCGTGTAAATAGTCCCTCCCCAGCCTTCCTGTAGGCTCCCTTCAGATACTGCAAAGCCACTCTAAGGTCTCCTCGAAGCTTTCTCTTCTCCAGGCTGCAGAGCCCCAACTCTCAGCCTGTCCTCATAGCAGAGCTGCTGCAGCCCTCTGAGCATCTTCGTGGCTCTCCTCTGGACTGGCTCCAGCAGTTCCATGCCCTTCTTGTGTTGGGGGCTCCAGAACTGCACACAGTACTCCAGGTGGGAGTAAAATATCTCTTTAAGATATACTTGAACAACTTTTTGAAAGACTGGAGTGTTTACTTAAGTGCTAACCTGAGCTCCAGAGCTTAGCCTGTCATGTTCTACTGAAAAATAGGTGTTTTTCCCTTTTACCCAGGCTTGTGCATGGGTAAGTCAGTGTCTGCAGTGAGCAATGATGTGCATTTTACTTGCTGGGCTGGGACACTGTTTTGCTACAAACCATTTGTCTGTTCTGCTGAGTTTAAATTTATCTCAGATAAAACCTGAAAGCTCCCCTGAAATACTAAGTGCCAGAGAGGAGTGGCTGTACCGAAGATAAATATCCAGAGGTTTGTATCTGAAACAAAAACCAGACTAGAAACAGAGCTCCCTAGGCATTTACCCAAGCCCCTGCTTCTTTCCCTTAGCCTCTGCCTGCCTCTGCTTCCCTTTCTCTTTTGAATTTCTTTGCCTTTATTTCTCTGTCAGCTGCAGCTTATGTATTCTCCTGTAGTTTCTCTGCCTTTCATTCTCTAGAGGTTATTTGAGCACATTTGCCTCCACACCTCCCCAGCATCCATGTCTTTAACAGTGCACAGGTTTATTTGAAGCACAAGTCACACATGTCAAATACATTCAAGACCACTTCAGATAATAGCAAGGCCAATTGTTTGCTTTCAAAAAAATGCATCTTATAGAATCATAGAATCAACCATGTTGGAAGTGACCTCCAAGATCATCCACTCCAACCTAGCACCCAGCCCTAGCCAATCAACCAGACCATGGCACTAAGTGCCCCAGTCAGGCTTTGCTTCAACACCTCCAGGGATGGTGACTCCACCACCTCCCTGGGCAGCCCATTCCAATGCCAATCACTCTCTCTGCCAACAACTTCCTCCTAACATCCAGCCTAGACCTCCCCTAGCTCAACTTTTGACTGTGTCCCCTTGTTCTGTTGCTGCTGCCTGGCAGAAGAGACCAACCCCACCTGGCTACAGCCTCCCAGCAATGAGGTCCGCCCTGAGCCTCCTCTTCTGCAGGCTGCACACCCCCAGCTCCCTCAGCCTCTCCTCACAGGGCTGTGCTCCAGGCATCTCTCCAGCTTCGTCACCCTTCTCTTCATGTCCTCCAGCTGATTTCTGTCTTGTCTCAGTGATATGAGCTGTTGTTATATCAAATAATTATTCACCACCCCTGCTCTCATCAGACCCTATCTGGAGTCCTGTGTGCAATTCTGCAGCCCCAACACAAGAAGGACATGGAACTGTTGAAGCGAGTCCAGAGGAGGCCACAAAGATGCTGAGAGGGCTGCAGCAGCTCTGCTATGAGGACAGGCTGAGAGAGTTGGGGCTCTGCAGCCTGGAGAAGAGAAGGCTTCGAGGAGACCTTAGAGTGGCTTTGCAGTATCTGAAGGGAGCCTACAGGAAGGCTGGGGAGGGACTATTGACAAGGTCTTGTAATGACAGGATGAGGAGGAATGGGTTTAAACTGGCAGAGGGGAGATTCAAACTAGATGTGAGGAAAGGGTTCTTTGCAGTGAGGGTGGTGAGACACTGGCACAGGTTGCCCAGGGAGGTTGTGGTTGTTCCCTCCCTGGAGGTGTTCAAGACCAGGTTGGATGAGGCCTTGAGCAACCTGTTCTAGTGGGAGGTGTCCCTGCCTATGGCAGGGGGCTGGAGCTGGATGATCCTTGAGGTCCCTTCCAACCTAAACCATTCTGTGATTCTATATTCTGTATACAAAAACAAGAAGATATGAACCTTCAAGATGTAGAAAACATAATTTTCCTCAGAGGAGAAGCAGTGAAAAGCAGCCACTCAGAGGCATTTCAGAGACTCTTTCAAGCCAGCAGCATTGTATAGGGTAAAGTTTTCTCTTTTCTGCAGGTATTTCTGTTTCCACTGTCGAATAGAAAGAGGGGAAATTGTTGCAGGATACTTTTTCATCAAACAAATCTCTCTTTGTCTCAAGGAATACTGCATCCAGCTGGTGACTAAAAGCTGGAATTACCATTCATTCACTACCAATTTATCCTTCAGCTTCACTCACCAGAAATGGCACCAAACCTGCTGTTTTCTTTGGTAGGCATCTGCATTCCAGTCAAGGCACCAAAGCCAAGCCTTTCTGCCTCAGCCCTTGAGTTTTGCAATCCTGAAGAGGCCCTCTGGGAAACCAAGTGTTTAACTACATGAGAGGGCACCTCCCTATTGAATAGCTATTTACTTTGGGCTGAAGAGGAGAAAAAACCTCAGTCAAACATCCCATCTCATCACATGACATGGGCACATACCAGAACATTGGTTACTGCATACCTGGAGACAATTCTCAGATGCTTTCCTTTAGGAAAAGACACTGAGCAGACACAAAGCAGTTTATCTGTGACTAATTAGTGTTGTTTAGAGATTTTAAAGTCCAGAAATTTCATAAAGCAACATTCCTGAGACACAGGAATTTGGATTCATTCAGCCCTACCCTATTTAGCTTGCATTACAGGATCAGAGGATGTTAGGGGTGGGAAGGGACTCAAGGAGATCATCCAGTCCAGACTCCCTGCCAGAGGAGGACAATCCTATCTAACACAGATCACAGAGGAACACATCCAGACAGGCCTTGAAAAGATCCACAGAAGGAGACTCCACAACCTCTCTGGGGAGCCTGTGCCAGTGCTCTGGGACCCTTACAGTCAAGAAGTTTCCCCTTGTGTTGAGGCAGAACCTCTTTTGCTGCAACTTACACCCATAGCTCCTTGTCCTATCCCAGGGAGCAGTGAGCAGAGCCTGTCCCCCCCTCCTGGCCATCCCTCAGATACTTACAAACATTTATCAACTCCCCTCTCAGTCTTCTCTTTTCCAGACTAAAAGTCTCAGCCTCTCCTCATCAGCCATGCCCTCCAGTCCCCTCATCATCCTCGCAGCCCTCTGCTGGACCCTCTCCAGCAGATCCCTGTCCCTCTTCAACTGGGGAGCCCAAAACTGAGCACAGTTTAAAAACACTCTCATTTCCAAAGTGGTTTCTTTATTTATCAATCACTGTTAGGCAGGCAAACTCATTTTGTTAGGAAACTGCTAGGTGCTATTGGGAAAGAGACTTCAAGTTCCTGCCTTGCAAAACCTTTCTCTGAAAGACCTTCTCTGGTCATTTGGAGTGATTTCTAACCTGCACCTCTTCTTTTCTTTCCATGTTTCAGAGATGGCAGGAAAAAAAGAGTGCAGAGGGATGCAGTTATTGTTTAAGTAAGCAAAATGTCTTAAAATGGAACACAGAACAAGAAAAATTCCTGTCTACTGGCAGAAAGAGACCTGGAGATGCTGGTAGATAGTAGACTGGATATGAGCCAGCAGTGTGCCCAGGTGGGCAGGAGAGCCAATGGCATCCTGGCCTGGATCAGGAACAGTGTGGCCAGCAAGGCAAGGGAGGTTATTCTGCCTCTGTGCTCAACACTGATCAGGCCACACCTTGAGTGCTGTGTCCAGTTCTGGGCTCCTGAATTCAAAAGAGATGTTGAGGTGCTGGAAGGTGTCCAGAGAAGAACAATGAAGCTGGTGAGGGGCCTGGAGCACAGCCCTGTGAGGAGAGGCTGAGGGAGCTGGGGGTGTTTAGCCTGCAGAAGAGGAGGCTCAGGGATGACCTCACTGCTGTCTACAACTACCTGAAGGGAGGCTGTAGTCAGGCGGGACAAGAGGAAATAGCCTCAAGCTGCATCAGGGGAGGTTTAGGTTGGCTGTTGGGAGGAAGTTCTTTCCTGAGAGGGTGGTCAGGCACTGGAACAGGCTGCCCAGGGAGGTGGTGGAGTTGCCATCCCTGGAGTGTTTAAAGGGAGATTGGATGTGGGGCTTGAGGCTATGGTCTGGTGATGAAGGCTGCTGGGATGAAGGTTGGACTGGCTGATGCTGGTGATCCTTTCCAACCATAGCGATTCACAGTGATGAGATGTTGTGCTGAGGGATTTGGTTTAGTCAAGGACTTGTCAGTGTAAAACTAATGATTGGACTCAACGATCTTGAAGGGCTTTGCCAATCTAAGAAATCAAAAGGAATATTGTTAGCAATCAAAAGGAAGACAGAGAAGTGCAGCTGAAAGTATGTGGGTTGCAATACACAGGTTGTAAAATGTGAAACAGAGGAAAGAGGAACTGGGACTCATTTGGTCTTTTGATGCAAGAGAAGATATGACTCATTTAAGGCCAGAGGTGATGTCTATCTTTGTGGTCAACTTTCTGTACAGCAGCAAATGAGCAATCTTTGGTAAATTCACACATCTCTCTACATTTACATCTGCACACCCTGACTTGTGTGAAGTGTCTGCCCCTGTCCAGCGCAACATCCTGGTTGCCACATGGGAAAAGCATGGACTTTATCACTGGATAAAGAATTGGTTGGATGATTCCACTTGGAGTGGTGTCCCTTAAAGGTGGGTGCTGGGACCAGTGCTGTTTAACACCTTGTCAGCAATATGGACAGTGGGATTGAGACACCCTCAGCACATCTGTGGGTGATGCCAAGCTGTGTGATCTGGTTTACATGCTGGAAGGAAGGAATGACACCAAGAGGGATGGGGACAGGCTAGAGAGGTGGGCCAAAGCCACTTTATGAAGTTCAGCAAGGCCAAGTGCAAGGTCCTGAACTTGGGAGGTGAGCTAAAGTCACTTTATGAAGTTCAGCAAGGCAAGTGCAAGGCCCTGAACCTGGGTCTGGGCAATCCCAAGCACACATCCAGGCTGGGTGAGGAGTGGCTTTCAGATCAGTCTTGAGAGGAAGGACGTGGGGGTGACAGTTGATGAAAAACAACATGAGCCAGCAATGTGCACTGGCAGCCCAGAAGACAACCATGTCCTGGGCTGCATCAAGTGAAGTATGGAGGAGGGTGATTCTCTCCCTCTACTCTGCTCCCAGTGTTGTGTCCAGTTCTGGGGCCATCAGCACAAGAAGGACATGGAACTGCTGGAGGAAGCCAAGAAGATGATCAGAGGGCTGGAGCACCTCCCCTATGAGCACAAGCTGAGAGGGTTGGGGCTGTTCAGCCTGGAGAAGAGAAGGCTCTAGGGAGACCTTAGAGCAGCCTTCCAGTACCTGATGGGGACCTACAAGAAAGCTGCAGAGGGCCTTTTCACAAGGGTGTGGAGTGACAGGGTGAGGGGGAACAGCTATAAGCTTGAGGAGGGTAGATTTGAACTGCATATTAAGAAGAAATTCTTGACAGTGAGGATGGTGAGACACTGGAACAGGTTACCCCTGCAAGCCGTAGATGTCCCCTCTGTGGAAGTGTTCAAGGCCAGGTTGGATGAGGCCTTGAGCAACCTGTTCCAGTGGGAGGTGTCCCTGCCTCTGGCAGGGGGGTTGCAACTACGCAATCTTTCGACTCTTCCAACTCAAACCAATCTATGAATATGCAAGTGATGCCTCAAGGCAAAAAGAACTAAGATAGTATTCAGCAAGATGAAAGTCTACTCTGTTCCTTCCTGCCCACAAAACACACAGCAGACTTGAGGAGTATGACCACAAGAACCAGTGGCAACTATCTCACACTTCTAGAAGGCTGCAGGAAGAACTTATGACTCTTGTGGTTTCAAATCCCATATTCAACTGCATACTTCTAAGTCAGTGTAACAGAAGTCTCTGTGCTAATGCACTGCTTGAGAAGGAGGAAATTTGATAGCAACTAAGAACTAGAAACTTGATAAAATCTTCAATCTACTATGGAGGACCATTAGTGCAGGACACAAGAGAAACCTCCCAAGGGATCCAAAGAGAAACAATACTTACGAGAAGAAATGCAGAGAATCATTGAATCAACCAGGTAGGAAGAGACCTCCAACATAATCCAGTCCAACCTAGCACCCAGCCCTAGCCAACCAACCAGACCATGGCACTAAGTGCCTCATCCAGGCTTTGCTTGAACACCTCCAGGGACAGCAGTGACTCCACCACCTCCCTGGGCAGCCCATTCCAATGCCAATCACTCTCTCTGCCAACAACTTCCTCCTGACATCCAGCCTAGACATACCTTGGCACTACTTCAGACTGTGTCCCCTTGTTCTGATGCTGCTTGCCTGGCAGAAGAGACCAACCCCACCTGGCTACAGCCTCCCTTCAAGTAGTTGTAGACAGCAATGAGCTCTGCCTTGAGCCTCCTCTTCTGCAGGCTGCACACCCCCAGCTCCCTCAGCCTCTCCTCACAGGGCTGTGCTCCAGGCCCCTCACCAGCTTCACTGCCCTTCTCTGGACACCTTCCAGCACCTCTACATCTCTCTTGACCTGATGGGCCCAGGACTGGACACAGCGCTCAAGGTGTGGCCTGACAAGTTCTGAGCACAGGGGCAGAATAACCTCCATTGTCCTGCTGGCCACACTGCTCCTGATCCAGGCCAGGATGCCATTGGCTCTCTTGGCCACCTGGGCACACTGCTGCCTCATCTTCAGCTACTCTCTACCAGTACCCCCAGGTCCCTCTCTGCCTGGCTGCTTTCAGCCACTCCATCCCCAGCCTGTAGCACTGCTTGGGGTTGAATTCAAACAATCTCTTTCCTTCCAGTTTTCAAACTTCCTATACTGTTAAGAATAAGACAGAAGGCACTAAATCCAGGAAGCAAACTGTCCAAAGCCTGCTTCTATCCAACACAATGTACACAACCTTCTCCCCATCAAAGGGTCTGAGATAATTTAAAGCAATTGCTCCTGTCTGCAGTGCTGTATCAGGCCAACAGACCAGGATACTTTGGATGCAGTTTTCTTTTATCATGTCCTTTCATCTTTTGTTCTTTTGGTAATAAGGCCAAATAGGTGTAGGATTTCAAAAGAGACTTGCTGCTTTCTTGTTCACTTCGAACTTTCCACTGTAGAACCTTGGCATGGAAATAGCCATTCTACACATGCATAGCTTCAAAGCAAATCCTGTTCACCTCACAAAGCTTTGCTGTAGCCTTCCTGACCACCTTGATCTGGAATTTCATAGGCACACATTTTTGAAACCAGCAAAAAAAAGGTGCATTACTGACATACAGGTATCACATGTCACACTAACAGCTCAGATTATTCCTATTAATCCCTGTGGGAAAACAGGGACATGAAACCAAGGTGATCAGTCCCTGAATAAGGCTAGGAATTTAACCTAACATGGAGGAGATCTGAAACAGGCACTCAGACTTCCCTGCGTCTTAGAATCATAGAATTAACCAGGCTGGAAGAGACCTCCAAGATCATCCAGTCCAACCTAGCACCCAGCCCTATCCAGTCATCTAGACCAGTCTTAGACTAGTCATCTAGACTAGTCTTAGCCATGTCAGCACTGCTATGCAGACTTTCACAGGCACCATCTTGTACCTTTATCTTTTCTGAGGCACAGAAAAGGGTCTCTGCCTTCAGGATTTAGCTAAAAGATTCAGACTAAGGTTTCTGACTCTGCTCTCTTTCTGGATGTGATCACAGAATCACAGAACAGTTGGAAGAGAGCTTGAAAATCATCCAGTTCCAACCCCCTGCCATAGGCAGGGACACCTCCCACTAGAACAGGTTGCTCAAGGCCTCATCCAACCTGGTCTTGAACACCTCCAAGGAGGAAGCAGCCACAACCTCCTTGGGCAACCTGTGCCAGTGTCTCACAGATGCTGATGAAATTAGCATCTCTTCTTCAGTTGTCTTCCACCTGTGGTGAAAACTAGGCTTCAATACATCTTTTACTAAATACAAAAGTAGGATGTTGAACTACTGTATCAAACCATAAAAGAAGTTTCTCTTTGGGTTTATAAACCCTATGTAAAGACCTAATAAGCAAACTGTTTGCCTCAAGCAACAGCCTAAATTTCTCTTTGTGCTGAGTACAGATCTCATCCTCAAGAGACAAATCCAGCTGTCCTCTGTGTATGTATTTTAGCCCCTCTTGACCTTTTCCCCAGCCTATGCAGAGATAAAAGCTCTGCCTGCAATTCAGTTAGAATCACAGAATCATAGAATCAGCCAGGCTGGAAGAGACCTGAAGGATCATCCAGTCCAACCTAGCAACCAGTCCTAGCCAATCAACCAGACCATGGCACTAAGTGCCTCATCCAGGCTTTTTTTGAACACTTCCAGGGATGGGGATTCCACCACCTCCCTGGGCAGCCCATTCCAATGCCAATCACTCTCTCTGTGAAGAACTTCCTCCACAATAACACCCTGCCTCCTAAATGTTTGCTTAAAAAGCAGTATCTGGATACAGCTTGCCTTCTTATGGGGCATTCTCTAGCTTCAACAGTAGTGATTTCTCTCCAGGTGCACATCAAACCTCCTGACACCTAGGCCAACAGATCCTATTTGTGTCTTATTTCAGGTAATTAAAAATACACCATGCACACAAATGACACCTATGTGCCTATTAAGTGGCACACATGACTTCTAAACATCAAGGAACCAAGCTAATTGCACTGATCTTCCATAAGACAGGAGTGGTTCACAGTTCCCTATCTTCCAACCACATGCTGCCTACACATTCACCTCTGCTTTCAGTTTCCTCTACCTACAAGGCAATGTGGGAGGATGTAACAGTAAATCTGACCAATCTGAGTAATTAAACAGTATCTAACAGCAATGTATTGCTTGCTGAGGGCTAAGTCTACACAAAGAAGGAGGAAAAGGATGGCAGGGGCAGGAAAGGAAGCAAATTATTTGGAAGCATTCTAAGCACAAATCTTCTTCAGCCAAGATTCAAGCTGAATCATCAGATTCCTTCTGATGTTATTCCTTTTAAAAGACACTGCACAGTCTTATCTAACTGTAAAACCTCTGATGCTTTACCTGCCCATGAGAGAGTGCCCAATGAGCCTTACTGCTGTCTACAACTACCTGAGGGAAGGCTGTAGCCAGGTGGGGTTGGTCTCTTCTGCCAGACAACCAGCAACAGAACAAGGGGACACAGTCTCAAGTTATGTTGTGCTGGGGGAGGTCTAGGCTCCATGTTAGGAGGAAGTTGTTGGCAGAGAGAGTGATTGGCATTGGAATGGACTGCCCAGGGAGGTGGAGTTGCCATGCCTGGAGGTGCTCAAGCAAAGCCTGGATGGGGCACATAGTGCCATGGTCTAGCTGACTGGCTAGGGCTGGGTGCTAGGTTGGACTGGATGAGCTTGGAGGTCTCTTCCAACCTGGTTGATGCTATGATTCTATGACTACTCTCTATTTTCCTCTGCTTTCCTGCAAACTGAAGTCTGCTGTGGACTAGTAAATACTCCCTTACAAGCACAATGCAATGGAAGAAAGTCAAGCTCCCAGCATGCCTCTAAAAGTCTCACTAATGCAGTCATTTGATAGTCAATAGTGAATTCAGGTATCGCAGTCTCACAGTATTACCAAGGTTGGAAGAGACCTCACAGATCATCAAGTCCAACCTGTTACCACAGAGCTCAAGGCTAGACCATGGCACCAAGTGCCACGTCCAATCCTGCCTTGAACAGCTCCAGGGATGGCGACTCCACCACCTCCCTGGGCAGCCCATTCCAGTAGCCAATGACTCTCTCACTGAAGAACTTTCTCCTCACCTCAAGCCTAAATTTCCCCTGGCGTAGCTTGAGGCTGTGTCCTCTTGTTCTGGTGCTGGCTGCCTGAGAGAAGAGAGCAACCTCCTCCTGGCTACAACCACCCCTCAGGTAGTTGTAGACAGCAATAAGGTCTGCCCTGAGCCTCCTCTTCTCCAGGCTAAACAATCCCAGCTCCCTCAGCCTCTCCTCGTAGGGCTGTGCTCGAGGCCTCTCACCAGCCTCGTTGCCCTTCTCTGGACACGTTCAAGCATCTCAATGTCCCTCTTAAACTGGGGGGCCCAGAACTGGACACAGTACTCAAGGTGTGGTCTAACCAGTGCAGAGTACAGGGGCAGAATGACCTCCCTGCTCCTGCTGGCCACACCATTCCTGATGCAGGCCAGGATGCCACTGGCTCTCTTGGCCACCTGGGCACACTGCTGGCTCATGTTCAGGTGGGTATCAATCAGCACCCCCAGATCCCTTTCTGTTTGGCTACTCTCCAGCCACTCCGACCCCAGCCTGTAGCTCTGCATGGAAAACAGAAATAAATGGAAACTGAGCAGCTAATTCACTCTTATAGCTCCACCTCCCCCTGATATCATACAGGAGAGCTGTGAAAACAAGAACTTTGCAATCCACTTAGTATCTTCTCTCATGTTTTAACTTGCCACAATGTCAGGCTTGCATGTGTACTGAGGTGTGCAGAAAACAGATGGGAAACCCTGAGCCCTTACAGGAAAACTATATCCATTAAATGCAGAACATTCACCTAAGCAAAGCATCAGGGAAGCATGCACAGTGGAGTCAGAATCTGGAAGCCTTCATCTTCTGCATGTATCAGCAGATTACAGAAGGAAAACATCTAAAGGAATAAAAGGGCAATTGGGAAACAGGTAAATTTATCAGGGGGAATATGCAGATCCTCTGCTGTTTGTTTTTCATCACACCTCCTGCAGCAGATAAGGTTAAGTACTTGAAGGCTTTTTCATCACACCTCCTGCAGCAGATAAGGTTAAGTACTGAAGGCTACAAGCTCCCCACATAATTTCACTGCTCTTAATATTCTGCAACAGGATTTCAATTAGAAGCTTTAGAACAAAAAAACCTCAAAACTACACAAACAAAAAACCACACTTTAAGCAAATTTACAAATAAAAAAGTAACTTCCATCAACCATTTGTGTCTTTGCCATTAACAACAATCTCTCTTAAGCAACTACTACAGCTTTCTGTCCCTCACTCGCTAAAGCTAAACAGGCAATCATACACAGCTACTGAACACATCAGTGCAGCAGCACTGGGAGGCAAATGAGCTACCCTAGAGCTCTGGCAAAGCTGTGAAAGGTCTCAAGTGACCAAGGACTCACCTTCCCCATCAGGGCTCATATTTTCATAGGAATCCCAGCGGATCAGTGGGTCAGAGGTATTGTAATCCACTATCACTCCGTGGTCGTTCTGAAAGTGTTCACATCCTAAAAGATAAACATCTGTTTGAGACCAAAAACTGTCACAGCCACGTTTGTCATCAGATACACACACCCATGTATGTGGCCTTCTGACAGAAGTTCACTCCCCAAACTGCAGTATCATACTCTGAAATGTAAGCAGCAACAACAGGGGAAAAAGGGTTATATAAATGAGCTAAACCCCCAAAAGCTTAATTTATGCTTCATTAGTGAACATAGAAGCAGAGAATTTTATCTTCTTGATTATGCTGTATCTCTGACAACTTGGATCAGCCTTCAAAGACAACTAACACCACTGATGCACCAGCACTGAAGGCAAGGCACAATATAACAAAGAGCTGCTCAGAATTACATCACAAGTACAAAGAGGTGGCACTAAAGGAGTGATAAGGCTCTTACAGATTATCTGTTGATATCAGAACAACACAGCAATAATCATGAATAGGAAAACTTGAAAGAGCCACTCTCTGTCTTTCCCAGTTCCCTGAAACTGCCAACTGTGGCTTCACTGGGTTAAGAACTGGCTGGATGGCAAGGCTCAAAGAGTGCTGGTGGAGTTAACTTCAGTTGGTGGTGGTCACAACTAGAATCATAGAATCAAGTAGGTTGGAAGAGACCTCCAAGCTCATCCAGTCCAACCTAGCACCCAGCCCTAGACAATCTACCAGACCATGGCACTAAGTGCCTCATCCAGGCTTTGCTTGAATGCCTCCAGGGATGGCGACTCCACCACCTCCCTGGGCAGCCCATTCCAATGCCAATCACTCTCTCTGACAACAACTTCCTCCTAACATCCAGCCCAGACCTCCCCCAGCACAACCTGAGACTGTGTCCCCTTGTTCTACTGAAGGTTACCTGGGAGAAGAGCCCAACCCCACCTGGCTACAGCCTCCCTTCAGGTAGTTGCAGACAGCAATGAGCTCTGCCCTGAGCCTCCTCTTCTGCAGGCTGCACACCCCCAGCTCCCTCAGCCTCTCCTCATAGGGTTGTGTTGCAGGCCTCTCACCAGCTTTGTTGCCCTTCTCTGGACACATTCCAGTATCTCAACATCTCTCTTGAATTAAGGAGCCCACCACCTTCACTGTAAAGTAGTGTTCCACAGGGCTCAGCACTGGGGCCTGGTCTCTTTCAATATCTTTATCAGTGATCTGGATGATGGGATCAGATTTGATGTGGTCCTGGACATCCTGACCTAGTTGGAGATGTCCCTGCCTGCTGCAGGAGGGCTGGACAAGATAACCTTTGAGGTTCCCTTCCAACCTGAATCAAATGCACCCTCAGTAAGGCTACAGGTGACACTGCCCTGGGAGGGAGTGCTGATCTGTTTGAGGATAGGAAGGCTCTGCAGAGGAATCTGGACAGGATGGATTGATGGGCCAAGGCCAACTGTATGAGGTTCAACAAGGCCAAGTTCCAGCTCCTGCACCTGGGTCACAACAACCTGATGAATGCTTCCTGCTTGGGGCAGAGTGGCTGGAAACTGCTTGGCAGAGAAAGCCCTGGGGGTGCTGTTGGCAATTGACTGAACAAGTGCCAGTGCAGCCAACACAACCAACAGCACCCTGGGCTGTATCGGCAATAGTGAGACCAGCAGGACCAGGACAGTGATTGTGCCTCCTGTAGTCAGCACTGATGAGGCCACACCTTGACCTTGTTCAGGTTTGAGAGCCTCACTATGGAAGACATTCAGGTGCTGGAGCATATCCAGAGAAGGGCAATGAAGTCTGGAGAACAGGTCTCATGAGGAGTGCTGAGGGAAAAGGAAGTCTAGAGAAAAATAGGCTGAAGGGAAATCATCTAAGCTCTCTACAACTCACTGAAAGGAGGCTGCAGGGAAATCATCTAAGCTCTCTACAACTCACTGAAAGGAAGCTGAAGGGAAATCATCTAAGCTCTCTAGAACTCACTGAAAGGAGGATGAAGGGAAATCATCTAAGCTCTCTACAACTCACTGAAAGGAGGCTGCAGGGAAATCATCTAAGCTCTCTACATCTCACTGAAAGGAGGCTGCAGGGAAATCATCTAAGCTCTCTACAACTCATTGAAAGGAGGCTGCAGGCAAATCATCTAAGCTCTCTACAACTCACTGAAAGGAGGCTGAAGACAAATCATCTAAGCTCTCTACAACTCACTGAAAGGAGGCTGCAGGGAAATCATCTAAGCTCTCTACAACTCACTGAAAGGAGGCTGCAGGGAAATCATCTAAGCTCTCTACAACTCACTGAAAGGAGGCTGAAGGCAAATCATCTAAGCTTTCTACAACTCACTGAAAGGAGGCTGGAGCCACATGGAGGTTGGTGTCTCCTGCATAGGAACTGAGAGGAAATGGCCTCCAGTTGCACCAGGGGAGATTCAGGTTAGATATTAGGACATCTTCACCTAAAGAGTTCTCAGCCACTGGAATAGGCTCTCCAGGAAAGTGGTTGAATCCCCACCCCTGAAGGTATTTCAGAGAGGCAGAGGTGTGGTGCTGAGGGACGTGGGTTAGCACCAGACTTGGTAGAGTCAGATAATGGTTGACCTCAATGAAACTGAAATGATTCCATGATTCTATGCTGTTTCATCCACTCCCCAGACTCCTGGCAGAACCTGTCATTGGACAGCTTGTCTTCCAAACATTTAGCTGTGCTTAAGGATGCTCTGCCAAACAGACCTGAAACTTTCATCAGTAACCCACATTTTTGTGCCCTTAATGAGGCATAAGATAATTCAGCTTTTAAACACACACCATGAGGAATTTAGGTGTGGTCCAGTGATTGAAAAGCAAAGCAGAAGCAGCAAGAATTCATGACCTTGGACATGAATACAGAGCAAACTGCCTTTCTGCCTTTGCTCTTCCATCTAGGCTACAAAGAAATTCTTAGATACCAAGTCTTGGGCTGTGCCTGGAGAATCAAGTCCTGGTGTAGATTATTCTGAAGCAGCAGAATGTCATGCACTCTCTGGCTTTTAAAATAAGGATACAACTTCAAAGGATTTCCAGAACAGAAGGACCAGAATGCTATGGTGCCATACCTTTGTGTGCAGGCAGAAAAAAGCCATCTAGGCTCTTCAGCACACAGAGGTTTCTCACCTAAGTATTTAGGTGTCTCATAGAATCATGGATTTAACCAAGTTGGAAGAGATCTCCAAGATCATCCAGGCCAACCTAGCACCCAGCCCTAGCCAGTCAACTAGACCATGGCACTAAGTGCCTCATCCAGGCTTTGCTTCAACACCTCCAGGAACAGCAGTGACTCCACCACCTCCCTGGGCAGCCCATTCCAATGCCAATCACTCTCTCTGCCAACAACTTCCTCCTAACATCCAGCCTAGACCTGGCCTGGCACAGCTTGAGACTGTGTCCCCGTGTTCTGTTGCTGGTTGTCTGGCAGAAGAGACCAACCCCACCTGGCTACATCCTCCCTTCATCTTCTTGGCAAATCATAGTATCATGGAATGGTTCCAGTTCCAACCCCTTGCCACAGGCAGGGACATCTCCCCCTAGAACAGGTCGCTCAAGGCATCGCCCAACCTGGCCTTGAACACCTCCAGGGAGGAAGCAGCCACAGCTCCCTGGGCAACCTGTGCCAGTGTCTCACCACCCTCACTGCAAAGAACCCTTTCCTAGCATCTAATTTGAATCTCCTCTCTAACAGTTTAAACCCATTACTCCTCATCCTGTCATTACAAGACCTTGTCAATAGTCCCTCCACAGCCTTCCTGTAGCCCCCTTCAGATATTGGAAGGCCACTATAAGGTCTCCTCAAAGCCTTCTCTTCTCCAGGCTGCAGAGCCCCAACTCTTGTATCCTGTCCTCATAGCAGAGCTGCTGTAGCCCTCTGAGCATCTTTATGGCCTCCTTTGGACTCACTCTAACAGTTCCATGTCCTTGTGTTGGGGGTTCCAGAACTATACACAGTACTCCAGCTGGAGTCTCAGGAGAGCAGAGCAAAGGGGCAGAATC
>WAAF01009319.1:169111-198976 GCA_013400475.1 Tricholaema leucomelas | reverse complement strand
AACCCCCACCTGGCTACTGCCTCCCTTCAGGTAGTTGTAGACAGCAATGAGGTCTGCCCTGAGCCTCCTCTTCTCCAGGCTAAACAACTTTTCCTCAAATATCATGTGTTCACTCCATTATTAGGAATTTCCTTGCCCAGAATATCTCTGATCCACTAAATGTGAAAGTTCCATATCTTGACACATTCTTTTTCTTTTCACTTGAATCATAAAGAATTGCATGCAGTGATGCAGGAGCAGCACTTGATTTCTGATAGTCTGCATTGTGTCTATGACATTGTAGAATCTGCCCCATTTATCCTATGAATGGCATCATAGGATAAATGGGCATCATGACAATCATGATATACCTCACTTATTATATACTACAAATGCATTTTTAAAAAGATCTCTCACCTTTCATTGTTCATAACCTTCTGGCTCTGATTGAATTATGAGTTGAAGGCCAAATGTCATTTAAGAAAGATACTGTCAAAGACAAAGCAATCTTTTTAGAGAACATTACCTCAGTAATCTTTTCTGCCTTATCAGAGAACATGTACATAACCACAGCAGTCCCAGATGTCCAGGTAGATTCACTTTATAAGACACTTTCCAGGCCTGTCCCACAGGCTTCAGGAGCAAGGAAGGCCATCCTCAAAACAGAGACTGAGAACAGTGGTTACATGTGTGATATGTACAAAGTGTCTGAAAGTGTGCCTCTGGGCACCTCAGCTCCCATCCTGGCATCTCCCCAAAGCTCACTAACTGTAACAGAGGCAGGACTGGTTGCACGGCACCTGCATTAGAAGTATTCCTTCTCTCTACAGGAACTCTATTTAATAACTCAGAAAATCAGAGTATAGAATTACAGAATCAACCAGGTTGGAAGAGACCTCCAAGATCATCCAGTCCAACCTAGCACCCAGCCCTATCCAGTCAACTAGACCATGGCACTGAGTGCCCCATCCAGTCTTTTCTTGAACACCCCAGGGACGGTGACTCCACCACCTCCCTGGGCAGCCCAGCTTCTCTCTGGGAAGAACTTCCTCCTAACATCCAGCCTATACTTCCCCTGGCACAACTTCTAATACCTTCTAATTAGGGTAAAAGACAAAAGGTACCCAACAAAGAGAACCCTCTTGTTGGCATTAAACGATAGTTCTTATATATCAAAAGTAATGAAAAAAGCCAAACACACTGGGCAGCATCAACACATGTTTGTAGATTAATGTCGAGCTCCTGTGTGCTCCTGTAGGAAATGCAGTTGTCTGAGTTGTAAAATAAAATGCCAGTGATCCCTATTCATATGTCTGGGTTTACTCCAAAGCGTTGCTGCAGAAGCAATATTGTTTGTACTTGCAGCATAGGGAAACTTTGCAGAATCTTAAATGCCATTGCAAATGTTGCATTTTAATGTGTATTTCAATAACAGGACAGACAATTATGTATGCAATGGATACACAGCCAGAAAGGATAGTAATGTTAAGGGAAAGAACTGCAAAACACTGGAAATGTATGCAAAAGGTAGCTGAAAAGAGTGTTTGAATATTGAACCACAATATGCAGCTTCTTTGCACAATGTATGTTTGAGGAAAGATTGACAACAGGAAAAGTCCAGAAGCACCGTTATGAGTAGACCTATTAACCTGTCTGGAAAGAAATACAAAATATAACAAGAAATAGTTGAAAATAGCATGTGGTGGAGAGCTCTGAAAGAAACACAAAGCTATCAATTATCCTATGACATCCATGACATACAGAACAAGAGCATGTTAGGTGATTCTTACATCATTATTTTGTGTTGAAGTATATAGAAGCATAGAATGGTTTAGGTTGGAAGGGACCTCAAGGATCATCCAGCTCCAACCCCCTGCCATAGGCAGGGACACCTCCCACTAGAGCAGGTTGCTCAAGGCCTCATCCAGCCTGGCCTTAAATGCCTCCAGGGAGGAAGCATCCACAACCTCCCTGGGCAACTCGTTCCAGTGCCTTACCACCCTCACTGTAAAGAACTTCCTCCTAACATCCAGTCAGAATCTCCCCTCTTCCAGCTTAAACCCATTCCCCCTCCTCCTGACATTACTAAACCTTGTCAATAGTCCCTCCCCAGCTTCCCTGTAGGCTCCCTTCAGATACTGGAAAGCCACTCTAAGGTCTCCTCAAAGCCTTCTCTTCTCCAGGCTGAAAAGCCCCAACTCTCTCAGCCTGTCCTCATAGCAGAGCTGCTGCAGCCCTCTGATCATCTTCGTGGCTCTCCTCTGGACCCGCTGCAGCAGTTCCATGTCCTTCTTGTGTTGGGGGCTCCAGAACTGCACACAGTACTCCAGGTGGGGTCTGAGGAGAGCAGAGTAAAGGGGGAGAATCACCTCCTTTGCCCTGCTGGCCACACTTCTCTTGATGCAGCCCAGCACACAGTTGGCTGTCTGGGCTGCATGTGCACATAAAACTAGAAAGCTGGAATAAAGAAATATGCCAGATCAAAACCCTCTTCTCTCTCATTTGACAGGAAATTTCACTTGACATGCCAAAAGCACTCATGGATGTGAATAATTAGACTGGGAAACCTGGAGTATAAAAAGTGAAGCCATTATTCCAGTGCTTTACATTGGTTTGAATCTCATGGTGTGGCTGTGATAGCTAAAACATATGATACTGTTTTCCTTAGAATATACTGAGTCCCTTTGAAAGCAAAATCAATGGGCATTCTTAAATACTGCAGAAACTACTTTCAAAGGCATGGAGTTTTTATGTATTCAGTGGTTGCATTACCAGTGCTGTCTTTGGCACTCCAGGTAATAAGGTAAGTAACCAACAAGTTAACGTTTTTCACACATATTTCTCAGAAGGGCTTTTCAGTGTGAAGAAATATTATTGTCCTTGTGCAAACTTCAACCCAAAGCATGGAGATCTAATTATGGTTGCACAGTAAATCTGAAGCATAGATGGGAACAGAGCATGAGGTTACTAACTCCCAGCCTGGGACTCTAATGGCATAAAAACATAAACTGTTGGCAGAGATCATGTTACTAAGTTACATTGTACTGAAAGCATCAGAATAGTAGCCATCAGACAACCATCACATTTGTACAACACTTGAATTTATAGGAACTGGTCTAAATCTTCTTTATGGACTTGGAACAGTGACATTAGTGGAGTCTCAGTGGAGTCGATGAAAAAGCTGTTAGATCGGAACACAGCAGGGAACTACGACCTGTATGCTTGAGGTAAAAGATGGCTTTCTGAAGAACTGTACTATGAAGGCATGATTTGTTGCAGGAAAAATTCTCTGAGAGAAGAGTTTTGATTGCTTGGAATGACTCCAAAAAAGCTTTGCTTTTCCCTCTGTGATAAAACCAAAAATCCTGCCATGAAGCTTTCATTAGGAATTTCACTACCATTTGCTATATGATTTAACCTTCAGCAGACTTTAATTTGGTGCTCTTTGGTGCTCTTCTCCTGTGATAGGCATGCAAAAGTTACATAATATTGCAACAAACAAAAAAAGACATTGAAATCAGCACAAAATCATAATATGCACTTACTTGAAGCCTGAGCTTCCACTTCAGTATACAGAATCTCTCAAACTGCACCTGCAATCTAATGGGGGCAAAACATCCTATAGCAGATTCAGCCAAGGCTATACCAAATATGTTTTCATCAAGTGGTAAATGACACCAAGATGCATGGTCAAGGTGATAATGCTTCAGGGAAAAGGGACTTTGACATGCTTGGGAATTAGGCCAATGTAAAATCTCATGAAATTAAAGAGGGCCAAGTACAAGGTCCTGCACCTGGATCAGGGCAATCACCAGCATCAGCACAGGCTGAATGATGAAGGGATTGAGAGCAGTCCCGCAGAGAAGGACTTGGGGATACTAATGGACAAAAAAGTTCAGACAAAAGTTGAGTATTATTGCTCCAGGAAGGACCTGCTTCTAGCCAAAGCTGAGCCATGAGCAATGATGGTAGCATTTCTGTGATAAAGTATTAAAGAAAGACTAAAAAAGAAACTGCTGGAAAAACTGCAGAGAGTATGTGAAACAACTCTGCATACATCAAGGTAAGTGAAGAAGGAACTAGAGGGGCTGCTTCAGGCACTGGAGCAGAGATTTCCCTGCAGCCTGTGGTGAAGACCACGGTGAGGCAGGCTTTCTCCCTACAGCCCAAGATGAAGCAGATATCCACCTGCAGCCCATGGAGGACCCCATGCTGGAGCAGGTGGATGTGTCTAAAAGAGGCTGTGACCCTGTGGGAATCCTGTGCTGGAGTAGGCTTCTGGCAGAACCTGTGGACCTGTGGAGTAAGAGGAACCTATGCTGGAGCTAACAGGACTTGTGACCCTGTGGAAGCCCATGCTGGAATGGTTCGTGAACTGTAGCTTGTGGAAGGACTCACATTGGAGAAGTGAATGGAGAAATGTCTCACATCAGAGGGACCTCCTGTGGGAGCAGACCAAGAGTATGAGGAGGAAGGACTGGCAGAGACAACTGACTGCAACTCATATTTCCTGTCCTTTTGTGCCACTGCTGGGGAGGAGAGGGAGAATTCAGGAGTGAAGTTAAACCTGTGGAGAAGGAAGAGGTGAGGAGAAGCTGTTTTAAGATGTGTTTATGTTTTCCATTATCCTACTCTGACCTTTAATTGGCAATACATTAAATTAATTTCCCAAGCAGAATTTGTTTTTCATGTGAGAGAGATTAGTGAGTGATCTCCCTGTCCTCATGAGTCTTTAAATATATTTTGTCTCCACTGTCCATCTGAGGAGGGGAGTGATAGAGTGGTTTGATGGCCACTTGGCATCCAGCCAAAGTCAACCCTATACAATACAGTGATGTGTGATGCATGCCAGAAAGCCAACCAAACACTGGTCTGCATAAAAAGAAGCATGACTAGCAGCTCAAGGGAGACAGCTCTCTCCCCTCTACTCCACTCTGATGAGACCCCACCTGGAGTACTTCATCCAGCCCTTTCAATGCCCAGTATAGGAAAAACACAGACCTGTAAGAGAGGAAGCAAAGGAGGGCCACAAGAATGAACAATGAGCTGGAATATCTTTCCTCTCATGAAAGACCGAGAGAGTCAGAGTGGTAAAACCTGGAAAGTGAAGGCTCCAAAGATACCTTATTGTGGCCTTTCAATATAGAAAGGCAATTTATAAGATACATGGAGAGAAACTCCATGTATCTTATACAGGGCCTGTAGTAATAAAGGGCAATGTATCTTATACCAGGGCCTGTAGTAATAAAGGGCAATGGTTTTAAATTGGAAGAGGTTAAGTTTAGATAGGACTAGATATAAGAAATAAAGAAATAGAGTGGTGAGACACTGGAACAAGTTTCCCAGAGAATTTGTGGGTGCTCTCTCATTGGAAGTGTTCAGAGTCAGACTGGATGGGGCTTTAAGCCACCTGATCTTGTGGAAGATGTCCTCAGGGCAGGGGGGTTGGAGTAGATAATCTTTAAAGGTTCCTTCTAATTCAAACCATCCTATGGGTCTACGAAATATAACTGTATCAATACCAGAAAACTAACAGAGCAGCCTAGCCTGTCTTTGAGTTTTTGGAATGCCTTTTAATAAATTGATGTCACAGATCTGTTTCATCATCTGCTTCTCAAGGAAATGGCTTATTCTACTGTAGCCTCTGGTATATTTTTTACTTTAAGCAGTACCACTTGTAAATTGCAGTTCTTAGCTCTTCATATTAATCAGCTTGCCATAAATAGCTAGAAGAGAGAATCTTTGTTCCAGATTTTGTCACTGTAAATCTGTCACTGTTCTCAATACGATCACACTGAATTAAGTAGAACCAGGAGCCCACAACAGCAGATATTAAATCCTAAACCCCAACCATGGTAATTATGAGCTATGAATTATTCAGTAAATAGTGTATCCCAATTACCTGTATGTTATATGGAGTCTCAGTACAGTCCCAAGATAAAGTGGTTAAAATGAACTTAATCTCTACAATGTCATTTTAGACTTAGAAGTCACAGAATCATAGAATCAACCAGGTTGGAAGAGACCTCCAAGAGCATCCAGTCCAACCTAGCACCCAGCCCTGTCCAGTCAACTAGACCATGTCATACTGAAAGATGTGAATGAAAGCAGACTGCTATTACAAAAATAAAATATTATAGCACTATCACCAAGTTTCTTTCTAGACTTATAATCTTTTATTTCTTGTTAAATAATTAAATCAGTAAAGTAAAAATATAAAACTCCCACTGTTTTGAATATTTTCAATTTCTTACTAGGACTCAATGACATCTTGGTTAATTGACACTCTTGAATTAACATAATTCATCATAATGGAACCATAAGGAGTGTAGGCTGGATTTTTAATATAGTTTATAGTAAGGGATGGCTTTTCTCAAGTAAAAATAAGTAGCATTTTTGTTTAACTCCTTGTAAGTGCAGTCTACAACTACCTAAACAGAGGTTGTAGCCAGGTGGGGGTTGGTCTCTTCTGCCAGACAACCAGCAACAGAACAAGGGGACACAGTCTCAAGTTGTGCTGGGGGAAGTATAGGCTGGATGTTAGGAGGAAGTTCTTCACAGAGAGAGTGATTGGCACTGGAATGGGCTGCCCAGGGAGGTGGTGGAGTCACTGTCCCTGGAGGTGTTCCAGAAAAGCCTGGATGAGGCACTTAGTGCCATGGTCTAGTTGACTGGCTAGGGATGGGTGCTAGGTTGGAGTGGATGATCTTGGAGGTCTCTGCCAACCTGGTTGATTCTATTCTATTCTATTCTTGAAGATCTGAAGCTGTAGAGTTTTAGCTGGTTGTTCAGCACAGAATGAAAGTCTAGTTGGTGAATACTACTTTGTAACTGGAGTATAGAGTTAGAGATAGATAGAACAGGAAAGGACTTGTTAACTGACTTCCTTATTTTTGTTCCTTACAGTAAATATGTTAAAGGTATTTAAAAGCAGGAAAAACAGCTTGTTTGAATCCTGAAACACCACTCTGGTCACTAAATCCACTGGGTGTTCTCTTTCTTTTCCCTTGGATCTGTGCTACTTTGTATAAATCATGAAATTCCATCTGTGACTCCATTATAAAGGAATGCCCTCATCACTTAATTATAGCACTTAAACCTCTATGATGAGAAGTATAGGCTGGATGTTAGGAGGAAGTTCTTGCCAGAGAGAGTGATTGGCATTGGAATGGGCTGCCCAGGGAGGTGGTGGAGTCACTGTCCTTGGGGGGGTTCAAAAAAAGACTGGATGAGGCACTTAGTGCTATGGTCCAGTTGACTGGCTAGGGCCAGTCTATTCTATTCTATTCTATTCTATTCTATTCTATTCTATTCCATTCTATTCTATTCTAATTCTTTGGTCACATGAATTAATTTAGAGAGAAAATTCAGTAGCAGATATTAAGTGATTGTTTTGGATATCAAAAATACATTTGAGATAGAAGTATGCTGGCTTAAACAGCTCCCAAATAAGATAAATTTTAAAACTACTGCTGTAAGAAACTTCCTAGAATTAATGCACTCAAGCTTTGGAAACAGATGAAATTTTGTGCAATTCTGCTGTCAAGAAGATAAGACTGTACAGGATCGGTGATATCTAACAATGAGTAATGTGTCTCAAGAGATCAAAATGTTCTAGTTGCCAAAGTTGGAAGTAGAGTAATTACAACTTCTTGTGACTCCAGTCTTTGTCAAAGCATAAGCAGAGTGATATACATTCATCTACTGCTGGTACAAGATACTTTTTTTGACATTTTAGAACTTTTTATCAGATGTTATGCTCCTAATGCTTCTGAATAAATGTCTATACTATAACATCCCCCCTCCAAGTACATTCTGCTTAACTACTTTTCCTCTCAAACAGATTCATAGAATGTTTTGGGTTGGAAGGGATCTTAATGATCATCTAGTTCCATCCCCCCTGTCACAGGCAGGGACATCTGCCACTTGACCAGGTTGCTCAAGGTCTCATCCAACCTGTCCTTGAACACCTCCAGGGAAGGGGCATTCACAACCTCCATAAGCAATTAGATTTAGTGTCTTGCTGTAAAGAATTTCCAATATCTAGCCTATATCTGCTCTCCTCACGCTTCACTTCTCTTTCATCCTATCACAACAAGCTCTTATAAAATGTCCTTTTCCATCTTTCCTGTAGGCACCCTTCAGATACTGGAAGGCCACCATAAGGTCTCCGCAGAGCTGTCTTTTCTCCAGGCTGAACAGCCCCAGATCTCAACAGAGAAGGTGCTCCAGCCCTCTGATTATCTTCATGACCCTCCTCTGGATCTACTCCAGCAGCTCAATGTCCTTCTTGTGATGGGAACACCAGAACTGGACATTGTACTCCAGTATGGGGTCTCATAAGAGCAGAGAAAAGGGGGAGAATCACTTTCCTTGTCCTGCTATTCACACTTCCTTTGATGCATCCCAGGATATGGTGTAATCTGCATACTTGCTGCGGGTACTTACTCAATCCTACTGTCCATATCACTGACAAAGATGCACTGGTCTCTGTACAAAACCCTGAGGAACACAGCTTGTCACTGGTCTCCATTTGGACACTGAGCCATTGACCACAACTCTCTGAGTGTCACAAGCCAGCCAATTCCTTATTCAGTGACTGGTCCATCCCTCAAGTCCATACTTTACCACTTTGGTGACCAGGCTCTCAAGCAGAAGAGTGTCAAATGCTTTACACAAGTTCAAGTAGATATCAGTTCCTCTTTCTTTATCCACTGATGCTGTAACACTATCACAGAAAGATACCAAGTTCTTCCAGGCATGATTTGCCTTGGCAAAGCCATGTTGGTTATCACCAATCACCTCTTCTTCATTTTTCATATGTCTTAGCAAACCCATCATCTTGCCAGGCACAGAGGTGAAAGTGACTGGTCTACAGCTTCCAGGGTCTTCCTTTTTTCCCTTTTTGAACATTAGGGGTTGTTTCCCCCTCTCCAGTCAGCAGGAACTTTACCAGATTGCCACCACTCTTCAAATATGAACAGTGGTTTTGCAACTTCATCTGCCAGTTCCTGTAGAACCTGTCGAGCCCCCTAGACTCACGCAACCTCAGGTTCTTTAGATGGTTGGACCTTCCTTTTCCCATTCCCTGACTTTGTTTTCTTGACCTTGACTAGTGCAGCTAGAGCCTTTGCCAGTGAACACTGAGGAAAAGTAGTCATTGAGCACCTCAGCCTTCTCTGTATCCCTTGTGACTGGGTCTCCATTTTGCTGTCAGAGAGCCCCACATCTTCCCTGGCTGCCTTTTTGTCACTGATGTACCTGAAGGAATTATGTTTATTCCCTTTTAGGTCACCAGCTAAGCTTAATTCTATCCATGGTTTTGATTTCCTAACCTCATCCCTGGCTGCTCGGACAACTTCTTTGTAGTTGTCCCACATGGACTTGTCTTACTTCCATTGCTTTCTTACATCAATATTTAAATCATTTAACTGCTAGGATAGAAGAAAGAATTATCAGACTTATATGTTTGCCATCTATTCTTCACGCCAGCTAGTAGACATCACTTGCAACATTATGATTGCACACTTCTTCCTCTTCAACAGAAGATTTACTTTTCTCATGCATGCCTGCAATGGTTTAAATCAGAATAAAATGGGTCAAACAGAATCAGTTAACCTGTGCATTTCTGTTTTCCCAACACAGAAGTGAGGGAAAAGTAACACAAAAAAAACTTGGGCTTGAGACACACACACACATAAATCCCAAAACAAACCAAACAAAAAAGACAAGAATAGAGTTTACCAAGGAAAAAAAAAAAGGAAAACATGATACAAAGTGTGTAATTATTTTACCCTGTTTGCAAAAGAAAAGCATGGAGCAAAGCATCAGTAAGCAGAAGCAAGTGAGCTAAAAGCCCAAGCCAGAAAACTACACCCCCATCCTTCCTTGTCCTACTGCCATTCCAGCAGAAAAGACCTACACCCAAGAACCCAGAACCCAGAAGCAGCAACCAGAACAGGAAGCCTTCCACATTACAATCTGAACTTCAAGCCCTATAATGCTTTGATCCAGACAGTACTTTTTGGTTTTGAAGCTGGCATGACTGCAGCATGGTGTAACAGCAGCAGATTCGACTGACACTGTGATGCCCTACATAAATCAGATTTTTGTTAGAGAAATGGATGCATTCAATCGTGCTAAGGCCATCTCTGAAGCTTAAGAAAGTTAGAAAACACCTGGTTTTCCTAGGTAGAATTATCATTTGATCTAACTGAAATGAACAAGAAAAATAACTGTATTTTCAAAAAAAGGAAGTTTCTTGTCAGGACAATGGGACTGAAAAAATGTACTACAATGAATACTTCAGGAAAACCAGAAAAAAAAAGAGGATGGCATTTTTATGATGCGAAGTATTAAAAATGTTTCTTGAATGAAGAAAGAAATAATCATTTTTTTCTGTGCCTGGGGATGATGGAAAAAAGAATTAATGGGCTTGAATTACAGCCAGGTAGATTTAAGATAGATATTAAGCAAAATTTTCTAATGACATGGATCATAACACACTCGAATAGATTGCCTAAAGAGCTTTTGGAGTTTCAATCATTGGAAATCTCTAAGGACAGGTTACGTAAACATCTATCAGAATTGACAGGTACAGTTGATTTTCCTTGCAGGCAAAAACATAGAGTAGATGACCTCCTGGAGTCTCTTTCAGCCTGTTTGTCTCTGATAGGCAGCAGTTCAGACTGCAAGTACCCACACAGAATCACAGAAACATTCAGTTTGGGAAAGACCCTCAGGATCACTAAGTCCAAACAATAACTCTACTCTACAAGGCTTCTCTCTAAACGATATCCCCAAGCACCTCATCCAAACGACTTATAAATGCATCCAGGGTTGGTAATGCAACCACCTCCCTGGGCAGCCCATTCCAAGATACTTTCACATGGGCAACCCAGAAAAATTAGAAGGCATATATGCAAGAAAGATACCTATTTATAGCAGAAAGAACATTTGTGATGCCAGTATTTCTTTGAAAGTACTTAGGTATGCACAAAAGGAATAGAGCTGGCTGAAAATGTCATACACAACTTCTTTGTCGAGAAAAAAAATTACATATTAAATATACTACAGATTAACAGATTTGAATTTTCAGGAATATGGACATGGAAAGCCACATCACCTCCCTCAGCATACAAAATAAGCAGGATACTGAGAGCCACTTAAATGTCTGCCTTCTCTCTGGTTTTATCTTCTACATTTTCCTGCATGATTTTTATAGATCTAATTGCTTTAGTAGTGGCTGCTTAACTGATGCTGAGAAGATGGTCTGTCTTCGCCTCACTGCCCCACACTTCAGCTCTATGCTTATTAAAAGGAACTTGGCACTCTTGAAGCACAAGTAACTTGATCAACTATCTGCAGTCAGACATTCGCACATTCTACATGTGAGACTTTGGGATCAGTGGAGAGGAGCAGGCACTCAATGTATCATTGATCTGACTTATTTTCAGTATCTCCTTTAGGCCATCATGTGTCACACATGGGACAAGATGATTTGGCATAGTGAACACAGTTTATGAATCTGATCTCCTTTTATGACAAGGTGACCCACCTGGTGGATGAGAGAAAGGCAGTCAATGTTATCTACCTTGACTTCATTAAGACCTTAGATACATTTCCTGTGGCTTTCTTCTGGAGAAACTGCTTGTGGCTTGGACAGGCACTTTCTATGTTAGGCAAAAATACTGACTGAATGGCTGGACCCCATGAGTTGTGGTGAATGGAGTTAAATCCAGTTGGCAGCCAGTTACAAGCAGTGTTCCCCAGGGCTCAGTACTGTTCAGCATCTTTATCAATGATTTGGATGAGGTGATTGAGTGCACCCTCACCTCCAAGATCATCCAGTCCAACCTAGCACCCAGCCCTATCCAGTCAACTAGACCATAGCACTAAGTGCCTCACCCAGTCTTTTCTTGAACACCTCCAGGGACGGTGACTTCACCACCTCCCTGGGCAGCCCATTCCAATGGCAAATCACTCTCTCTGAGAAGAACTTCCTCCTAACATCCAGCTTACCAGTAATATTTTCTAGATCATTCAGAAACATTTAATAGTATTTCTGATTTGTACTTCTGCATACCTTACAAGACCTCCTCAGCTTGCTCAAGGCACACAATAAACATTAGATGATCAGAATTACCAGGGGACTTGCACCTGCTGCTCTTTGAAGTCTCTTTGTATTGAGAAGCAGGGTGTATTAGCTCATGTGAGATTTATTCCCAATATAAAAGTAATGAATTTAATACAAGAGCTGGCTGTATGCAGACATACTTTTGGAGATAAGGTCATGAGAGCTGGAAAAGAACCTAGGGCTTTACTGTGCTTCACAAAGTACTTCTCTGTGTCCTACAGATTCTTCATTGTTGTGTTTGTTTTTTTTTTTCCTACACTGTAGAAAAGTTATTTCTCTACTCTCTTATTCCATTCCTCCTTTCTCTTCCCAATTCTTCATTTCAAGCTCTAAATATGCATTTAAGATATTAGTTTCTAGAGCTCAGATGGAAGAAGTACCATTTTTCTTTTACAGTCCGTTCCTATCACTCATTTTCATGCTGACCAGGTTTACTTTTAAACAAGTAGGTTATTAGGTTATTTGGGGCAATTTGCTCAATTTTGAGAAAAAAAAATCTTCAGTAAAATCAGTGGGCTTTTAGGATGGTTAAAGTCTTCTAAATTATTACACAGCACTGTATCACAATGTGATTTATCACTAGGAAATTACCTTGCTTCCTCAAAGTCATGAAATTTTATTTTAGGAGGGTGAACAATCACACTCCTTTGATGATATGGCAAACTCTGTTATTAAAGAGATCTCAAAAACTATAATATTCATGAAGGTGTTTGCTGCTGTGAAAATACACCTGGAGAAGAGAAGGCTCAGGGGGGACCTCATTGCTGTCTACAACTACCTGAAGGGTGGTTGTAGCCAGGTAGGGGTTGGTCTCTTCTCCCAGGCAACCAGCAACAGGACAAGGGGACACAGCCTCAAGTTGTGCCGAGGGAAGTTAGGAGGTAGTTCTTGCCAGAGAGAGTGATAGGCATTGGAATGGGCTGCCCAGGGAGGTGGTGGAGTCACCGTCCCTGGGGGTGTTCAGGAAAAGCCTGGATGAGGCACTTAGTGCCATGGTCTAGTTGAGTGGCTAGGGCTGGGTGCTAGGTTGGACTGGATGATCTTGGAGGTCTCTTCCAACCTGGCTGATTCTATTCTATTCTATTCTATTCTAAATTAAGTTTTGTTACTTTTCCAGGAATGCCTCAGGCTAAGAGGACAGAAAAAGAAGACTTCATGTAAATTCTAATAAACAGAAATATTTGTTTTTTCATTTCTAAAAATGAAGTGCCCTTCTTTAATTCTGCCTTTCTCATGATTTCATTCCTAATAGCCACAAAATACTGTCTTTAAGAAAGTATCATAATTTGGCTTTTAAATAATAGTAATAATAAAAATGTATTTCACAGTTACTGTGACAACCATAAAAATTTGGTAGGAATAAAAGATTTAATGTCATCTTTCTTCTTTTAATGCTTCCACACGGGAGATCAGGCCTGTGATCCAAAGGGACTCAGGTAGGTTGGAGCAAAGGGCCAGAAGGAACCTCAATAAAACACAGTAATTGCAGCTGAAGAAGGATGAATCCCAGACACTAATATATCCTGAGGACTGGTAGTCTGGCACAGTTCAATGAAAGATTCTCTTATAAAGACATCATCTTTGCAGATAAGGAAGGTGGATTTAATTAGTAATAGCCCAATTTGTGTTTTCTTGTTGGTCATACCCTCCTAAACTTGGACATTGTAGGGAGTGATATAACTGCCTCTCTGATCTCCTGAGTGGCACAAGGAATAGCATCATTCTGAAATGCATTGTCACATGAAGTGAAGAGGCAAACAAAACTACCTACTTGGGGTCATTCCCCACTCTTGTGAGTTTCCATATATGTGTCTGTCCACACTTGCAAAAGCACAGGCACATGCTTAACCATTTTTAGTACAATTAATAAAAGGTTAGGAATAAAGGTAAATGTATTGCTATGGATTGTCATGCTATTCATTACAAAATTAACCTTGAAGGGAGAACACTGAACAATAGAAGTCTGAAATATTCATTTTATATCTTAACATTTGCAAAACAGAGCATGAGAACCCATAAAAACAAATTTGCAGGTTCATCTTCTTAACTGTTGTCATTTTTCATTCTATCACTTTCAGTGTTATTTTAACTTGAAGGACACAGTGCACAAACCACAACCTCTTCAGCACATCAAAAGGTTTCAGCTTAATTTGAGGGAACATGGAGTGGTTTTATATATGATGCCCTTAGTTATTTTTTGTGGAAGTTGTTGTAGTCAATGAACACAAATATTAAGACTTCACAGTTGCTCTCTTCTCTCAGGCGGCCAGCACCAGAACAAGAGGACACAGCCTCAAGCTGTGCTAGGGGAAATTTAGACTTGAGGTGGGGAGAAAGTTCTTCACTGAGAGAGTCATTGGACACTGGAATGGGCTGCCCAGGGAGGTGGTGGAGTCGCCATCCCTGGAGCTGTTCAAGGCAGGATTGGACGTGGCACTTGGTGCCATGGTCTAGCCTTGAGCTCTGTGGTACCGGGTTGGACTTGATGATCTCTGAGGTCTCTTCCAACCTTGGTGATACTGTGATACTGTGATACATGTTTATAAATGATCAATTTATAATGTTGTAGTTCTGTAATCTTTAATTGACCATTTTCTTAAACACTTTGCAAATAAGTCTTAAATGATATATGACATTAAAATTATGCAGTGATATGAGCTGAGAAGAACTGATATGCATCATGTTAACAGGCCAGACAGTTGCTTAAGACCATGGCTAATTAAAGCAAATTATTACAATTGTGTCACATACTCCTTTCAGACTCTGCACACATTGGCTGATATTTTGGACAGCCTAACCAAGGATGGCCTTCACCTTGATAGGTCTGCCTCCATTGTAAAAGCAGCAATGGCAAGCACAGCAGCAAATTAGTTAAATGCATAAACCCACTTTTCATACACACATGCAAGCAAATCTGACACTGTCTTTTGAGATGATTACAAATATGACTGGCAAAGGCAATGTCAAATACGTGTCATGTGGCTTATCATTATGTGATTTTCTAAGTAAAATCTGACACATGACAACAGTCAATGTGAAAGATTTGTGTTATCCAGATTTGGAAACAAATCTCGATAATTTTACCATCTCCAAAACTAACTGCAAGGGAGAAATCATAACAGAAATTAATCAGTTCAGTGCTGTCTGTTATTGACTCAATGTTACTTAGTTTGTCTATTGGCAACCTAGAAACACAAAATAATTTGTTATGAAATTTCCATATGACATGATTATTGACTTGATAAATAATATAGAGAGAATTCTGTATCACTCAGTAATCTGAATTAATTTTTAAACATCATGCATTTTAATGCTGTCATATGCAAGATAGCACATCTAGGAACACAGAAAGTAGGTCACACTCAGGATAGAAAATTGCTTCTTGGAAAGCTGACATCTACAAAAGTCTTTGGGGTCTGGTGAGTAACCAACCAAACCTGAGCTCTCACTGTAATATAGTGACTAAGACTAATGTAGTTCTTAACTATGTAAGGGGAAGACAAAAAAGATAGACTACAGATATCATATTACATCTGTAGGGTATTACTGATAGCCGTGCTAGAATATGTCCAATCAAAAGGCATACACCTCACGGATGGAAAGTTTCTGAAACAAAATAAGCAACACAGCAAAGCTTCACAAGTAAATCCCAATCTGGTTAATTTGTAGAAGTTAATCATCTGCAAGTAACTCCTCCTTATAGCCCAGATTTATCTTCAATTTGATCTTGATCTATCTTCAGGTGTATTTCAACATGAAAGGCAGTCTTCATAGAAACATAGAATCATAGAATGTTTTCCTCCTAACAATAACTACATGGAGCAGGATGGGGATGCATTCAGGGCTCTGTATTGTACTCTGAAGACAATCAGAAAGAATTCATAGAATCATAGAATGGTTTAGGGTGGAAGGGACCTCAAGGATCATCCAGCTCCAACCCCCTGCCATAGACAGGGACACCTCCCACTAGAGCAGGTTGCTCAAGGCCTCATCCAGCCTGGCCTTAAACGCCTCCAGGGAGGAAGCATCCACAACTTCCCTGGGCAACCTGTGCCAGTGTCTCACCACCCTCATTGTAAAGAACTTCCTCCTAACATCCAGTCTAAATCTCCCCTCTTCCAGTTTAAAACCATTTCCCCCTCGGCCTGACATTACTAGACCTTGTAAATAGTCCCTCCCCAGCCTTCCTGTAGGCTCCCTTCATTTATCCAAAAGGTGGAAGAAAAATCAGTGTCTACACATCACTAAACACAGAAACCAGGTACATATTTTTAAAGCAAGACAACAAAAGGACTTGCCCAAAGATGTGTTGAGTTCTACATTATTTTCTCTTGATATTAGAATGGATACCAGTTTAAAAACATGATCCAGTTTAATCAGAAGTACGGGCTATAGAAAACTGAAGACAAAGAATTATCGTCTCTTTGAAACAAGAAATCAGATGGAATGACAAGAGGCAGCTGGGAACATGCCAGTAAGATGAATTTTTATGGGAAAAGTTATGCAGCAAACTCGTTGAAGACACAGACTTAGAGTGAGTGAGGCCTTGGCTTTGCACTATTGTGTGTGACCATGAAAAAGACAGGAGTTCCTGTGAGGAAATAAGTATGTTCATTCAGTTAATAGCATTGTTTGCCTCTGACCTTTCTTTATGAGTGCCTCAAGTTCAAGATGTTCATAATTTGTCTTGTTTTGTCTCCTTTCTTTAGTGCTGTAGGTGAAACCTCATTCAGGAATATAATTTTGGCTTCATCTTTGATTCTAGGGGTTTGATCTCCACATCCTGAAAACCAAAGTTTGTTTAAATCTGCATTCTTTGACATAATGTCTCTAATATCCAGTCCTTATTTTCTCTGCTCTTGATAAAATGGAGTTTTTTCATTTGTCAGCAACAGGGCAGAAGGTGCTCTCCCAGCCTTCTGTTTTAGCCATCTCTTCTCTCTTTGTATTTCTGAATTTGCTTCTCTTTCACACTGCACTAAGACACAGAGCATTAAGTTCTAGTTCAACAGTGAAAAATCTAATCCCTCTTACAGTCAACTGATGCTATCAGCATTCATTTTTCTTTTCTTACATTTTAAATTAACTACCTTCATTCTTTCTGTTATGTTCTGTTATGGGAAGAGTGCCCAGTGAATCTCTCCAAAGTTATCCCATCATTTTGATTCAAACTCCTCCTCAGATCTCAATGCTCTTGTGTTTCTCTGCATTTCCCTTTCTTGACCTTTGTGAGGTTCCTGTCAGCCCATTTATCCAGCCTGTTAGAGTCCCTCTGGACTGCAGTGTGATTCCCTGGCATCCAAGCCATTACTCCCTGTTTTGCATCACCAGCAAATTTGCCAAGCGTACACCCTGGCCCATCAATCAGGCCATTAATGAAGATATTAAACAGGACTGGACCAACTGTTGACCCCTAGGGCACACCACAACAAGCCTTTGCTCTGCTGATCATCAACCTCTGGGCCAGACCATTGGGTAAACGTTCACTCTAACTCACTGCCTTCTCATCTAGCCCATACATCAACAGCTTCTCTATGAGGATTCTCTTGGAGACACTGTTAAAGGCCCTGCTGAAGTCCAGATAGACAACATCCACTGATCTCCCCTTTTCTACCAGGCCCACTCACTTCTTTGTGTACAAGGTTATCACATTGGTAAAGCAAAACTTTCCCTTGGTGTAGCTATCTTGACTACTTCTGATGATTTTCTTGTCCTTAACGTGCCTGGAAATTTTTTATGGATTGGATGCTCCATCACCTTCCTAGGGACGGAGGTGAAGCTGACCAGTCTGTAGTTCCCTGGGTCTCTTTCTTTCCATTCCTGAGGGAAGGAGTCACATTTGCTTTCCTCCAGGCTTTGGCCTCTTCTCGCAGTGGCCATGACCAATCAAAGATTATTGAGAGTGGTCTTGCAATGACATCTGACAGCTCCCTCAGAATTCATGGGTGCATCTTGTCAGGATTCACAGCCTTATTCATGTCATTTGCTCATGTATTCACTGACCTGATCCTCTTTCATCAAAGCTACATCTTCCTTTCTCCAGTGTTTTCCCTCTGTAATCTGAGACCTGTCACTCCTCCAGGCTTATTTTGCTAGTGAAGTCTGAGGCAAAGAAGACATACAACACCACAGCCTTTTCCATATACTGTTTAACCAGATTGTCTGTATCTTTGAGCAATGAGTTTCCCCAGTATTCTTTTTGTCATATATGTCCTCACCCAAGTCATTTTTTGTTATCAGAATCACAGAATGGTTTGGGTTGGAAGGGCATCTAGTCCAATCTCCCTGCAGTAAGCAGGGGCATCCTCCACGAGATCAAGTTGCCCAGAGCCCTGTCGAGCCTGACAATATCTCTAGGGATGGGGCCTCAACCACCTCTCTGGGCAACATGTTCCAGTGTTGTGCTACCCTTGTGGTAAAAAACTTCCTCCTAACGTCCAACCTAAAACTGCTCTTCTCTAATTTAAAACTCTTGCACCTCATCCTATCACTTAGAGGCCTTTCGAAACAGTCCTTCTGCAGCTGCCATGTAGGCACCCTTCATGTACTGAAAGGCTGTTATTAGGTCTACCTTTAGTCTTCTCTTCTCCAGGCTGAACAACCCCAGCTTCCTCAGTCTGTCCTCGTAGGAGAGCTGTGCCAGCCACCCTTGACATCCCTGGCCAGAACCAACTTCATTTGGGCTCCAGCCTTCCTAAGTTCATCCCTGGAAGCTCAGATCATATTTCTGTAGCAAACACAGTTTACTAGTCCTTGCTTCTACCCTCTATGTGCTTCCTTGTGTTGGGGTATTATTCTAACCAACTTGCTCATCCACACAGGCCTCCCGGCACTTTTGCCTGACTTTCTGTACACTGGGATGGACTGTTCTTGAGTTTGGATGAGGTGTTCTGTCATAGAATGAATCATAGAATGGTTTAGGTTGGAAGTGACCTCAAAGATCATCCATTTCCAACTCCCTGCCATAGGCAGGGACATGTCCCACTAGAGCAGGTCGCTCAAGACCTCATCCAACCTAGCCTTGAACACCTCCAGGGAGGTTAGAATCATAGAATCATAGAATGGTTTAGGTTGGAAGGGACCTCAAGGATCATCCAGCTCCAACCCCCTGCCATAGGCAGGGACACCTCCCACTAGAGCAGGTTGCTCAAGGCCTCATCCAGCCTGGCCTTAAACAGCTCCAGGGAGGAAGCATCCACAACCTCCCTGGGCAACCTGTTCCAGTGTCTTACCACCCTCACTGTAAAGAACTTCCTCCTAATATCCTGTCTAAATCTCCCCTCTTCCAGCTTAAACCCATTCCCCCTCATCCTGACATTACTAGACCTTGTAAATAGGTTGTATCCACAACATCCCTGGGCAACCTGTGCCAGTGTTTCATCATCCTCACTGTAAAGAACCCCTTCCTAACATCTAGTTTGAATCTCCCCTCTTCCAGTTTAAACCCATTACCCCTTGTCCTGTCATTACAAGACCTTGTAAATAGTCCCTCCCCAGCCTTTCTGTAGGCCCCCTTCAGATACTGAAAGGCTACTATAAGGTCTCCTCAAAGCCTTCTCTTCTCCAGGCAGAAGAGCCTCAACTCTTGTAGCCTGTCCTCATAGCAGAGGTGCTCCAGCCCTCTGATCATCTTCATGGCCCTCTTCTGGACTCACTCAAACAGTTTGATGTCCTTCTTGTGTTGAGGGCTCCAGAACTGTACTTTGAACATTAACCAGCTTTCTTGGCCCCTGCTTTCCATCAAGGCCTTATTCTATAGGATTCTTCCAAACAGACCTTTGAAGAAGCCCAGATCTGCTCTCCTGAAGTCTTGGGTTGTGAACTTGCTTTTCACCCTCCTCCCCGCCATCAGGATTCTGAAATCCACCATCTCCCAATGTTTGCTATCAATGCTGCCTTTTACCTTCTCATCCTCAATAAGTCCATTTATGTTGGTACGAAATACAGCAGGTCACCTCTCCTCATGGAGTCCTCTATCACTCAGATGACGAATTTATCAACAATACACTCCAGTAACTTCCTGGATTGTTTATGCCCTGCTACACCATCCCTTCAGTCAATGTTGGGGTGGTACTGCAGGCCAGGACCTGCAAACATGAAACTGCTCTTATCTGTTTGCAGAGGCCCTCATTCACTTGTCATCTGGTCAGGTGTGCTAGAGGAGATCCCCACTATAACATCTTTTTTTACCTGCCCTTGCTTGAATCCTAACCCTTATGTGCTCATTTGGCTCCTCATCTATTGTCAGGCAGAGCTCCACACAGTTCATCTGCTGTCTCACGTAAAAGCCAATGCCTCTGCCTCATTTTCTCATTCTGTCCTCCCCAAAGGGCTTAATCTTCCATTGCAACGGTCTAGTCATGGGAGACATCCCAAAATGTCCCTGTGATCCCAGCAAGATTGTAATCCTACAGACGCACACTGATCTCTAACTCATCATTTTTACTCCTCATACTGCCTCCTTTAGCATGCAAGCACATCAGAGGCCGACCCCAACATTGAGTTCCTAGAAAGGGTTTAGGGGATTCTGTTGTACACAGAGTTATAATATTTTTTTGGCATAACATAATAAATTCGAGGAGAAATGAGTAAAGAATGGTGCATTAGAATGATTGAATATAATTAACTGTATCAGTGAGCTAGAACACAATGGTCTATATGAAACCCATAAATATTTCAAACGTGAACAATGTCTCCTTTGTTTGTTTGCCTGAAATTAGAACCTAATGCTGGTAATTCCCTTTGGAATAAGAAGTAATTACTTAAGATGCAGACACCTTAATTTAAAATCGATCAAAACCAACTCATTAAAGAAAAACAAATCAGTAGAAGTCCCCGTAGCTGTCGCCTCAGAAAACCAGCATGTGGCGCTGTCTCCTGTGGAAAAAACAGTCCCCAATTCCTCAAAGCTCCTCTTCCAAAAAGCTGGCACTGACAGACTGTTCTGAAGCACAGGCAGAAAAATAATCCCCGTATTTCTAACGGAAGACAAATCTTCTGCATTTGCAATACTTTATTGGTACGAATTCTACTATTTTTGACGTGAAAAGATTATTTAATGCCATTTATTGACACACACACTAAATTGAACAATGCTTTCGAATGTGTCTGTGCCCTTATTTATGTAGTGATTATGATCTTTAAAGATTAGGTGGATTGTATATATTGTTTATGTCCAAATGTTTGTATTCTCTAACCAATTTATAAGCCTCTTTAGGATGAGTGCATTTACAAAATCGTGTATTTTGTCTTTCAGTCTATGTGATATTTAGGCTACAGTGGGTTTTAATTACCTACTCAATTCTTGAGCTACTGAGCCTGTTTCTTAATCTCCACATAAGGGAACAGGACCTGTGTGAATACAGTTTTACTGGAACTGAACAGCCAGTCTTTTGTGTGCTAACCAAGTCAGCCCTCACTAAAAAGGAATTCAGAGACTATGCTGATGATCTCTGTAACCATGACCTTTCAAACAAAAGCAACTGAGTAAACTGTGTGTTCATGAGCATTTTAATTATTAAGGGATCTACGTCCTTTGCTTCCAGACTTTATAAAACAAAAGAAGCAGGATTTGTACCCTTTTCCTTAAAGCTAGAGTTTATAATATGCAACATAAATTACATTAGTACTAACATGGCAGGTATATATCTAAAGAACTCTCTAGATTTTCGTTTGATTTACAGATAGTGACATACTTTTTTTTTCAGGCAGTTATCTGCTAAAATATGGCAAAACTTGAAATCATTTGGTGTACCTGTAAACACTGTGAATCAGTGAAGCAATTTTCTTTTCCTGAGTCAAGGCAAAAAGTTGCAAAACTTTTAGTCAAAGCTTAAGAAAAATTTAGCTGAAAGTTTGTCACATAGAAACTAGCAAGTCCTGAACTTAATATGGACCCCTGAGTGGACTCATCGCTATTTGTCACAGTATTCCTAGATCTATGTATTTATTTCTGTTGTTCTGTACTGTGGTTGTTTATATAAACAGAGATGCTGGACTAGGAGAAATAATTGGTTCTCTAGTGGTGAGAAATTGTTCAGAATTAGGAACAGCATTCTTGAGTCACTCTGTTTACTGCAAGAGGCAGCTCAAGCTCCAAAAATGAGAATGACTTCTAGAGGTGTAGCCGAGACAGTCGTGTCTGAGACACTTCCAAAATGGCAGTTGGAGTTTGCTGCTTACACAGTGCAAGCAGCAGAGCAACTTCTGTGACAGGATGTGGCAAGTGACCTCATCTTCTGGCTACTATGCTACTTCAAACATCTAAGGGCATAAACTGTCATCTGACTTTGTTAACACTTGAAGGAAAGAATCTACTCTACTGGCTTCTTTCAAATGAATATTTATGGTCAGTTGACAAGAGACACTGCATAATGCAAAGTAATACCTAAATTTAAATCTCTGGTTTCCTATTATATTTGTACATTGCTAATACTTGTGACAAGAACTCTTCTCTTTTTAATCTATGCCTTTTGAAATGAGATAGCAAAATTATTACTAGGATGTAAAGCTAGAATTTAACTATTAATATATTAGTTTGGATGTAACACATCTTTATGTACTTTTTCATGTATATAAGTGCATATATGTGTGTGTGTGTGTGTGTTAGGGAATGTGTATGTGTATAGTCAGGTAAAAATAATGACACTGGGGTATATGCTTTATTTCACATTTGTGTACATAAGAACATACATAAAATGAGGATTTATAGCCATATAAAATGAGTACAAGTCAGAGTGGTGGAAGACCTTGCTGTCTTGTGAGGAGATTTGAGGTGACTTTCCCAACAAGTGCTTAACTTATGATAAAACTTGTTCCAGAAGAGCCCTGCAGTCTGTTTAATATAGGCTTTGATAGCCACATTAAACTACTACTTATTGTAGAAATTAATCTAGTACTAACTCTTGAAATAGCCTAAAGACTACTTATTTCAGCTCACACAACCTTGGGACTTTCAAGTTCAGGAGGCTCAATCCACAGGCACCAGTGACGAGAGAGCCACTTACCCTTTCTAGTGGCACATACTTAGAACGGGAGGAGTTCATATAATGCACGCACAGCGAGGAATGTGGTACGTAACCTCTATGCTACATAGATATTGCTGCATGCGCTTGCAGCCCTGAAGGCACAGAGAGGATGTTAGGATGATGTGTATATTGTATGGTAGCCATTTTAAAGCTCAAGGTGGTGTCTTAATTTTGCAGCTATTACCCAGAGGTATTTGGACTAATAACTTAGAGATTTTCATTTTTAAATAACTCTTCAGAGGAGCCTTTATGGGTTTCACCCTGAGACAAAGGCTCACTGCAGTGCTTCACTGCGAGAAACGCCGTTCCAAAAAAAGTGATTTCCATTTATTTTTGCCTCTTGGTCTTTCTAACAAAACAGGAGAAATAAAAGAAATTAACATAGGGGCTTTAAGGATTTGCCTCTTAGCAGGGCTGCTGATAGAAAGCCACGAGAGGGCTGCGCCAGTCCCCCCGGGCCCGCAGAGCGGTGTGCCTGGGCCGAGCCGCTGAGCGCCAGCCCCAACACCGCTGAGTGCCAGCCCCGCGCTAAGGGCCAGGAGAGTCGGGCGTGGGCCGCGCTTCCCCGGTGTCCAGATCTGCGGCAGCAGACCCCCTATCCACCCGCCTGTGCTTGAGGACAGGCCGAGCGGCGATGCGACCCTCTGCACACCCCGGTACCCCACAGGTGGCGGCGTGCGGCAAGCACCCCGACTGCGAGCACTGGCCCCGCCGCGCCGACCTGCCCCCGGCCACACTGCCCGCCCGCCCAGCCGCTGGCTCTCTGCGCAGCCAATGGCGTGGCCGCTGTCAGTCTTGGCCCGCCCGCCGCCGGGCGGGGGAGGGCTGTGGGCCGGGGCGGGCGGGAGGAGAGTGGGGGTGAGGGGAGTTGAATGATTGAACTTTCTTGTGTAGTTTCTGCGGCGCGGAGGTGTCTTCCCTCAGCTCAGCCCGGCACTAGTCCGGAAAGCGGAGCTTAGCCCGGCGTCTGCTGTCCCCTGCGGCGCCCGGTTGCCCCTCTGCCCTCCTCTCCCGCAGAGCGATGGTGTGGAGGGTGCCCGGCGCGTCGCTCGCCCTGCTCCTCTGGTTAACAGCTGCCTGCGGCAGCTCCGCTGGGCCGGGGGCTGGTGTCGCCACTGCTGCTGCCCGCAAGCAGGACGAGGCTTTTTCCACTGCCAGATGCACTGCCAGGTGCCTGAGCCTCCAGATAACCCGCATCTCCGCCTTCTTCAAGCATTTCCAGGTAAGGGCATGGCGCCGTGCAGGGGCGCCCCGCCGCCGTCCCGCTGTCGCCGCTTGGCTCAGTCGGCGGGTGGCCGTCTCTTGGCACCGGCTGAGCGGGCGCAGGGTGGCCCGGAAAGGTCGGCCAGGGCCGAAGCGCTTATTAGCGAACTTGGGGAGTTTCCGCAGGGGATGGCGAGTCTTGTTGCGAGTACCTAGAGGCGGCAGACAGGTGGGCACGGCCTCGCAGCAGCGTCTACACCCGTCACTGCGTGTGGCTGGCGGCCGGGCTCCACGCGTGGCTGGTCGCCGGGAGGAGGCGGCGGATTTTGGAAGTCCCACAACGCCGCGCCTCACCACACGCTTTTTAGCTGCTCGCCGGCCGCCTGGGCTGACTGGGTGAGGCAAGGGCACCTCTCTGCCTCGGCTCCTGGCAGGTTCTCGACGCGCTCTGCCGCTGACTGTGGCACCGTGGGACGGGTCCCAGCTGCTGCCTCCGTTGGTGTCTGAGGCGGTGGAGCGGACGGAGCGTCCTCAGCACTGTGCTCTGCGGACGGGGGTGCGTTTGTGCTTTCGAGCGAGGGGTGGTGCTGAGGCGATGCCGCGGAGCTCCGCATGCTTGCGGGTCGGGCAAGTCGTTGCGCCCTGCCGCCCGCAGGTGGTTCGCTTCTCTAACCTGGTAGGAAAGTTTGAGCTTATTTTTTAAGAGCCGTGGTCCAGAACGTGTAACACTTGGCTCTGACCTCTTGAAGGTGAGGATTAGGGGTAACAGAAGGGCATATCTCTGGCTAAAAGAAGTGGGGAAATAGGCTTGAAGTGGCAGGACACTTAGGTGATATAAAATGAAATGAGGGAGAGTGACTCCCGAAAGGGACTGTGCTGGAAACAGTGTGGGTGACGGTGTAACAACAGCGGGTATCTGCCAGTCCTTCCCCGTTTTTCACTTAGACACACATCTCTTCTCCTTTCCCCACCTGTTCTACATTGTGCAGGATGTAGTGTGAAACCGTGACCGCTCCATCCAAATAAGAGAGAAGTCCTCCTGAATTGCCAGCCCTTGTTCCTCCCTAGACCCCTTTCACAATGGACTGACCAACCCGATGTAACGGGAAGCACCTCCACCTTTAGGGATGGCACATTCCTGCAGCGCGCAGGGCATCGAACGGGGAGCGCGGCGCTCGCTTGCGGCTCTGCTTTCCTGTCCGTTAGAAACCGGAATCAGTCGGGCAAATGTTTTGGGTGAAAGAAGCGTTCGAGACTGAAGGTATTGGCACAACAGGGCAGATGGGAGAGATACTGAAGGAGAACTCGATTTAAAAATAAGTTTTCGTGTGAAATAAAATTTTAATGTATTCGCTTCAACGGCGGCAGGAGGTGTTTGGTGCTCTTAACTGAATTTGGGCCAAAGAGACCAAGGATGCACTCCGGGGGAGTGGGAAAGGGGCCGCCTTGCCGCTGCCCTGCCCCCGACCCCGCCAGCAGCCCCGGCCTCGCGAGCTGCCCTCTTGCGGCGGTTGGGGCCGGGGTCTGTTCCGTTCTCGGCAGGTTAGCTTGTGAGGAGGGTGCCCATTAAAATAGTTCATTATCTGGGAGGAGGGATTAGTACTTTTTTATTGCTTTGTCAGGCAGTCGTAACTTACTTGCTTTATAGTTAAGAGTGACTGAAGAGGCAGGCGACACCCCCCCCCCCCCTTTGTTTTTTTTAATATACGTGTGTTTTTTTGGCAAGATTTCCGATGTAAAACTGCTGACAGAATGCACATTGCTAAGCAATAGTGATTACGTTTTAATTAGCCAGGGTGAAATAAGCGGCAGATTACTCAGAACTTGATAACTAGCTTTGTTTTTTCTTTTATAATCACTTGAAAGTCTTGGAGTTCTAACCCCAACCTGCTAAAGCATGGGGTAATTTATCTAAATTACCACAGATTAAACCCCTGCTAGACCTGAAACAATTATAATGTTTGGAAGATGAAGTGCTCTCGTTTATAAAAGTTAAGCTTTCCGCTGTCTTTTAACAAGAGAAAGGAGGAGAGTTTTAAGAGTACAGCAGGCATCCAATGTTCTCACGGGAGACTGATAACACACAGTGGACTATGGGACGTGCTGATCTGGGCCCAGGAGGGCTAAAGGATATGATGTTGCTTTCATTCCCCTCTTTGCTTCTAACCCCTCCATTCCCCCCCCCTTTTTTTTTTCAACTGGTAGCAATTTCTAGAGTTCTTTTCATTTCAGAGATGCCCACTTATCTTGTAATCTGATTCAACCTTTGAAGCAAACTAAACACTAGCAGGTCCTGACTGGAGCAGGAAGGAACTCTAGTGTCTTCCAGCTAGGACAAGAATTGAAAGAAGACTGACCTGCTTGCTTTCCAGCTCTGAATTAGATACAGCCTCAGAGGTGGGGCCCAGGGAAACAGCACCTATTGGTCTTGCCAGTGCTTCAGAGATACCTAATTTCACTTGGTTAATGGCATTAAAGCCACATCACTAATGACATGTCAGAGGGAGTGAGGCAATAAGAACAGGAAATGGGGCTAATTCAGTATCTCCTGGCTCCCTTGTTTGAATGTTAACCAAACCTCAGAAATGCTGATGAGAGATATTTTCATTCTCCCCCTCCCCTCGAATTTTCACTCAGTTTTCTTTACCATCCTTATTTGTAAAATGGTCGGAAGAGTAGTTCTAAACCTATTTAAAAGGCATTATCAGTAAGAAGTTATTTTAACTTATGCACAGGTTAAATAATTTATCTGTTGTTTTTTTGTTTGTTTGGGTTTTTTGTTTGTTTATTTGTTTGTTTTCCTCCATGTAGACTACTGATGTGGGCTAGAAGAAAATTAATCACCTGAATCTTTGATATGCAGAATTCCTGTTGAAGGGGCATGGAGATTTTTTGTTATAAAATTCCTATTTCTAGGAGAATTCTTTTCCAGTTTGGGGGTGTTGAGGAATTCTAAGTAGAGATTACATCAAAAAACTCTGGTGTCAGTATGAGAGTTATTGAACCACATGGATCTTAGAGTCCAATGAAATATGCAGCTTTTATATATCTATGGCCTGTCCACAGGCCAAAAAAACCTTACAGAGAACATGCTGTCACAAAATTCTTTCATGAAAAAGGCAAACAGAAAATGTAAGCAGAATTGGGACATAGTAGTTTCTTCTTTTATGTAACAGCATATTAATTGCATACTCATCCACAGTAGAGAATGACATTTGATCTATGAATGAAGGGATGTTAGCATATCTCTTCTGTCTTCCTGGAGTGTGTGTAGTGTGGACCTTTAGCTTACTTTGGACTTTTGCAGATAGGGAAAAGCATTTTTATCCTACCTGTGTAACTTGGGCTGCTGGACAGCACTGAATTGACCTGTTACCAGAAAGAGAAGGGTGTTTCTCTAGCCTAGTGTTTAGAGTACTCTCAGCTATTTTGGTTGTCGAGACCAAGATATTACAATAACAGTTGCATAACATGTATGAAGAAGTAATTGGAGCATTCATTGGAACCTGTCTGTGATCCTGGGTCACTACACTGGCAAGCGGAACAGAGTTACTACTGCTGTGCTTTGTTTCTGGCAACCTGAATAGAGAACAATGGCAAGAGCGTGCTTCTGCAACCCAGAGCAAACAGTCAAGTGGCCTTCCTGAAGTGGAGAAGAGGCACTTTTGAACCTGACAGTCCTGTATATTATCATGAGTGTTGTACCTGTTGGGCTGTTGTCTGAAAGAGCATACTTCTATGTTAGCTAGCTGTCCTTGTAAGATGGTAAGGGCGGTTCTTACTCTAGTCTGGAATGAAAGGAAGAGCTCAGGTGCTGGGCTCCACAAGACTATGAATGCTGTGTGGAAGAAGTCGTGCTGTTTTAGGGAACAAGGTTCTAAAGAAGAAAGAGTCTTTGTATATATTGTTTCCCTTGACATTTTCTTAATTAAGGTACTTCACTTCTCCGTGTTTTAGCTGATACACAGAAGAATGTTATGAATTCTCATTTGATGTATCTAAAGTTTATTTTGTGAATCTTGTTTTATAGTAAACTAGTACAGTAGGCAACACTGATGAAGATGAAGTCACAGTCACTGCTCAGGCTTTGTATTCCTAAAGAGTATGGCTATAAACAGGGACCTCGTATAGCAAAGAAGCTTAAATATGCAGATTAATTTAGCTGTATAACTTGCCTGTTTTCGTGGAATGAGACTAAATTCCTTACATTGCTGTCTATGGGTGTTGCCTTTCCCATATGTGATACTAGTTGCATCCTACTTCCATTTTGGGGGAGCAGGAGTGGCAGTAACTTTTACCATTATATTTTCCAGTTGAGTGCAAACACATTTTGACTTTTAACCTCTACTGTCAGCTACCTGAGTCGTGTTCAGAAAACAGCATGATTAAAAGTTTTCTTTGTGAAAAAGAGCTTAAACACCAGTGAAAACACATAGGCTAAAAAGGGTACAGCATAAAAATGTTACAGAAAGCAAATAGTGTTTACTTGGACCTGTGAACTCATGGATCTTTTTACTTAGTTACTGTCAGTTACAAGCCTCTCAAGTGCCTTTCTGCTTACCAAACTGGACTTTTTACCTTCTTACCAAACTTGATAAGTTTGGTGAGGTAGAACAAGTGTCAATTCTGTTAAATGGGCCAGAAAATGGTTGTAGAATGTGTCATGGAATGTAAAAATGGAAATAGCTTGCATTTGTGGGTAGTTGCCCAACTAAGTGGCTGTGTTTGTGGTATGGATTCAAAAGAACAGAGAGACACAGAGGGGGAGAGAGAGAAGCCAGAACCACATGATCACAGGCTGACAGAGTACTTGAGATTGGACAGCGGCTCTTGGGAACTTGCTTCTCGTGTTCAGCTGCCTTCACAGTAGGAAAAAAAACCCTTTTCATATGATCAGACAATTTCTTGGACTTCAGTTTTTGCCTATTGCCTCTTATGCTACTACTGGACATTACTGAGAAGAGTCTGACTTTGTCATCTTTAATTCCTCCCATCGCATTAAAAAACATTGCTGAGGACTCCTTGAGCTTTTTCTCTGTCAGGTTAAACAACTCAAGTTCTTTTGGCCTTTTCTGATGTGAAAGATACTCCAATCCTTTTGCTGGACTTGTTCCACTAAGTCCATGTCTCTGTGTGATGGAGAGCCTAGCGCTAGACATAGCGTTGTGCGTGTGGAGGAGTGACTGGAACAGAGAATAGGAGTAGCTACATTTTAGGGTTATAATGTTGAACTAAATTCTAAATTAATTTTCACTATTTGCATTTCCTTACAATAGTTTATATACAAAATTTTGTGATTATCAATGCATTAAAAACAAAATGCTGGATAAAATCAGATTCCTCCCACAATATTTGCAGATATAGAATCACAGAATCATAGAATGGTTTAGGTTGGAAGGGACCTCAAGGATCATCCAGCTCCAACCCCCCGCCATAGGCAGGGACACCTCCCACTAGAGCAGGCTGCTCAAGGCCTCATCCAGCCTGGCTTTAAACACCTCCAGGGAGGAAGCATCCACA